>JADRCH010000086.1:1939136-2059141 GCA_019843965.1 Rhynchomys soricoides
GACCCCTCCCACCGCATTGACCCCTCCCACCGCATTGACCCCTCCCATCGCATTGATCCCTCCCACCGCATTGACCCCTCCCATCGCATTGACCCCTCCCGTCGCATTGACCCCTCCTTTCACATCCTTTTGTGTGCACAGATGACTGAGCTTTATTAGGGTGCTGCCATGGGCTTGGTGTGAGGTTATTTACTGGATAAGTGCCTATGCCTTAAAGAAAAACAACCCTGCCTCCCATCATCACCATCAAGAAATTCTCAGCGAGAGACAAGGCTTATGCAGACAGCCAGAGCTGCTGTGTGTTTGTGAACACAACACCCATGTCATGTCCAAAAGACAGTTTATACACCCTTCGCAGGCTCGTGTTTTGAATGCTTGGTCGTCAGTGCTGTCTTTTGAACAGTGTGCTTTTATGTGTCTATGCCACAGTGTGTATGGAGGTCAGACAACTCTTAGGAGGGAGTTTTCTCCTTTCAACTTGAGCATGAAGAAGGCATGTGTGTGCAGGTGAATTCATGCTGTGGTGAATTCTTCTGTATTCTGTGTATGTAGTTCATGAGTGAACTACATACACATGCAATAATTACACACACACACACACACACGCACATGCACACACACACACACACAGTTTTAAATGTGGGTTCATGTGAGAGAAAAACAGGCAATATTTATGAGTCTGGTTTATTTTTGCTTAACATGGTCATTTTTAGTTACATTCATTTCCTTGCAAGTGTCATGATTTTGCTTTTCTTTGTGGACTCATAAAATCCCATTTTGTACACAAACCAAGTACATCTAGGTCACTTCCATAACTAGCTGTTGTGCCTTGTGCTGGAATAAACACAGATATGCAAGTACCTCTGTGGTGTGTTGACTTGGAGTCCTTCAGGCATATCACAAAAGCAGTATGGATGGATTGTATTTTTTTTTTAAGGGTGATTTCCATCCTGGCCATAACAGTTTATAGCTATATCCACAGTAATAATATGATTCTCTTCCCCCACATCTTTTCCAGCACTTGTGTTGATGTGTTTCTTCATGACAATCATCAGAACTGAGTTACATGAAACTTCAAAGTCTTCATTTGCATTCATCTGATATATTAGTTCTCTAGAGTCACAGAACTTATGGAATGTTTCTCTATATTAAGGGAATTTGTTGTAATGACTTACAATCTGTCTGTAGTCCAAATAACCCAATAATGGGCAGCTGTGGATGGGAAGTCCAAGAATCTAGTAGTTGTTCAGTCCCATGAGGCTAGTTGTTTCAGCTGGTCTGTAGAAAGAGGTTCCAACAGATGTGCTGGCAAGTAAATGAAAGCAGGCTAAGAGGAGTGAATCGTCCTTCTTCCAATGTCCTTATGAAGGTCCCCAGCAGAAGGTGTGGCCCAGATTAAAGGTGTGTATCACCACACCTGGATCTGTGACTTGCTTTGTCCCAGCAATATCTTCTGTTGACTTGTGAAATCACCTTTAACCACTGAGACATCTCACTTGCCCTCTCCCCTCCAGTTCTATGTGTAAGGGAGGTAACCTTAAGGAGTTGGGACGTGGAAGGAGGAAGGAGATTCTTTTGAAGGCTACAGCACTGCTGGTTCAGACCATGGACTACTCCCTGTTCTGGGCTGTGTTAACAGCAGCTGTCTCACACCCACAGTCAGAATCATTCCCACCACTGTGTCTTCCCATAATGGAAGAATTAAGGCCTCTCAAATAGTGAGTCAATGTTAACCTTTTTAAGTTGCCTCTGTCATGGTAATAAAGGAAAGAACTAACATGCAGTCCAAGTATTTTAAAAATGGATTATTAGGGGATTTCCAGCTTTCCAACCCATATATATCATTCACTTATCTTTGACAAAGGAGAAAAAGCAATATACTGAGCAAGAAAGTCTTCTTCAACTAATGATTCTTCTACAGATGAATGTCTATATGCAAAAATAAAAAATAAATCTGAACACAAACTTAACCACCTCAAAACTCTATCACAGATCTAAAGTAAAATTGAAAACTAAAATTCCTAGAAAACATATTTGTAAGGCTGCATTTTGGAGGTGGTCTTTTAATTGTGACTTTAAAAGAGCAAACCACATGAAATATTGAGCTGAACAGAATTCCCCTACAATGAAAAATTTTGTTTTTCAAAAGACATAATTGAGAAGAGAGACAACAGACAGTAGAGAGGGTACATACAGGGCAGGGGAGCCTGCAAAAATCCATACATGAAGAATTATTCTACAAAGCATACAGAGAGCCCTCAAAACTCAAAAATAAGAAGAAAAAGATAAATGACTCAAGGGGTGAGGGTGGACCTGAGCTCTAGATCCCAAAAGTTATCCTCAGACTTCAGCACTGCAACTTGGCAATATGGCAACACTGCAAGCATGTGTCGGCACACACACACACACACACACACACACACACACCACTTTTTTAAAAAATAGAGTCTCCCAAAATATGAAAGAATAAAGAACAATCAAAAAGTGGGCTAAGGGCATTAATAAGCATCTCCCCTATGCTTCACATCATAATTCATGCAGGAAGCTTTAAATCAAAACAACAAGATAATTATAAGCCTATCAGAATGACTCCAGTCCAGAACATGTCACTAAATGTTCTAGAACACTAGGAGCACTTACTGCTGCTGGGGGTGAAATCTGACAGGCCCACTATGGAAGACAGTTTGGCAGTGCACTACAAAACTAAACATATCCTTATCGTGTGATCTATAAGAGGTTCCTCAATGTTTACCCAAAGGAGTTGGAAACACTTCCACGCCCCTTCTCCTTCCCCCCCCAACCTGTGGACAGCTACCCAACTGAGGAAAGCCTGTCTGAGATCCCACAAACGGCACTGGCAACTGACCGTCGCCCCACAAGTTCATTACACCACAACAGACGGCTCCCCCCACCTCCCTGCACACTGAAATGGCTTTGGTCTAGGCTTTGCTCAAATTTTCTACCTTACAAAATATCCTAGTTCTTCTAGCTGGGTTGCCTTGTCTGGCCGTGGAGAGGATGCGCCTAGCCTCACAGAGACTTGATGTGCCAGGGAGGGGGGAGGCCTTAGGGGGAGCCTCCACCTTCTCAGAGGAGAAGGAGAGGGGACAGAGAAGAAAGCACAGCAGGAGGGGTAAGGGGGAGAGACAACAAGTGGGACATAAAGTGAATAAATAAAAAGAAAGAGAAGACACTAGTATCCTGCAGTACTTACCGTACTGATAAATGGTATTTTCTTGATGGTATTTTCTGTTGTCGATTTTGAAACCAGTGGCCTTTGATATATACAGACTTCACAGTCATGAATACAGTCTTTCATGTGCACACACAAAAATGTACAGTCTTATGGAAGTCAACTAATGCTCTCTCTAGTGCTCAGCTTTTCCAGGTTGAAACCAGTTATATATGAGCACATATATCGTATTATATCTTTATATATGTTAATATAATATATTAATCTTAAAATGTATTCATAGCTTTAATGGCTACACAGAGGATGTTCTAATTGGTGAAAAACTCTTAACATGTGTGACAGTAGATTTCTCCATGCTTCATTTGTACTGGAGTAAAATATCATGAGTCAAGTATGGAAAGACGGACTAACAAAAGTCAATTTTCACTTAGAATATCCACTCAACTCTTTGAATGAAAGTAACATATTTTACTGAGAGGTTGATGATAATGGATAATATCCCTCTGAAACTGTAAGCAAGCCCCCAGGCAAATGCTGTATTTTAAGGTGTCTCCTCACAGCAATAGAATAATGACTAAGCCACCCATTAAAAATAATGAATAAAGCAAGCAGTATTACCCAGTGCTGGTCAGGGTTCTTGTGCGATGCTTCTCTATGGAAAAGGAACTGTAATCTTTCCTGGAGGAGCCATAATGATGGTAACAATATAGAGAACATATTGCCTTCTATTTCTACAGAGCTGCATGAGGTACCTCGTAGGCATACCTCAAGCCCTGTTTGTACCATGTTCCTGAGTGATGTTTTGGTTCGTTCAGATAAGCTTTCTATGCGCCCAGTCTGAAAGCGCCTGTCACACACTGGCCTGATCAACTTTGGAAGAGGTGATCTATATCGTGAGGACCCTTGTACATTCTCATTGACTAAAGGATAAATTGGAGAAATCCTGTAGCTCTTTATACAAACAGTTGTAGAGGCCAAGTGCCTACAGTACAACTACTAACTACATGATCATTTTCTGTGTATGAGGTTAGTGGTGGGGCTTGGGGCTTGTTTAAAACATGCTTGGTTCTGTGTTCCTTAGCCACAACACAACCCCTCTCTGTGTACCCCTCAAACCATCGCCCTTTGGTAAAGAACCACTCAGACCAGTATTCTGATGATCAGTTTTCGCAAGACATGGGCTTCTTGTCTTTGACTTTGGTGTTCTCTATTTTCTGCCAGTGCCTATGATAAAGTAACAGGTGAATCTGCACACACTAAGCTAGGAAGCAGGGTGAAATCAGCTTCCAGAGACAATAACGAGGATGCTCATAGAAAACATAGCTTCTGGAATGAAAAGGGTTAAGGTCCTGTGTACTAGATTTAAAGACACAGGCCAATCTGTATCAATTTTTTACCATGGTACGTTCTCTGGCTAAGTAGTAGCTAAAAAGGAAAAGATTCCCCACTCTTTCCCAGACAGTGAACAAAAGTTAGTTCTGGAAACCTCACATTATGAGGAGTACAAGGAGCCCTGCGAAAACTAAAAGTAGATCTACCACATGCTCCAGCTGACCTACCTGATTATATACCAAAAAGAATTAAATTAACATATCAAAGGAATATCCATGCTTACAGTAGCATTGCTTAGAACAGTAAAATATGGAATCAACCTAAGTTACCATCAACAGATGAATAAATTCAAACATGCACATAGTTTGTACACACACACACACATATACACAAAAATATGAAATTCTGTCATTTGAAGCAATATGCATGGAATTACAAGACATTATCTTGAGAGAAATGGGCCAGACACAGAAAGATAAATAGCACTTGTTCCCATTTGTATGTGAAAACTACAAAGAAACTTGATATCAATGTTGAACAGTAGACACAGACCTGCTCTCAGCCCTCATATGCTGATCCATCTCCCTCTCTCCCTCCCCCTCTCTCTCCCTCTGCCTCCCCATGCCCTCCCCCTCCCCCTCCCCTACCCCTTCCATGGTGATTATGAATAGAACAGAAATCTCCGATTCCAAAAGACTTCAAAGCCATGTGTACATATCTGGTTATGCTGGAGAAACTGCAAAGGAAAAGGATTTGAGTTTTTGTGGTTGTGTTGGAGACTGGTGCTTGAGTTGAGAAACCCTAACAAATTTTGATTCATCTGAGTATCAACATAGTTTACAATCAGAGAAGCGTCAAAGTATATTTTCAGTACTTTGCAGGGTTAGGGTTAGGTGTGAAGTCTTGACATAAATGGCATGACTTGAAAATGTCCAAAGTCTTCTCTGCATGGACGATGTTCATGTTGGAAAAATCACGAACCTTTGACAACTGCCTTCACAAAGGAATTCTCACACCTCCATCAGCACAATTCAGAATTTTGCTTACTAAGTAGTTCCTTAGAGGTTTGTGAATGGACTCTCAATGGTTAAACAACCCAGGAATCAAGAAAAGCCTGCTGTCATGATGTTTCTCTCAAAAACTAAGCAAATACAAAATCCAGATCTTATTTTCCAACTGAGATATGGGCAAGCTTGTTGATCTTTTACAGTTATTAGCTTTCACTTCAGCATGGAGATTGAATAAAACTCAAACTCACTCACTCTGGAAGCTGTCCAACAAGCTACTGAGCAATCTTTATATTTGTGTCCCCAAACCCTGTGAACACTTAGCTACCAATCTCTATGACTAATGATTTTACCAAGTGAAGCTTTGGAAGTGCTAACTTGAACTCAAGAATTGTTTGTGTTGTTGTTGTTGTTGTGTTTACTATAGTTTATTTTTATACTTTTCCTGATGACTGGAGCTAATATTGACAATAAAGTCAGGATGTCACAGCACTCTTAAATAATAGCATTGTTATACTAGTTACTTATTACTGTATAATGAATTACCCAAAGTTCTGCACTAAAAAATAACTACATTTCTTAGCTCATGGTTTTTGTGTGACATGGTCATCTGGGTGATACACTCCTGAAGCATTAGCTCCCACCCATGACATTCCTTAAGGAAGAGCTTCATCATATAGGACATATAGGACAGCCCCACAAGAAATAGTTCTCAGATGGTCAAGCTCTTGCGTCAGCTGAATAGCAGATCCATGGGATCTGGTAACACATCCTCATTTGAAATGAGTCAACCATAGATTGCTGATTAACAATTGGGAAAGACCCAACAAGCCTTGCTAGCCAAATGTGACAGCATAGTCAAGTGCACAGGCAACCTGCCCCAAACAGAGTTCAGCCTTATGCAAAATGGAGCTGCTTGCCACCTCTTTGGGGGAAAATCTGAAGTGCTGCTAGTGGCTCACTGAGGACCCTCAACTCACAAAGCTCTTCTAAACACATGTGACAACAATTTACTGATGACTCAGCAAACTGTGTGCCTGGTGTGGACACCAGCTGCTTTCCAGTGGCAAGGGCAACTCTGGAAGAATAACAGTATCAAAAGCCAGCCAGCACAACAGACACCAGGAAAGCCCTAACCCTCCAGTTAAACAACACTGTCAAGGACTAAATATTGTTGTCTCTTCATTGATTCTTGGATTGTTGCCAATAGCCTATACACCTGTTTGCCATTTGGAGGTTAAAAAAAACAACCCACAAGTTGAATACATCTTTGGAACTATGAACTCTGAAAGCTATTTGTGACTGTCAATCTTGCAGCCTGGATCACATTTTTATCTGTTGTAGGGATTTATTCTCTGATAAGGATAGCTAGAATCAAATCTACACGATGAGATAGACACCTTGCCACACAGACTCATCATTGTATAAGGTATTATTATAAACTGGATACATAGTGAAGTCCCTGATACAGAGGCTACTGTTGTTTTGTGATTTATGCCTAAAGCTAGCCCATTTGTTTTGAAGGAGGGCCGTAATGCTGTCCTACTCCCTTCTGAAAAGCTGACTATATCCAGACCTTTGGAGCCCTCCTGGGCAGCAATGGAAGCTCAAGGCTACCAACACTTAGCATGCAGTGTTCCTCTTTTAGTTGAATAATCTGAACTGAGATACTGTGGCACTTATAACCAAGCCCTCAGCTCGGGTCTCCCAGACAACCTGTAGTTTTACAAGAGTACACCTTTAGTCACAAAGACACTCGAAGAGTTCATGACTGAGGTAGCTGATGAACATTTAATACTCTTCATCATTGGTAAGAGGTAGAATAGGTAGAAGGAGGTGAAGAAATGGCTCAGAAATCAAAAACACTTTCCACTCTTCCACTGGGGCCTGAGTTCAGGTCCCAGGACCTACATTGTACTACTGTTAACTCTGTTCCCAGGTGTTCTGACCTCATCTTTTGGCATTGAGAGCACCAGCACATATGTGGCATATACTCACACATACACACACACACACAGAGAGAGAGAGAGAGAGACAGACAGACAGACAGACAGAGACACACAAAAATAAAAATGAGCATTTTCTTTAAATCAACACAGAATTATGTCTGATTTTGTGTCCACATTTCCTGATTTAGTCACTCAAAGTAACCATCCTTCCCAAGGTCATCTTCTATCTGGAGAGCTGGTGCCATGGTTAGGTTAAGGGCACCAGCTCCTCCAGATGGCAAAGGTTCTCAATACTCACCTGGCCATGGGAGCTCACCCCCATCTGTAACTCCAGTTCCAGGGAATCTGACACTTTTTTCAGCCTCTGGGGTCACTACATGTATGTAGTTTACAGACACATCTGAAGGCAAAAATATTCATATACATACTAAATGTTTTAAAATGTAAAGGACTCATCTTTTGTTACCTGCCCCCTAGTTAAAATCTCAAAGGGAAAGCAATAAATAGTGTGTAATACAGCCTTGCTTACAAGTTTTCCTTGACCACCTGGAACACTACACTTCTTTCCTCTAAAAACCACTCTAGGGGAACCTGTTTGCCACGCCTCCGGGGTGGTAGTTTAGTTTAAAAGAGGAGATTCAGACTTGATTCTGACTGAGCGCCCTGGACTATGTCAATGGATTGTCACAGTCCTAGATCAAAAAGATGTAGGTTAGGCATCGGATGACCTCTTGGTTTAGCATACTGTCATGAGGTCTCTCTACAGTAGCCCTCATGGAACAAGAATACATAAATCTGTGTAAATTTTATAAAAAAATACCTGCCATTTTTATACATGTTCATGGCAGATGAAAATCTGTTGTAGAGTAGATGGCTGGGGTAGGGAGAAAGTAAGATCCAGTGGAGTGGGGCCATGCGTTTGGGGGTGGGAGAGCAAGTGATAACCTCAGAAAAGACCCAGCTTCTGGCAGCAACCTCCTTTATTAGTTGTTTTTACATTCCTGAAAACAAAATAGCTGCAACAACAATGTGACAGTCCCAGTCCGGCGAGCGTCAAGTTTTACCTTGACACTATGAAGCAGTAGGTGAAGAACTCTTCAATTTTAAATTGAAAGAGTCTCCGTCTCTTTGTGTTTCTTTAATCTATGTGTGCAATCTTCACTATATGTGTTTCTATCAATACGCTAACTGCCCAGACTTGCACTGTAGTCACCCATTCGTAAAGCGCCTCAGGATTTTCCAGCCCACCTCTGAAACTCTCCGAACGAACACTCTGTTCCTCCCTCTGTGGCCTGACTCACTCTGCTTCACCTTCCCTACTACGGCCGACTCTGGACCAGGTTGACCTGTGGGTGTGGCTGCTTGGCAGTGGGAGAGGTCATCTTGACTACGTTAATCGATGCAGGAAGACTCAGTCCACTGTAGGTAGCACTATTCCCTTGGTTTGGGTCTGAGAGTGGAAGAGTGGGAAAGGGAAGCTGAGTAGTCAGTGTACGTGTATTCTCTGAGCTCTGTTTCTGATTATAGGGGCATCAGGAAAGAGGGAGAACAGAAGGAGAAAGAGAAGCGGGAGGATAAGGACCAGTAACGGGGACACAGTGGAAGTGTCATGTCTGCATGCATAGAAATGTCAAGTGATGATTTTACCTCTCCGGTGCTCATGTAAAAAAGCTGGGCATAGCTGTACACACCTGGGATTCAAGAACTGTGGAATGGAAATAGGAGGGTTCTGAGGGCTCACTGGCCAGTCAGTGGAGCTGAATTGAGCTTCAAGTTCAATGAGATACTATCTCTAACAGTAACCCGGAGAGCCATACAGGAAGCCAGCCACTGTTGACCTCTGCCCACAAGTGCACCCACTCCCCTGACACACAAACAAGGTGGGGGGCGGGGGGGAGTCCATGCCAAATAGTAACAAGACAGAAACAACTTCTTACCCTGAAAGTGACTGGGCAGTGTGATTGAACAAGCCGTTTTGACATTGCTTTTGTAGTCCCTGTGATACATCCTGGCTAGTGAAGTCACTAATGAAACTCAAAGTACCTTAACTGGAATGAAAGCTTTAAATTCTTTTTAAATCCCCGAAAAGTCCACTACGAAAGACATATGTAAGGGGGAAGACTCTTGGTTCCTGAGGAGCAGGGAGACCATCAGGCTGAGAAATCTGATGAAAGGCTCACACCCCCCTAAATTCTATTACTGCTCATTAATTTGACATTTATTTTTATTTATATGAATGTTAATTATTAATTAACATTTCTCACGGAAAATGAGGAGACTAAGAGTTAGGAGAACATATAAAAAGAGTATCTGGGGGACCCCTAGGAGTCCAGCTGCCTGCCTGAGTGATTGCCACATGGCCTATGAGCAGCCTCAAGCACTCAGCTGCCCCTGAGCTCTGCTGTAGTTACAGATCACAATAGGTGTCCTTAGAGCATGGTTTGGTGTGATTGGTGGTGTTTTGGTTTATTTGTCTTGTAACGAATTTCCATTTGAAAGCATCCTTCACTCGGTGACTGCAGGATCTTGCTATGGCCAGCTTGGACATAAAGAAGACACAGAAGGGAAAAGCTGGTGATTGTTTCATGAAGTTGCCACTGAGTCCATGAGCTCAGGCAGTTGAATCTATGTCTTTTTATTTCAGTTTCTCCAATTTAGAAATGGTGTAATATTCTGCGCAGTGATAGTGGATACTGTCATGGAACAGAGAGCTCTTGGCTATGGTGGCCCTTGTACCATGTCTCCCATGACCTCCCTAGTGTCTGATATGTGATCGGTTCCATATGTTTGTACCATCTACAAGTATCAGTTACAGTGTTCTCCATTAAAAAAAAAGGAAATGTCAAGTGAACCTATTAACTTGTAAAATAAATATGTATTTATAATTATAATACAGTAAACTAGGTTGTAGTATGCAAGAAATATAATCTTTATTTGGAAATGTTAAAATTATTGATATCTTAAATTTTATAACCTGCTAATTGTGTTAGGCGCATGAGGCATTTAACTTTCCCAGGGCTTAATTTCTTTCCTCATTTATAGAAGAGGAGATGGCATTTGCCTACCTCAGAAAGTTGTTGTGGGAACTTAAAACAAAAGCTACTAATGGAAGACATTTTGTACAGAGCCTGATTCCACAGGAGTCTTCAATTTATAGTAGCTATGAGTAACAAAAACGCAGCCAGAAGAACAAAAGAACACACACACACCACACACGCACACACACATGCATGCACAAACACACACACACACCACATTCACACACACACACACACACACCACACACACACACACACATGCATGGACGAACACACACACACACACCACACACACATACACCACACATACACACACACACCACACACATATACCACACACACATACTACACACACACACATGCGTGGATGAACACACACACACACCACACACACACACACATGCGTGGATGAACACGCACACACACACCACACACACACACACACACACGCGCGCGCACACCACATACACACACCACACACATACACACACACACACACCACACACACATACATGCACATGGACACACACACACAATTGTCAGACCTAAATGAACTATAGGCATGCATAAGTCAGAACTAAACAAATGATAATGCTTGCCTGGCCCTCACAATAAATTTCACGAACAGTAAGGACGAAGGCAGGATTAAAATGTCGGCTTTTGTGCATTGCGGGTATTTTCATTGGAAATGTTAACTCTGCTTTCAGTTTTGGGAACCCAGTGCTGTTCATCTGCCGCTTGTTATTGCCAGGAGAGAGCATCTCCTCTAGCTGAAGACAAAGGCTTCTGGATGGAGATACAGTTTTAATCTTGCTGCCCTGTGGGATACTCTGCTTAAAACCGAAGGCTCACTAAAGATAGCTTACTTATGTGAGGCAAACTATATTGCAAACACCATTTTACTTATTTTATGTCAGTTTCACTCCAGCATATGTTACAAGGGAAAACAATCTTTCTAAGACAATACTGTTTCCGTGTGATACGCACTGGAAGAATTTCAGGGATCTAGAAAACTTTCCAGATCTTTCTCAAAAATATTAATGGGTCCCAGGCAGTCATGGAAAAGTCCACTGGAGAAATGGTTTCATCAATGGTGTATTCAAAGGCAAACCAAGATCTGTTTTGGTTTTGCCTTTTGAGATGACTGTTAAATGATTAGCATATACATATATATGAAAAGAATTGGTGTCTGAGTCTTTCTTAGATTGAAAACCCAAAACACAAATGTTTTGAGGGCAGAGATCTCAAGCTATGTGTCCACAGGCTTGCAGGTGTGCATCGCAGAGGTAATGAACCCAGGGATTAGACAGGGATCCATGGAGCAAGGTTCTTGAGACACCATCTCAAAGCAGTCCCATGGATGAGCTCTTAACTCTGCATAAAGAGCCCTAGGGCTTGCTATGAGATTGAAAAAAAAACAATGCTTTGGGAATCACAAATAACAGAAATAAAAGAAACTATAGAAACATTCTTTATGACCAAAATCCAAGAAAAACTTTGCATCTACAATTCTGACAGGTACCTAGTTCTTTATTCTAGCCAGGAGCTTGCTGTCAGACATATCTTTTTTCCATATTTTTGTAGTTTAAATTTTCTACAAGTACTTTTTAAACTTGAGAAAAAGGGTGGATAAACAAGCTACAACCCTAGCTTTCTAAGCAGAAAAATTCTACTTCTGTGATCAATAAAATATTAAGCAATGAGGTTGAACAGCTATTCTGTTTTGTAGGGGAACTGTCTTGGGCTTGGCCCTGAAACTTCTGTGTCCCCAAAAGTGCTATGACATCTAATATAGAGAAACAAATCATAGGCTTTCCAGGTATACTGGATCTGAACAACAGCCCTGGCTCACCACAGCCCTGGCTCACCATAGCTCCGGCTCACCATAGGCCTGGCTCGCTATAGCCCTGGCACACCATAGCTCCGGCTAACCATAGCTCCGGCACGCCATAGCCCTGGCACACCATAGCCCTGGCTCACCACAGCCCTGGCTCACCATAGCTCTGGCTCACCACAGCCTTGGTTCACCATAGCCCTGGCTCACCATAGCCCTGGCTCACCACAGCCCTGACTCACCATTTATCCTGTTACAAAGCTTTAGGCAAATCATATTTTCAATCTATGTCTCCATTTCCTTTTCTGTAAAATGGTAATTGTATTACTCATTATAGAGTTGGTGTAAGGACTAACTAAGACAGTCTTGCACACAGTGAGTCTATAAATGCCGGTGAGTACACCAAGTGTGCTTACAAAGCCACATGCATGACCACGTGGGTCCTTCACTATGGTTTCCAGTCATGCTCTTTTCCTACAGATCTGATTCAGCAACTATCCAAAGGCAGGAAGGAGCTCCAAACCACTTGTCCACTCCGAGTCTGCTCCTCTTCTCTAGACTAACCTTCTGTTCTGCCTTTGACCATTGCTTAAATCACATGATTCTTAGAACTTGGCCCTTGTGCTAAACTTCTCCAAGGTCCCCCTCTCTTATGTGCAGAACAAGAACCAACTAAGCACAGCTTTTCTGATGTTGTCTGACCAGTGGGGACACTTGGGAAACTTGTTTCTTCTGGGCATTCTATTTCTGTCACATGCCCTCTGATCACACGAACTTCTTGGCAGCCTTAACTCAGTTGGCTTTTGTTAAACTGATGGCAAGCCTTCTTCTTTCTCTTAAAAACTATTAGGCAAGTTCTCCCTTTTCTAGTTTTAACCGGTTCTTTAAACAAAAATCAAAAGTCTGATTATCCCTGTTAGCTTTATCATGCTGGTTTCAGCCTCTCCTTCTAGGCCGTTGAGATTTTTATGACCCCTTAGTCTGTCAGCCAACAAATTACTTTTCTCAATTTTGAGTCATCTTCAAAACTGATTAAAATACTGCTTCAAACTGTTGGTTTTAAAATATCAAACAATTTAGAGTTAAGAATGGAATAATCCCAAAGTCCTATAAAGGTTAAGTCTGGTTAGTATTAAGAAGTGCCACTATTTATTTAATAATTGTTCTGAGCCAGATAGCTAGTTAGATACATTACACACATCCTCTAACTTAAGTGCACACTCTCCAAGATGAATATGACTGTCCCCTTTGATAAGACTGCTGGGCGGCGGTGGTGGTACAAGCCTTTAATCCCAGCAGCTGGAGCCAGGGGCAGGTGAATCTTTGAGACCAGCCTGATCTACAGATCAAGTTCCAGGACAGTCAAGAATACACACACACACACACACACACACACAGACACAAACACACACACCACTGTACAAAAAAATGAATTAAAAAAAAGGAAGAAAAGATAAAGCTGGGGCATGGTCATGTCGAATGTCTTTCTCAAAATCATAACAAATATTAGAGAGCATCCCAGAAGCAAGTGCGCTTGACATCAACGTCGGAACTTTTTCCACAGCACCATTCTGCCGTGAGGGGGGTACTGAGTCCTGACAAACAGCTCTAAGCCAAAGCCGGGTAAGTGCCAACCATACCCATGCTGGCTACTTCTGTTTTCTGTGGCCATAATCATGGTGAGACCCATCCCATCATAATTCAGGGTGAAGACCCTCGCCCGACACCCCTCTCCTCTCACTGGGGCTCTGTCCTCTCCTGCCATTTTCTTTTGTATTTCTGTTCAGCTTTTAAGAAGCCCTCTTATATTCTTTTTTTTTTTTTTTTTGGTTTTTCGGGGCAGGGTTTCTCTGTGTAGCCCTGGCTGTCCTGGAACTCACTCTGTAGACCAGGCTTAAACTTTTGTAACATTCCCCCTTCACAAATCATCCCGTTCAGCTGGAACTAAAGACACCACTTTTCTCAGAGATCCACTGATTCACTCGGTCATCAATTTAACAAGTATTTACTGAGCATATATCTTATGCTGGGCTCTGTATTGACAATGTAATAAAGTTCAAGGTCTTTGCTAATAAACAGAGAGGAGCAGGTCAAATAAATGGACACATAAGTATACAGTTCCAAACCTTGGAGGTTTAGTGGTCTCTAAGAATACACAGTACAGAACATTATTCTGGACAATGAGAAAAGGACCCTTGGTTACATTTTTATGTACCTAGTAACTATCAGCTAATAGTAACACCTATTGTAAATGTGATAAAATAGGTACTGTTAAATATCAAGGTGAATTTACGTGAATTACTGGATTGTACGATGCCTGAGGTGTGAAGATAGGTAGAAGGGTTTCCAAGGAAGAGTTAGGAATAGGGAGGCTGTAGAGGAACATTCTAGTCAAAGGGAGGAGCTTTGGAGAAGCTTTGGAGAAGGGGTAGCACAGTACATCTGGAGGTCCATGGGAGTTCATTCCAGTTAAAGCAGAGAGTATGCAGACACACAGCATATCACACTGCCACAGACAAAAAGGAAAGAAAATCCTCAAGAGTGCATGATGGCTCACAGAAATATTCGTAAACTAGAGTTACAATATTTGCGCCATACAAAGCTAACATACACATTCTGTGACTCACTCGGAGACTGGTGATATGTGTGTGGATTTGTGTAAGTACATGTAATAGAGGAAAATCAGAAGTTAGACTGCACTCCAAATTTATTTTATAAACAACCCATAATAGTTAGACTAGGAACTTGTTTGCGGTCCAGATCATAACTTTGGAAAACAGAGCCAAAAATGTAACTATGATACTGCATAAACAAAGGGAGAATAAAGAACTCTAACCCCATTACTGGCCGTGTAACTCACAAACAACGTATTAATTAGCCTCGCTTAAGCATAGCTTTCAGTATGCAGCTGATGAAGAGAACTTTTCAGAAGTCAGAATGTACATTATCTGTCCAGGCAAATTTATCTGTGTGCAGCCATTCATCCGGAGGGAAGCTACTTCCTTGTCAATTTAGTTTTTATACTTTTCCTTGACCTTACCAGGAAATATTGGCCAGAAGGGGCATGCTAGGTCCACTCCCAGCTGGAAAGTCCACCTCGTCCTTCAGTTGACCTCCGGAAGTTCATTTCTTCTCTTATTCAGTCAGAGTATACCTACTAAAATGGAGTTTCCACCTGCCACGCATGGTTTTTGCCACTGTTAAGACTTAGAAAAAAATTTGAAGGAAAGGCCTGGAGACCTACATATAGTATTGCTTACACAAAATTACGTCACTAGATACCAATTAAATAAACTAGGTTACCTAAAAACTAAAGTCTGAAATGTTTATTCTGCTTTATACTGTTTGTTTGTTTGTTTGTTTGTTTTTGAAGACAGGGTTTCTCTGTGTAGCCCTGGCTGTCCTGGAACTCACTCTGTAGACCAGGCTGGCCTCGAACTCAAAGATCTCCCTGCCTCTGCCTCCTGAGTCCTAGGATGAAAAGCATGTGCCCCCACCACCTGACCTTTTACTTTTATTTTTTTTTAAATAAATGAGTGAATGAGGTTTGGGGAAGAGATTTGTGCCTCAAAAATAGATGTGACTATCTTTTTAAAAATGAGTGTCACTAAATGGTTTCTTGGTTCTAACTTAAATGCTTCCTTTACTGCTTTTTTAAATTAAGAAACCACACTGTAAAGTAGAAATTACTGGAACATTACTGACCTCTCAGAACACCACATTCGTTACATAAGGGTTTGTTCTGCTGTCTACACCTAGACCTCAGTGTCCTTAAACAGTAAGGTCATGGCTCTAATTCCTACTTTGTTCCACCATCTGTTGATATCCCTGTCCTCTTAATATCTATGACGAAGATGGAAATACGGAAAGTGTGCTCATCAAAGCCGGGACTCACAATAAATGCTATTGATTAATAAAACTAAGATTAATAAAGAGCCACCAAAGCTGAAACAATGAACCCAGTCAAACCAAATTTAGAACAAGTATAAGATCACATACATAGCTTTAAAAAAAATTAGTGTTTAAGTTTGGTGATACTTAATATTTTTAAAATTAGAGTATTCTAATTAACAAATACTATGTGTCAGTTGTGTAATATAATCCCAAGAGAAATCTAGTGGACCTTTACTTCTCAGCCTTTTAGTAAATATACAGTATTGGAAAGACAGAGGTAGACAACATTTGATCAAGCTCTGGAAATGCACCTCAATTACAGTGTGTCTGGAATATGTGTGGTGTCTTAGTTACTTTCTATTGGTGTGAAGAGACAACATGACCAAGGAAACTCATTTTTAAAGCCTTTAATTGGGGGCTTACTTACAGTTTTAGAGAGTTAGTTCATGATCATCATGATGGGAGGCAGGCATGGTTCTGGAGCAGCAGCTAAGAGCTTTACATTGTGACTTGCAGGCAGCAGGCAGAGAGTGAGGAGAGGACTGGTGTGACCTTTGGTTTTCTCCCTCCAACTAAATCTTCTAGTTTTCCTTGAAGAGATGACTGAAAAAACACAAAAGAAAAACAAAGCCAAAATCAGCATTCTTATGTTGTGTTATAAAACTAACCCTTTAAGAGACCTGATCATAATGCCCATGGGTGGTCTAGCTACCCAAGATATAAGATCCATACATTCAAGGCTCATAACTGAAAGAAAGAAAAACAAAGCCAAAGGGAAAAAACTCCAAATTAATATGGTTTTTACATAATGCCTCTACTTAATTTCACTTCTGAAGGGGAGAGCTAGCAGCCACCCAACTCTTCAGTAAACCAAGAGCAAAACCTTGTAGATTACCTCGACCTTGGCACTGAATGTCAGGACATAACAGTCTCCAGTTGCAGGCAGCTGTCCTTAAGGTCACTTGTACATACATAACCTGTCTATACCTCTGTATGACCTTGAAAGGCAGCTTGGTTTCTGGTTGAGCTAATATTTGAAACCCTGGTGACCCAGTAGAGGATAACCATGTAAGGGATGATAGACATTTTGCCATGCTCCTGGGCCCTAGGCTCCTGACACGAGGCCATAGCTCTCCATAGGTCTGTGGCCATTAGTCATGTAAGGGCAATGCCCCAAGCCCCTCCACAGGTAGAGAATGAGTGGTCACATAGCCTCAAGACTGATCTCCATTTTAATGAGGTACTTAAAGGCCTGGAGGCTTAGACAATAAACTCCCCTTCTCAGACACTCCTCCCTGCAAAAAGTAGTTAACCTCAGGTCCTCCCTGAGAAAGAGGGGTACGGTTTTACTCATTGCCACTTCCTGCCATGACAATAAACGCCTTAAAACCATGGACTGTCTCTTTTCATCGGGATCCACCGTGGGGAACAATGGAACAGGCCTTCATCTAAAGAGCTACGTCTAGTCTCCCGCAGAAGGCCTCTCAGTGCTCCCAGCCATGGCCTCCACCAAGCCAAGCTGCCCACTGAAAAGCAAAGGACTCAGTCCCTGGCAGGACCCAGCTAGGTTCCTCCCTGCCATTCCCCCTCAGTTCTTGGCTAGATCCAGCCTGCAGGTCCCCACTCTGTTCTCAGCTCTTCTGTGGCATCCAGAGGCACCTGGGATGCCCAAGAGCCTGAGAACCAGATGGTCCTGGCCTCGTCGCAGGCCGGGGACCACGAGCCAGCTCTGTACAGTCCCCAGAACACTAGATCATGCTCCCCCAAGCCCTGACAGTGTCCCTTGGCTTCTCACAGCCTTGACACCCACTATGTCCCACCTCTTCCAGTGGCCCAAGGGGGCTGATGCGGAGCCACCTTTAACCCAACATACCTCCTCTCAGCTCATGGCTGTTCTGTTAGGACTGGAGAGGAGGACTCCAGTTTGGTGAAGGCTTTTAAAACTTCAAAGCCCACACCCAAGTGACACATCTCCAAAAGGACACACTTCGTAATCCTTCCCAAACAGTTCCACTAACTGGTGTTTAGGCATTCATATATATGGGGAGGGGGCACATTCTCATTGAAACCACCACTAGGTGAAAGACTCTGAATCCAAAATTCTAGTTCAATGGATTAGATTATTTAAAGTAAACAAAGTAGTTGCAGAATAATCAATAGCTATCTGAAAACAGTTAACTGGAATTAAACTTACTATGTGTAGGCCTACAGGGGGAGGATAAGGGTTCCAGAGTGTAGGTTTCATGGAAGAACATTTTTGCACAAGAAAAGACTTTTTTTTTCCCACACAAATCGTAAGCCAAAGATGGAGTGGGTTGCTTTAGGGCAGCTGAGGGTCCCAGCCTGAAATGGGGTATATAATTGTGCGTGTCGTGAAAACACTGGGCAGCAGCAAAAGCTTCTGAATGCACAATTAAAAATTAATTCACTATCTAATGGAATGATAAGTCGTTGTGGCAACAGTGGCTTATGTTAGGTGATTTCTCTGCACCCTTGGTTCTGGACAGAAAACATGCACGTGGCCCTGGGTGTGCTCCCATGCCCGGGAACACAACGGTGCTGTCCGAGACTGAAAGTGGAGACTGCCGCAGGCTGCACTTCAGGGCTCTGCACTTCCATCCAGCACTTTCTCTCACAGATGGACTGGTTCGTTCTGGCAAACAACTCACGCGGTCCCAGCATCCTTCTCACCACCTGAGCATCAGATTACCACGGCTTCGAAATACATCCTTACAGTGCTTTAATTTTAAAATTGTTATTTGAGCTGCAACTTGAGATTCATTTAGGGAAGGAAGGAAGGAAGGAAGGAAGGAAGGAAGGAAGGAAGAATTATATGAATTTTTGCTTGGGAATAGAGCAAAATTTCCCAAAATTTTTAATTAAATGGACATAAGAATACTTCCACCATTTTGTGCTATGTTGCTGATAACAGAATCAAAATATCAATTAGCTCTAAAAACTGTTAAAAATGTTTTCCATCCTTCATTACTAACTATTCAGATGAGATTTAAATCCTTTTTTTTTTTAATTTCTTCACTTTTATTTTCTCACTATGTTCATAGCAGTACTATTTTTTATTGGATATTTTCTTTATTTACATTTCCAATGTTATCCCCTTTCCTGGTCCCCCACCCTAGGAAATCCCCTATCCCATCCCCCTCCCCCTGCTTCTATGAGGGTGTTCCCCCACCCACTCACCCATTCCCACCTCCCCGCCCCTCCATTCCCATACAATGGGGCATCTATCGAGCCTTCATAGGACCAAGGACCTCTTTTCCCATTGATGTCTGACAAGGCCATACACTACCACATATGTAGCTGGAGCTATATGTACTCCTTGGTTGGTGACTTAGTCCCTGGGAGCTCTGGGGGGTCTGGTTGGTTGGTTGACGTTGTTGTTCTTCCTATGGAGTTTCAAACCCCTTCAGCTCCTTCTGTCCTTTCTCTAACTTCTCCATTGGGGTCCCTGCACTCAGACCAATAGTTGGCTGTGAGCATCTGCTTCTCTTTTTGTAAGGCTCTGGCAGGGCCTCTTAGGATACAGCTATCTCAGGCTTCTTTCAGCAATCATTTCTTGGCATCCACAATATTGTGGGGGTTTGGTGACTGTATATGGATCCCCAGGTGGGGCAGTCTCTGGATGGCTCTTCCTTCAGTCTCTACATTTTGTCTCCAAATTTGCTTCTGTGAGTATTTTCTTTCCTTTTCTAAGAAGGACCAAAGCACCCACACTTTGGTCTTCCTTCTTCTTGTGCTTCATGTGGTCTGTGAATTGTATCTTGGGTATTCTGAGCTTTGGGGTTAATATCCACTTATCAGTGAATGCATACCATGTGTGTTCTTTTGTGATTGGGTTATCTCACTCAAGATGATATTTTCTAGTTTTATCCATTTGGCTAAGAATTTTGTGAATTCATCATTTTAAATAGCTGAATAGTACTCCATTGTGTAAATGTACCACATTTTCTGTATCCATTCCTCTGTTGAAGGACAACTGGATTCTTTCTAGCTTTTGGCTATTAAAAATAAGGCTGCTAAGAACATAGTGGAACATGTGTCCTTGTTATATGTTGGGGAATCTTTTGGGTATATTCCCAGGAATGGTATAGCTAAATCCTCAGATAATACTATATCCAATTTTCTGAGGAACCACCAGACTGATTTCAAGAGTGGTTGTACAAGGTTGCAATCCCATCAGCAACGAAGGAGTGTTCCTTTCTCCACATCCTCGCCAACATCTGCTGTCACCTGAGATTTTGATCTTAGCCATTCTGACTGGTGTGAAGTGGAATCTCAGGGTTGTTTTGATTTGCATTTCCCTGATGAGTAAGGATGTTGAGCATTTCTTTAGGATCTTTTCAGCCATTCAATATTCCTCAGTTGAAAATTCTTTGTTTAGTTCTGTACCCCATTTTTAATAGGGTTATTTGATTCTCTGGAGTCTAACTTCTTGAGTTCTTGGTATATACTGGATATTAGCCATCTATCAGATGTAGGATTGGTAAAGATCTTTTCCCAATCTGTTGGTTGCTGTTTTGTCCTATTGACAGTGTCCTTTGCCTTACAGAAGCATTGCAATTTTATGAGGTCCCATTTGTCGATTCTTGATCTTAAAGTATAAGCCATTGTTGTTCTGTTCAGGAAATTTTCTCTGGTGCCCATGTGTTTGAGGCTCTTCCTCTATAAATTTTCCTCTTTCTCCTCTATAAATTTCAGTGTATCTGGTTTTATGTGGAGGTCCTTGATCCACTTGAACTTGAGTTTGTACAAGGAGATAAGAATGGGTCAATTTGCATCTTCCTATATGCTGACTGCCAGTTGAACCAGCACCATTTGTTGAAAATGCTGTTTTTATTCCACTGGATAGTTTTAGCTCCCTTGTCAAATATCAAGTGACCATAGATATATGAGTTAATTTCTGGGTCTTCAAATCTGTTCCATGGATCTTCCTGCTTGTCTCTGTACCAATACCATGCAGTCTTTATTACTATTGCTCTGTCATACAGCTTGATGTCAGTGACTGTGATCCCCCCAGAAGTTGGGTTTTTTGTCCCTATAATGATTTACATGTCATGTAATTAAAGCTACTAATTACAAAAAAGGCGTTCACATTTGAAATTACAAGAATTTGAAATAAATTGACCACGGTTGTAGAATTCTAGCATGTGATCTACAATGAGGCAACCAGAACAGTCAACAAGATATTGTAGGGAAAAGCAGTAACAAACAAAGCAAAACAAACAACAAAAATCAAACAACCCCCCCCCAGTTCTTTTTAAAGTAGAGGTTGAAAAATAAATCAGATGTAAAGCCCCACATTAGACATTTTTACAATTTGGTTTCTTACAGTATATGCTCGATGTAGTTATTTATCTAAAAGATAAAACTTGCAGACTTGTCTTCGGGACTTTGAGCCAAAATGAGGAGCCCACCTGGTGCTAGGGGTTGTGCATATGTGTTTCAGAAAGCAGCAGCTCTGAGCTGAGCCATTTCTGCAGCTCACAGTTAGCAGGACGTCAGTCCTTCCATGCCAATTAGTTATTAAAAAGCATATTTTAATAATTTGTTCTGATTATTGTGGTAATAAAGAAGTCTTGTAGACTACGCTGTCTCTTGTAAGGTCAATGTGTCAATTAAAAGACATAAAGTTGCTAGAGAGACAGCTCAGCAAGGGAGAGAGCATGTTCCATTTCTGAAAGACCCAAGTTTGGGGTGAACACCCAGTTAAATATCCACTATTACCTGCAACTCGAGATTCAAGGGATCAAACACTCTCTTCTGTCAGCCACAGGCACTGTGCATACATATGCACACACAGACACATACAAATAAAAACAGACACAATAATTCAAATCACCTAATGAGAAAAAGGAGTATATTCATTCTTTTTTTTTTTCTTTATCTACTCTTTTATATTTTAAGATACTTTATTTACATTTCAAATGTTTTCCCCTTTCCAGGTCTCTCCTTTGGAAACTCCCCATCCCAAACCCCTCCCCCTGCATCTATGAGGGTATTCCCCCACCCGCCCACCCACCCACCCACCCACTCCCATCCTTCTTCCCTGGCATTCCCCAATACTGTGACTATATGTTGGATGCCAACACTCTCAGACCCAAGGGCCTCTCCTCCCACTGATGGTCAACAAGGCCCTCTCTTAGCCACCTATGTGGCCAGCACCATGGGCCCCTACATGTGTATTCTTTGGTTGGTGGTCCAGTCTCCAGGAGCACTGGGGGCCCCCCAGAAGTTCTTTTGTTGTTGAGAATAGTTTTCTCTATCCTGGGTTTTTTTAAATTCCAAATGAATTTGTGAATTTCTCTTTCTAACTCTATGAAGAAGTGATTTTGAATTTTGATGGGGATTGCACTGAATTTGTAGACTGCTTTTGGCAAGATGGCCACTTTTACTATATTAATCCTGCCAATCCGTGAGCATGGGAGATCTTTCCATCTTCTGAGGTTTTCTTCGATTTACTTCTTCAGTGACTTGAAGTTTATGACATACTGATCTTTCACTTGCTTGGTTAGAGTCACACCAAATTATGTTATATATTTGACTATTTTGAAGGGTGTCATTTCCCTAATTTCTTTCTCAGACTGTTTATCCTTTGAGTAGAGAAAAGCTACTGATTTGTTTGAATTAATTTTATATCCAGTCACTTTGCTGAAGTTGTTTATCAGCTATAGCAGATCTCTGGTGGAATTTTTGGGGTCATTTAAGTATACAATCATATCTTCTACAAATAATGATATTTTGACTTCTGCCTTTCTAATGTGTGTACTCTCAGCTCCTTTTGTTGTCTAATTGTTCTAGCTTGAACTTCAAGTACTATAATGAATAGATAAGGAGAGAGAGGGCAGCCTTGTCTAGTCCCTGATTTTAGTGGGATTGCTTCAAGTTTCTCTCCATTTAGTTTGATGTTGGCTACTGGTTTGCTGTATATTGCTTTTACTATGTTTAGGTATGGGCCTTGAATTCCTGATCTTTCCAAGTCTTTTAACATGAAGGGATGTTGAATTTTGTCAAATGCCTTTTCAGGATCTAATGAAATGATCATGTGGGTTTTGTTTTGTTTTGTTTTGATTTTTGCTTTGAGTTTGTTTATATAGTGGATTACGTTGATGGATTTCCTTTTATTGAATCCTCCCTGCATCCCTGGGATGAAGCCTACTTGATCGTGGTGAATGATCCTTTGATGTGTTCTTACATTGGGTTGGCAAGAATTTTATTGAGTATTTTTGCCTCAATGTTCATCAGGGAAATTGGTCAGAAGTTCTCTTTGTTTGGTCTTTGTGTGGTTTAGGTATAAGTGTAATTGTGGCTTCATAGAATGAATTGGGTAGTGTTCCTTCTGTTTCTGTTTTGTAGAATAGTTTGAAGAGTATTGGTTATAGGTCTTCTTTGTAGGTCTGATAGAATTCTCCATTAAACACACCTGGTCCTGGGTTTTTTTTTGTTGTTGTTGTTGTTGTTGTTGAGAGACTATTAATGACTGCTTCTGTTTCTTTAGGGGTTATGGGACTGTTTAGATGGTTTATCTGATCCTGTTTTAACTTTGGCACCTGTTATCTGTCTAGAAAATTGTCCATTTCATCCAGATTTTCCAATTTTGTTGAGTATAACCTTTTGTAGCAGGATCTGATGATTTCTTTTTGATTTCCATGGTTTCTGTTGTTATGTCTCCCTTTTCATTTCTGATTTTATTAATTTGGATACTTTGTGCCCTCTGGTTAGTCTGGCTAAGGGTTTATCTATCATGTTGATTTTCTCAAAGAACCAGCTCCTGGTTTTGTTGATTCTTTGTATAGTTCTTTTTGTTTCTATTTGATTGATTTCAGCCCTGAGTTTGATTATTTCCTGTTTCTCCTCCTCTAGGGTGTATTTGATTCTTTTTGTTCTAGAGCTTTCAGGTATGCTGTCAAGCTTCTAGTGTGTGCTCTCTCAAGTTTCTTTTTGGAGGCACTCAGTGCTATGAGTTTTCCTCTTAACACTGCTTTCGTTGTGTCCCATAAGTTTTGGTATGATGTGTCTTCATTTTCATCATGTTCTAAAAAGTCTTTAATTTCTTTCTTTATTTCTTCCTTGACCAAGTTATCATTGAGTAGAGCATTGTTCAGCTTCCATGTGTATGTGTTCTTTCCGTTGTTTTTATTGGTATTTAAGACCAGCCTTAGTCTATGGTGATCTGATAGGGTGCATGGGATTATTTCAATCTTCTTGTGTCTATTGAGGCCTGTTTTGTGACCAATTATATGGCCAATTTTGGAGAAGGTATCATGAGGTGTTGAGAAGAAGGTATATTCTTTTGCTTTTGGATGATATATATATATATATATATATATATGTATATATATATATATATATATATATATACACACATATATACATTCATTCTATTTGTTTTATATCTTCTGTTAGTTTCATTGGGTCTCTGTTTAGTTTCTGTTTCCATGATCTGTCCATTGCTGATAGTGGAGTGTTGAAGTCTCCCACTATTAATGTGTGAGGTGAAATGTGTGCTTTGAGCTTTAGTAACGTTTCTTTTATGAATGTGGGTGCCCTTGCAATTGGAGCATAGACATTCAGAATTAAGAGTTCATCTTGGTAGATTTTTCCTTTGACCAGCAAGAAGTGTACTTCCTTATCTTTTTTGATAAGTTTCCATTGAAAGTTGATTTTATTCGATATTAGAATGGCTACTCCAGCTTGTTTCTTGGGATCATTTGCTTGGAAAATTGTTTTCTAACCTTTAACTCTGAGGTAGTGTCTGTCTTTGTCACTGAGGTGCATTTCCTGTATGCAGCAAACTGCTGAGTCCTGTCTTTTACATATCCAGTCTTTTAGTCTATGTCTTTTTAATGGGAAATTGAGTACATTGATGTTAAGACATATTAAGAAAAAATGATTGTTACTTCCTGTTATTTTTGTTGTTAGAGGTGGAATTATGTTTGTGTGTATGTTATGTAAGGCTATCTTCTTTGGGGTTTGTTGACAGATTACTTTCTTGCTTTTTCTAAGGTGTAGTTTCCCTCCTTGTGTTGGTATTTTCCATCTATCCTTTGTAGGGCTGGGTTTGTGGAAAGATATTGTGTAAATTTGGTTTTGTCATGGAATATCTTGGTTTCTCTATCCATGGTAATTGAGAGTTTTTCTGGGTATAGTAGCCTAGGCTGGCATTTTTGTTCTCTTAGAGTCTGTATGACATCTGCCCAGGATCTTCTAGCTTTCATAGTCTCTGGTGAGAATTCTGGTGTAATTCTGATAGGTCTGCCTTTATATGTTACTTGACCTTTTTCCCTTACTGCTTTTAATATTCTTTCTTTGTTTTGTGCATTTGGTGTTTTGTTTATTATGTGATGGGAGGAATTTCTTTTCTGGTCCAGTCTATTTGGAGTTCTGTAGGCTTCTTGTATGTTCATGAGCATCTCTTTCTTTAGGTTAGGGAAGTTTTCTTCTATAATTTTGTTGAAGATATTTACTGGTCTTTAAGTTGGGAATCTTCACTCTATAACTATTATCCTTAGGTTTGGTCTTCACAGTGTGTCCTAGAATTCCTGGATGTTTTGGGTTAGGAGCTTTTTGCTTTTTGCATTTTCTTTGACTAGTGTGTCAATGTTTTCTATGGTATCTTCTGCACCTGAGATTCTCTCTTCTTTCTCCTGTATTCTGTTGGTGTTGCTTGCATCTATGACTCCTGATCTCTTTCCTAGATTTTCTATCTTCAGGGTTGTCTCCCTTTGTGATTTCTTTATTGTTTATATTTCCATTTTTAGGTCCTGGATGGTTTTGTTTATTTCCTTAGCCTGTTTGATTGTGTTTTCCTGTAATTCTTTAAGGGATTTTTGCGTTTCCTCTTTAAGTGCTTCTACCTGTTTATCTGTGTTCTCCTGTATTTCTTTAAGGGAGTTATTTATGTCCTACTTAAAGTCCTCTATCATCACGAGAAATTATTTTAGATCTGAATCTTGCTATTCCAGTGTGATGGTGTGGCCAGAACTAGCTATGGTGGGAGAACTGGGTTCTGATGATGCCAGGTAACCTTGGTTTCTGTTGCTTATGTTCTTATGCTTGCCTCCCACCATTGGTTATCTCTAGTGCTACCTGCCCTCCCTATATCTGACTGGAGCCTGTCCTATTGTGATCCTGGTTGTGTCAGAACTCCTCAGAGTCCAGCTGTCTCTGGAATCCTGTGATTCTGGGATCCTGAGATCCTGAGATCCTAGGTGTGTCAGAGCTCCTGGGTGTCAAGCTGCCTCTGGGACCCTGAGATTCTGGTGTGACCAAGCTCCTGGGATTCTGTGCTCCTGTGATCCTGTGGCCCTGGGTGTATTAGAGCACCTGGGAGTGGAGCTTCCTCTGAGTGTTGTGGAACTGGCAACTGCTCTGAGTGCAGCAGATCCTCTAGGATGAGTGAGGATATGTCTTCATTGGAGCAGACCAGCTAGGACTCTGCCCCAGCAGAAGGGACCAGGTGGAAGGGGCAGAAGGGGAGTGGTATTCGGGGAGGGCCGGTTTTTGGTGGGTGATGGGTCCCGAGTCCACCGGGCTCCCAGTGGCAGCTCTGGGACGTGGGGGGAGGGGTTCTTCCCAACTGCTCTGAGTGCAGCAGATCCTCTAGGATGGCTCAGGGTATGGTGTCCTCATGGAAGCAGACCAGCTAAGAGTCTGCCTCAGCAGAAGGGACCAGGCAGAAGCAGGATTTAAATTCTTTATGTTAAAAACAAGACATTTCACCTACAGATAACAGTTCATGGCAGGGACATTCTCTACAGTGTGTATCCACTGGTAAGGTGTCAGTGTTCCTGTAATCCTCTACCATGTTCCTGGAGAGCAATCCTAATTTAATTCCTTGGGCAAAAAAGACAAAGTAGAGGGGGATTATTTAGGAAAGGGATTAATAAGTGGGAAAGGGACAAGAGTAGGTGACAGTGGGTGTTCGGTCTAACTATACCAAGGGCATGATTGACAATGTCAGGCTGAAACCCAGTATCACAGACACTGAACATAAACATTGTAAAACACATCAATGTCATTATTATGCAGAGTTGCTTTCCTTCTTAATGATAATATATGTATGCAGAAGTATTACTTTAAAATACAATTATCAATAAATGTTTGATTTGTATGCCTGCCTACATCACACACCTGAGGTTACATAAACTTTTCTCAGTGGTCATGAATAGAGAAGCTTAAAAAAACCACACTGGGAGAGAGATCCCTACCTATCACTGGTGGAATTCAAGTCCAGGGTGAATCAGTGCCTGCCAAGAGAAATTCAAGCCGACATTGCTGTGATCATCATAGGGTTTTGTGTTTTGCAAGGCTGGATGGTCTTTGATCCAGCCCTTATAGACAAACTCAGTTGTCACAGAAGGGCTTCTACTGAGAGCTCATCTGGGCCCCCACAAAATACAAGACCTCTTACAGCTGTCAAAAATTATAGCTTTGAACATGGTAAAGCTTCAGGAGACTAATATTTTACTTATTCTAAATGGGGTTTTAGCCAAAGGTCAGCAGGAAGCAGCGCCCTGCAAGAAGGCCTATTGTTTTATTAGGAGCCTCTTCTCCAACTGTGTGACATCATCTTTGTGCTTCCAAGAACATTGCCCAGAGCCTGTAGGGACTGCAGGGTGAAGTAATGCCATACTCAGGCCTTCCAGAAAAATGATGTGCTGAAAGCAACAGAGCTCAAGACCCCTAAACAACAAGCCAAGGGCCTTTTAGACAACTCGGAGACACAAAGATCCATAGAGGCAGAGATTCATAGAGTAAATTGAATTGGGAACCTATTTAGCTAAACTATGTCCAGATATGTGTCTTTGTGCTTTTCAAGGTAGCACACTGAATAAAGGAAACAACCCCATCATGTTGCTTGGCTTCACTTTATGTCCGATCTCCTACTATGGGGTCAGGTCCTGTCCCTGCCTCAACTTATTCCATTGCCATACGCTTCTCGACACCATGAGCTCCTCCCAACTGCAGAGCCTGTTGCCAGAGCATGATGAAGGCTCTTTCTCTAGTCTCACGTGAAGCAACTAGAAGAAAAGGAAAAGCAAAAGGTCTCTGTATCAAACTCACAGCATCTCTGATGCCAGCAGGAATAAACCTGCTTTTATTAACTGAGAAGCAGTGGAGAGAAGATTCTGGTTTACCCTGGTATTTTGAAGTCCACAGGTACAACATGTCTCTCCTCCTAGACAAATGTGCTTCATGCTGTAAGGTGGGAACTGGATGCCAGAGTGCCAAACCACATCAGTTCCATTTCCTACCACTGTTTCTGCCTCAGCCTCATCACCCTAGTTCTGCCTCCTCACCTCAGCTCTTTCCTGTGAAGGCATCTTGCCTGTGTCAGAAAGTTCTCTGGGGTAAGCTTCCGTCTTAGTCACTATTCTATTTCTGTGAAAACACATCATGACAAAAAAAAAAAAAAAAAAAGAAAAGAAAACATTTTTCCTTTTATGACTACAGTTTCAGAGGGTGTATCCATGGCTATCATGGAAAGAAGCGTGGCAGCAGACAGACATAGCACTGCAACACTAGCTGAGAGCTTACAATTTATCTGCAAGATGGATGGAGGGGAGTGGGGGGGGAGAGAGAGAGAGAGAGAGAGAGAGAGGCCCACCCATGGCATGGGCTTTTATATATATATACTTTATTTACATTTCAAATGTTTTCCCCTTTCCAGATCTCCCTTTTGGAACCTCCCTATCCCCTCTCCCCTCCACCTGCCTCTATGAAGGTATTCCCCCCGCACCCACTCTCATCTTCCCTCCTTGGCATTCTCCTATACTGGGGCATCTAACACATCCTCAGGCCCAAGGACCTATCCTCCCCCTGAAGGCCAACAAGACCCGCCTCTGCCACATATGTGGCCAGCACCATGGGTCCCTCCATGTGTATTCTTTAGTTGGTGATCCAGTCTTCAGGATCATCGGGAGGTCAGGCCAGTGGACACTGTTGCTCCCTCCATGGGGCTGCCAATTCCCTCAGCTCCTTCAGTCCCTTCTCCAACTCCTCCATCTGGGACCTCGAGCTCAGCCCAATGGTTGCTGTGAAGTGACTCTTGGGTATTCCAAACTTTTGGGCAAATTACCACCGATGGGAGCCACTGTCATCCAATGCTGTTCCTAGGCTTTCTCCCTCCTATACACTCTGCACCTGGGTCACAGAACGCACATATACAGTTTTTGGTGCTTTTTGTGTCCTTCCTTGTGTGGCAGAAAACAGACTGGCCTGGAATCTCTGGTTCAACTCTCCAACATCAGTGTGATGGTGGAGAACCAACTTAAGTCATGGAATCCCAGGGTACCTGCCCTCCTCATTCCGGAGCATCACATCCCAATGCTGGGAACAGTCCCAATCAAATCCCTAAAGATGAGGTTTTCTGTAACTTGAAACAGAGAAGAAGATGGATTTTTTTCCCTCTAAACCAATATGCTCTTTACATTTCTTTTTTAAATCCTTGTATATGGAGGCTGGAGAAATTGCTCAACAATCAAGAACACTTACTGCTTTTGCAAGGGGACCAGAATTTAATTTCTAGCACTCATATGGCAGTTGACCTCTGTAACTCCAGTTGCAGGGGATCTGATTTCATCTTCTGCCCTCCATGGGCACTAGGCATCCATGTGGTAACACACATACATGCAGGCAAAACATTCATACATACTTAATAGATAAGTATTTTTCTTTAACCCTTGTATAGCTGAATATGGTGCCACATGCTTGTAGTCCAAGAACTCAGAAGGCTAAGGTAGGTGGATGGTGAGCTGCAGGCCAACCTGGGCTACATAGCAAAGAACCCTATCTCAACACATACCTGCCTCAAAACTATGCATAAAAGCATGGCTGTTTTATCAGCAGCCCTCAAACTGACACTTCTCTCACTGAGTTTTGGACCTGCTTAGTTAGGTATCTACTTGATTCTAACAGAGAACAAATTGAAGATTTCCACCCTAGAGAACGTATTTTAAGGCCCATGCTTTTTACCCGCTCTCTTGTCTCTAAACCTATTTGTCACGATTCCCTTCTCCAGTTCTGCTGAGCCAGCCCTATCTGCAACACTCAGTAAGCCCTCTTCCAAGCAAGCTTAAGGCACATTTTCTGTTCATTCAAGTGCAGTCATCTTGTAAGCTTCGTATCTCTACTCAAGAGTAATGAGACATCTTTACATGGTCCCTTGGGTTCTGCCCTAAACAACAAATGTCTCTCTGGAAAACAGTTGGTTTCATCAAAGAATCTCAAAATATTTATACATAATTTCTACTTAACCTCAAGGAGAAATACATTTACAATGTAAAGATATCATTCCTTAACCAAATAATTTCTACTGGAGTAATCTGTTCTAGTTAGTTAGTTAGTTAGTTAGTTAGTTAGTTAGTTATTTTATTGAGAATGGGTCTCGGGTGGCTCAGGCTGGTGGGAATTTGCTGCTAAGTTAAGGATGACTTTGAACCTTGACCCTCTTGCCTTTATCTCCCAAGTGCTAGGAATACAGAAACACATCCCCACACTTGGCACTAGGAGAATACGCTGACATTATATTCCTTCGGATTTTGGTGTGACATCAAGACATTTGTTGCATACTCTGGTCATGCACATTTAATAAAATACATGGCTATTGCATACTCCAGCCATACACACTTAATCTGTATTCTTTCAAGCTTTAGATCCAATTTCCACTTTACAAAATGTACAAAAAGTAAAGGAATCTGGCTAAAAGCAAACACAAAAAAAGTAACCATGAAAGAAGAGATAATCCAGAACGCACATGTCCCACTGTGAGGTTTAATTTTCTCAGCCTTATTTTCAATAATGGTTCCTAAATGCTTTAACCCCCCTTCTAGCCCCTCCCAGGAGAGGTAGTGGAAAGGAAAGGTTATCAGGATACGGGGGAAGTGACCTGTTTAGAAATGGTTCTTTAGAGTCACACGTTCTTCATGTGTCTGTTTTAGTGAAACATCGTCTCACCTGTGTCCACTTCAGGAATACATTCCTTCACAGGTCTTCACAGCAAAACACTATCTGACATGACTGACTTTCCAAAGAAACCATAAGCTTCCACTTCATCCCACAAGTCAATAAGACTAAATAACGGGACAAAATAACCAAAATAGTACATGTAATTTTATGGTTCTTCATTTGAAAGAGTAAACACAGGAAAAACATGAAATGTTATTGCAATTAGATATTAAGTAGGATGACATTAGAATTATATAATATAATATCAGTAATTAAATATATCACATACATTAACACATAACACATATAAGTATGTATGTTAAAAATACACAAGAAGTATATACATGTGAAAGAAGTCAAGGGTTCTGCTTTAGGTTATGAGGTCTGAGACTGGAGAGATGGCTCAGTGGGTAAGAGCTCTGGCTGCTTTCCCAGAATTCCCCGGTTCTATTCCTAGCAGTCATGTAGTGGCTCACAACCATCTGTAACTCAAGCTCCAAGGAACTAACGTCCTCCTCTCACTTCCATAGGTGCCAAGCATGCACATGGTACACAGACATATTTGCAGACAAAACATCCATACTCATAAACTGTGGAGTATAAGAATTGACAGGAATTAAGAAACACTTTGAGCCAACTGCTCTTTACTTTCTCTCTAGCCTCATCTTTTCATGGACTTCTCATTTCTCCTCTCTGGCCTGACTTGGAAAGGATAAAGCTTTTCTTCATTACATCAAGTCAAAATACTATCATTGGATCCATTTTTAAGTGAAGGCATTGTGAATGCATTAACGTGCATGCTATTGTAACGTTCTGAAGGGTTGAGCTGGCTGTTGTAAGGGACGTGTTCAGAAATAACAGAGATAAACAGCACTTGGATTTAAGCCTGACTTACATACCTGGGAACTCATAAAAGTACTAAAATTGAGATCCTAATCATGTCATAATGCCTAAGAAACTTTGTTCTCATTCCTTTGGAGGTGCACAGGTATTCCTCCTACTGATTAAGGTGAAGAAAAATGATCATTTATAACAATTGCCAAGATATTTGGATCTGAAAATGAAATATTAATTGTAATTTGTATTAAATGTCTTCAAGAAAATGCAATTTGTATTAAATGTCTTCATCATGCAATGTTTAAATTGTTAATTATGAATAGTTGTCCATGAAGACCATAGTAATAGCAATTTTAAGAATATTATCTCATTTTTCAACTACTTATGAAAATCTAGTAAAATGTTCCATCATACTTTAGAACAGATATTAAGTCCCTAACGATCCAACTTTCCCCAAGTCACAGAGCTCATAACCAGAGTTTATCTCCATTGCTGTTGTCTGGCATCAGATGTATTGTCCTTTCTACCATGATCTGATGCTGAACACTGAGAAGAAGGCAAGTCAAAAGGGTAAAAGATAATGTGTATACTTTAAAAACTTGACCTAACTGGGAAGCAAAAGAAAAGTTAGTGATATATGCTTCTTTAATCACAGTGGCCAGGAACTGGGAAGAGTCTAAATGTCCATCAGCTGATGAACAGGTAATGAAAACATGGTACATCTACACAAGAGAATATCATTGAGATGTTAAAAATAGCGCTCTGAAATTTGTAGGTAAATGAGTAGAGCTGAAAACAATCATTCCAAAGTAATCTATGCCCCCAAAAGACAGATGCCACATATTTTCTGTAATATGTGAATGTTAGCTTTGAACCTTCAGATATGTTTGATCCATTTGATCCCTTAGCGGTCAGGAAATTAGGACGAGGTTATGGAGCAGGGCTGGGCTCAAGTGAGGGGAGATAGAACATGGGGTAAAGGGGAATACTAGAGCAAGAAAGGTTAAATTGGGTAGACGATGGAAGAGCAGAGTAGAGGAGGGAATTGGGTAGACGATGGAAGAGCAGAGTAGAGGAGGGAACCCAGGGAGGAATAACACTGCAAACCTTTGGAAGAAGTTACATGGAAATCTACTGCTGCTGGAGCTTCCTAAAATATACATACACACAATTATAAAAGTTTAAATGAGCTGCCCTGTGATGAGGTAACAGTACGCACAGGCTAACAAGTAGAAAAGAATGGGCTACCTCTTTTGGAGGTGTTGAGTAGTCTCAAAGACCCAAAGCCATTACAGACCATTGCCACTGCTCTTGGTTACCCTCCAGAACATGATAGTAAGGCCCTGTTGATGAAGACACCATAGACTTGAATCCTAGAACATGGAGAGATCAAGCAGATACTCAGCTGGAAGCTTCATCTCAACTAGCTAGCTTCGATAGTGCTCAGAAGTGCTGACCGAGCATGCTACCTTCCCCAGCACAAACCCCACGCAACCTAGCTGTCATCTATTGAAAAAGACTTTCTTTCACTCTCCAATTTTTACTTAATATCTGATCACTAAAGGGAAGGACACAGCAAGTGTAAATGTCATAAGGGAGTTAAAAGCTTATGCTGGTGTAACAGAAGAATGACCCTTGTAATTGCTGCGTGGGATAGAGTGGCAAAGCCAGATCACTACACAGGCTTTGTGGTCATGGGTGTATTTTGCAGACAACAGAAGGTTAATGAAGAATTCACATGTATGTATGTGAAGGACACAATTTCCATTACTTTCAGTTATTCTGGTTTCTGGACCAAAATGTTTTCTACTCACAAAATGTAGACAAATCATTGGCAATATTTACTACTTTTCTTATACCTGCAAACTTTAAAATATGTAGGAAAGAGATAATGCCTGAGAAAAACTTCCCCAATTGTCTAAATGGTAAGTGGAACACCTAGGCATCTAACAATCCATGCAGTTTGGAAATATATACATGATAAAACTCTTTCACTTAAAATGGCACTAAATTCAAGATGTAAATAGTTATTTCTCAAAGAACAGTGAGGAATCAGAGAGATGGTTCAGCCATTAAGAGCACTGACTGCTCTTCCAGAGGACCCAGGTTCAATTCCCAGCACCCATGTGGCAGCTCACAGCTGTCTAAGACTCCAATTCCAGAGAACTGGACACCCTCCACAGATGTACATGCAGACAAAACACCAATGCACATAAAAGAAATAATAAATTTTCAAAACAGAACAATGAAAGACTTCCCAATCCACTTGATCATTCTGTTCTTTGTTGTTGTGGTGGTTGTTCTTTAAATACATATTTTTGTTTTTTATGTTAAAGGGATGAATACACTTTGGATCAGGGTTATATTATGATAAAGCTATAGTCGGGGCTTACGCATTCATATTTTTATTATTTTTTTCTATATATTTAATGAACATATATGTCCTCATATAACACATGCGGCTAACAGTTTCCCCTCTCTCTTTTTTCATATAAATTCATCATCTTTATGTTTTCAGAACCATTTCTAAACCAACAACAGCTGCAGTCTTTATTTTTTTTTAGACTTTATTTACATTTCAAATGTTTCCCCTTTCCAGATCTCCCATTTGGAACCTCCCCATTCCTTCCCCCCTCCCCCGGCCTCTATTGGAGATATTCCCCCACCCACCCACCCACCCACTCTCATCTTCCCTCTTTGGCATTCTCCTATACTGGGGAATCTAACACCCTCAGGCCAAAGGGCCTCTGCTCCTCCTGATGGATAACAAGACCCTTCTCTGCCACATTTGTGACCAGCACCAAGGATCCTTCCACATGTGTTCTTTGGTTGGTGATTCAATCTCCGGGAGTATCAAGGGATCAGGCCAGTTGCCACTGTTGCTCCCTCGCTGGGGCTGCAAACTCCCACAACTCCTTCAGACCCTTCTCCAACTCCTCCATCTGGGACCTCACACTCAGCCCTATCGTTGCTGTGGAATGACTCTTGGGTACTTCAAACATTTGGGCTAATAACCATTTATCAGTGAGTACATACCCTGGTCATTCTTTTGTGACTGAGTTACCTCGCTCAGTTATGATATTTTCAAGCTCTATCCATTTATCTGCGAATTTCATGGAGTCATTGTTTTTAACAGCTGAGTAGTATTCCATTGTGTAAATGTACCATATTTTCTGTATTCATTCCTCTATTGAGGGACATCTGGGTTGTTTCCAGCTTCTAGCTATTATAAATATGGCTGATATGAACATAGTGGAGCATGTGTCTTTATTACATGTTGGAGCATCTTCTGGGTATATGCCAAGGAGTGGTATAGCTGGGTCCTCAGGTAGTATTATGTTCATTTTTCTGAAGGTCTGCCAAACTGAATTCCAGAGAGGTTGTACCAGCTTGCATTCCCACCAGCAATGGAGGAGTGTTCCTCTTTCTCCACATCCTCACCAACATCTGCTGTCACCTGAGTTTTTGATCTTAGCCATTCTGACTGGTGTGAGGTGGAATCTCAGGATTGTTTTGATTTGCATTTCCCTGAGAACTAAGGATGTTGAACATTTCTTTAGGTGCTTCTCAGCCATTCGAGTTTCCTCAGTTGAGAATTCTCTGTTTAGCTCTGTTACCCATTTTTTGATATGGTTATTTGGATCTCTGCAGTCTAGCTTCTTGAGTTCTTTGTATACCTTGGATATTAGCCCTCTCTTGGACGTGGGATTGGTAAAGATCTTTTCCCAATCTGTAGGTTGCCATTTTGTCCTATTTACAGTGTCCTTTGCCTTACAGAAGCTTTGTAATTTCATGAGGTCCCATTTGTTGATTCTTGATCTTAAGAGCATAAGCCATTTGTGCTCTGTTCAGGAACTTTTCCCCTGTGCCCATGTATTCAAGACTTTTCCCCACTTTCTCTTCTATTAGATTCAGTGTATCTGGTTTTATGTGGAGGTCCTTGGTCCACTTGGACTTGAGCTTTGTACAGGAAGATAGAAATGGATCAATTCACATTCTTCTACATGTAGACCGCCAGTTGAACCAGCACCATTTGTTGAAGATGCTGTCTTTTTTCCACTGGGTGGTTTCAGCTCCTTTGTCAAAGATCAAGTGACCATAAGTGTATGAGTTCATTTCTAGGTCTTCAATTGTATTCCATTGATCTACCTGCCTGTCACTGTACCAATACCATGCAGTTTTTATCACTATTGCTCTGTAGTACTGCTTGAGGTCAGGGAGGCTGATTCCCCCAGAAGTCCTTTTATTGTTGAGAATAGTTTTTGCAATCCTGGGTTTTTTGTTATTCCATATGAATTTGAGAATTGCTCTTTCTAAGTCTATGAAGAATTGAGTTGGGATTTTGATGGGGATTGCATTGAATCTGTAGATTGCTTTTGGCAAGATGGCCATTTTAACTATATTAATCCTGCCAATCCGTGAGCATGGGAGATCTTTCCATCTTCTGTGGTCTTCTTTGATTTTTCTTTAGAGACTTGAAGTTCTTGTCATACAGATCTTTCACTTGTTTGGTTAGAGTCACACCAAGATATTGTTGTGACAATTGTGAAGGGTGTCATTTCCCTAATTTCTTTCTCAGTCTGTTTATCCTGCGAGTATAGGAAGGCTACTGATTTGCTTGAGTTAATTTTGTATCCAGCCACTTTGCTGAAGGTGTTTATCAGCTGTAGCAGATCTCTGGTGGAGTTTTTCGGGTCACTTAAGTATACCATCATATCATCTGCAAATAGTGATAATTTGATTTCTTCCTTTCCAATTTATATCCCTTTGACCTCCTTTTGTTGTCTGATTGCTTTAGCTAGAACTTCAAGTACTATATTGAATAGGTAGGGAGAGAGAGGGCACCCTTGTCTAGTCCCTGATTTTAGGGGGATTGCTTCGAGTTTCTCTCCATTTAGTTTGATGTTGGCCACTTGTTTGCTGTATATTGCTTTTACTATGTTTCGGTACGCTCCTTTTCAGCCTCTAATGAAATGACCAGGTGGTTTTTTTCTTTGAGATTGTTTATGTAGTGGATTACATTGATGGATTTCTGGGTATTGAACCATCCCTGCATCCCTGGAATGAAGCCTACTTGATCATGGTGAATGTTCGTTTTGATGTGTTCCTGGATTCAGTTTGCAAGAAATTTATTGAGCATTTTTGCATAGATATTCATAAGGGAAATTGGTCTGAAGTTTTCTTTTATTGTTGGGTCTTTGTGAGGTTTTTGTATCAGTGTAACTGTGGCTTCATAGAATGAATTGGGTAGTGTTCCTTCTGTTTCTATTTTGTGGAATAGATTGAAGAGTATTGGTATTAGGTCTTCTTTGAAGGTCTGATAGAATTCTGCACTGTACCCATCTGGTCCTGGGCTTTTTTTGGTTGGGAGACTTTTAATGACTGCTTCTATTTATTTAGGGGTTATGGGACTGTTTAGATGATTTATCTGATCCTGATTTAACTTTGGTATTTGGTATCTGTCTAGAAACATGCCCATTTACTCCAGATTTTCCAATTTTGTTGAATATAGGTTTTTGTAGTAGGATCTGATGATTTTTTTTAATTTACTTAGAATCTGTTGTTATATATCCCTTTTTCTTTCTAATATTGTTAATTTGCATACCATGTCTGTGTCCTCTGGTTAGTCTGACTAAGTGTTTATCTATCTTGTTGATTTTCTCAAAGAACCAGCTCCTGATTTTGTTGATTCTTTGTATAGTTCTTTTAGTTTCCACTTGGTTGATTTCAGCCCTTAATTTTATTATTTCCTGCCTTCTACTCCTCTTGGGTATATTAGCTTCTTTTTGTTCTAGAACTTTCAGGTGTGCTGTTAAGATGCTAGTATATGCTCTCTCCAGTTTCTTTTTGGAGGCATTCAGAGCTATGAGTTTTCCTCTTAACACTGCTTTCATTGTGTCCCATAGGTTTGGGTATGTTGTACTTTCATTTTCATTAAATTCTAGGAAGTCTTTAATTTCTTTTTTTATTTCTTCCTTGACCAAGTTATCGTTGAGCAGAGCATTGTTCAGCTTCCATGTGTATGTGGGTTTTCTGTTGTTGTTGTTGTTGTTGTTGTTGTTGTTGTTGCCATTGAAGACCTGCCTTATTCTGTAATGATCTGATAGGAGGCATGGGATTATTTCAACCTTCTTATATTTGTTGAGATTTGTTTTGTGACCAGTTATACGATCATTCTTGGAGAAGGTACCATGAGATGCTGAGACAATGGTATATTCTTTTGATTTTGGATACAATGTTTTATAGATATCTGTTAAACCCATTTGGTTCATAACATCTGTTACTTTCACTGTGTCTCTGCTTAGTTTGTGTTTCCAAGATCTGTCCATTGTTGATAGTGGGGTGTTGAAGCCTCCCATTATTATTGTATGAGGTGCAATGTGTGCTTTGAGCTTTAATAAAGTTTCTTTTATGAATGTGGCAGCCCTTGGATTCGGGGCATAGACGTTCAGAATTGAGAGTTCTTCTTGGTAGATTTTTCCTTTGATGAGTGTGAAGTGTCCTTCTTTATCTTTTTTGATGACTTTTGGTTGAAAGTCCATTTTATCCAATTTTAGAATGGCTCCTCCAGCCTGTTTCTTGGGGCCATTTGCTTGGAAAATTGTTTTCAGCCCTTTACTCTGAGGTAGTGTTTGTCTTTAACCCTGAGGTGCGTTTTCTGGATGCAGCAAAAATGCTGAGTCCTGTTTATGGATCCAGTCTGTCAGTCTATGTCTTTTTATTAGGGAATTGAGACCATTGATGTTAAGAGATATTAAAGAATAGAGATTGTTGCATTCTGTGATTTTCAATGTTGTTTATAAGTTTGTGTGGCTATCTTCTTTTGAGTTTGTTGAAAGATTACTTTCTTGCTTTTTCTTGGGTGTAGTTTCCCTCCTTGAGTTGGCGTTTTCCATGTATTATTTTTTGTAGGGCTGGGTTTGTGGAAACATACTGTGCAAATTTTGTTTTGTCATAGAATATTTTGGTTTCACCATCTATGATTATTGAGAGTTTTGCTGGGTATAGCAGCCTGGACTGGCATTTGTGTTCTCTTAGAGTCTCTATGAGATCTGCCCAGGATCTTCTGGCTTTCATAGTCTCTGGTGAGAAGTCTGGTGTAATTCTGATAGGTCTGCTTTTATATATTACTTGACCTTTTTCTCTTACTGCTTTTAATATTCTTTCCTTATTTTGTGTATTTGGTGTTTTGACTATAATGTGACAGGAGGAATTTCTTTTCTGGTCCATTCTATTTGGAGTTCTGTAGGTTTCTTGTATATTTATGTTCATCTCTTTCTTTAGGTTAGGGAAGTTTTCTTCTATAATTTTGTTAAAGATATTTACTGGTCCTTTAAGTTGGGAATCTTCACTCTCTTCTATACCTATTATCTTCAGGCTCTGTCTACTCATTGTATCCTAGATATCCTGGCTGTTTAGGGTTAGGAGCTTTTTGGATTTTGTGTTTTCTTTGACTATTGTGTCCATATTTTCTATGGTATCTTCTGCACCTGAGATTCTGTCTTCCATTCCTTGTATTCTGTTGGTGATGCTTGCATCTATGACTCCTAATTTCTTTCCTAGGTTTTCTAGCACCAGGGTTGTCTCCATTTGTGATTTCTTTATTGTTTCTATTTCTGTTTTTAATTCCTGAATGGTTTTGTTCATTAGTTTGATTGTGTTTTCCTGTAATTCTGCCTGTTTGATTGTGTTTTCCTGTAATTCTTTAAGGGATTTTTGTGGTTCCTCTTTAAGGGCTTCTAGTTGTTTACCTGTGTTCACTTGTCTTTCTTTAAGAGAGTTATTTATTTCCTTCTTAAAATCTTCTCATCATCATGAGATGTGATTTTAAGTCTGAGTCTTCCTTTTCTGGTGTGTTGGGATATCCAGGGCATGCTGTGGTGGGAGAGCTGGGTTCTGATGATGCCAAGTAGTCTTGGTTTCTGTTCCTTGTGTTCTTGCCCTTGCCTTTCGCCATCTGGTTATTTCTGGTGTTAGCTGGTCTTTCTCTCTCTGACTGTGACTTGTCTTTCCTGCAAGCCTAGGTGTCAATACTCCTTGGAGACCAGTTCTATCTGAGAGGAATTTGGGTTTGGAGAGTTGTGGTGCAGGGTCAGCTCTGGGGTGCAGACTTAGAAACAGGAAGGATCTAATTCCCAGATGACCCTTGTTTCCTGTGTCCTGGTGGCTCTTCAAAGGTCCCTCTTGGTCCAGTGAATTTGAAAAGAAGTAGTGGTCTTGCCTGTGCTTAAAGGTGGGTCAGCACTCCTGTTATACCAGCTCTCTCCTGGCACTATTTGAGTATGGAGCCCTGTGTCACAGGATCTCCTCTCCAGCCACCAAAAGAAACCAGAACTCCATTCCTCAGTCCCTGTGTTCTGGGGATTCCAGGTGGGTTCATCTGAGCAGACAGGCTTGCCCTCACTCCTGGGAGGCTAACTTTCTCCCAGCGCTATTTGGCTATGAAGCCCTGGTGGTCCAGCAGAGGTCTCAGATGGAAAACAGAAGGCTCTTTCCTTCCAGCTGTTCCTTAGTCCCTGTGTCTGGAGCCCTGTGTCACAGGATCTCCTCTCACTGGTTTTTCTACACTCCTGGGCAGCTAGCTTTCTCCCAGCACTGTCTATGGAGCCCTGGTGGCCCAGGCTGAGGTCTCCCACCACAGATGAAAACCAGAAGGCTCTTTCCTCGGTCATTCTGTTATAATAGTAAAATTTGGTAAAGCTAACCCAATAAAAAATAAAAAACACTTAAAATTAATTTTAAAAAACCTGATCCAGGTATTAACAAGTCAACTCTATTAATGTACTTAAATAGTTAAATTCTGTAACTAATCAAAATTTATCCCAGGAAAGCAAGATCTTCCAATTTTAAGGCTAGTAGTTATGGAAGTCTGAATGAAATTGGCCCCAATAAGGAATGGCTTTATTGGTGGTGTGGCCTTATTTGAGTAGGTATGGCTTTGTTAGAGAAAGATGTCCCTAGAGGATGGGCTTTGAGGTTTTAAAAGCTCAAGCCAGGAACTACTGTCACTTCCTGATGCCTGAAGATTCAGATGTAGAACACTCAGCCACCTCTCCAGCACCATGTCTGCCTGGATGCTACCACGCTTCCCCCCATGAGGATAATGGGCTGAACTCTGAACCTGTAAGCCAGCCCCAATTAAATGTTTTTCTTTTCTTTCTTTCTTTCTTTTTTTTTTTTATACTTTATTTACATTTCAAATGTTTTCCCCTTTCCAGGTCTCCCCTTTGGAAACCCCCTATCCCATCCCCATCCCCCCCGCCTCTATGAGGGTATTCCCCACCCACCTACCCACTCCTGTCTTCCCTCCCTGGCATTCCTTATACTGGGGCATCGAACACCCTCAGGCCCAAGGGCCTCTCCTCCCACTCATGGCCAACAAGGCCCTCCTCTGCCACATATGTGGCCAGCACCATGGGTCCCTCCATGTGTATTGTTTGAGTTGTGTGGTAATGGCGTTTCTTCACTGCAATAAAACACTAACTAAGACAGAAGCTGGTACCAGAGACTGAGGCAATGCTGCAATAGGACAGACTGTGGTTCTGTTTGGAAGAATATGAACTTTGGGGCTTTGGGTTAGGAAAGCTGTAGAATGCTTCAGGCACAGTTTAATGAACCATAATGGTAAAAGCATGGCAGATAGTGGTGCTGAGAAGGATTTCATGGGGGGGGGGGGATCAAAAGGTTTCAGAGGAGAAGAATATTAATATTTGGCCCAAAGAGTGTTATGATGTTTTGGTGAAGAATGAAGCTGCTTTCTGCCCTTATCTAAAAATCTGCTTAAAGTTAATTGAAGAGTTATGGATTAACAGCTTTGGCAGAGGACATTTCCAAACAACCCAGCATTGACTGTGTTGTGTTCTATGCAGCTCTACAATGAAAAGGAGCAAGATGAGCAAGGAAAAAAAAACACAAGAAAATGTAAACAAATTAAGAAATGTCTGATGCTAAGAGGAATAAAGGAGTGGTGTCCTCAAGCAAGACACCCCCCCCCAGCTAAACTTCCAGTTTATGAAAAGGGGTGAAAGAAAAGCTTAGGGTGAGGCATGCTGGTGCATACCTTCAGTCCCTGCACTTGGAAGGCAGAGGTTGGTGGATCTCTGAGTTAAACACAAGCCTGGCCTATGGATAGAATAGGAATGGCTTTGTTGGAGGAAGTGTCCCTAGAGGGTGGGTTTTGAGTTTTCAGAAGCTCAAACCAAGTCGAGGGGCTCAGTGCCTCTTCCTGCTACCTACAGATCCAGATGTAAAACTCTTGGCTCCATCTCTAGCTCCACGTCTGCCTGAATGCCACCATGCTTCCCACCATGAGCATAACGGACTGAATCTCTGAACCTGTTAGCCAGTCCTAATTAAATGTTTTCTTTTATAAGAGTAGCCATGATCATGGCTTCTCTTTGCAGCAATAAAGCACTAAGACAGAAGTATAATTTTGTAAGAGCCAGCAGTTGGCAGAACCAAAAAGATGTCTTCAGGACATGACAGGACACCTGCACTCATAAACTCACAGCAGTGGCTGCTGCACAACACCAAGCAAATCAATATACCAGCATTCAGGGGGACAGATCATGAGCCCTTGGCCCTAACTGAGAAACTACAGACAGTTGATGGTTTTGAAGAGAGAGAGTCAGTTTTCATGAAGGGCATGGCCCCTAGTATGTCAACGACACACCAATAGATGGCCCCATGACGATGACCATATGGGCACAAAAATTGAGTCACTAAAATAATTTTTTATATCAACTATATCCACTTTTTAAATAGTTTATTTTTATTATATTTTTTATTTTTGATACTTTATTTACATTTCAAATGTTCTGCCCTTTCCAGGCTTCCCCTCCCCCACCCACTCCACCCACTCCCATCTTCCCTCCCTGGCATTCCCCTATACTGGGGCATTTAACACCCTGGGGCCTCTCCTCCCACTGATGGCCAACAAGTTCCTCCTCTGCCACATATGTGTCCAGCACCATGGGTCCCTCCATGTGTATTCTTTGGTTGGTGCTCCAGTCTCTGGGAGCACTGGGGGTCAGGCCAGTTGACACTGTTGCTCCCTCCAAGGGGCTGCAAATTCAGCTCCTTCAGTCCCTTCTCCAACTCTTCCATCTGGGACCTCAGCTCAGCCCAATGGTTTCTGTGAAGTGACTCTTGGGTATTCCAAACTTTTGGGCAAATTACCACTTATCAGTGAGTACATACTGTGTTCCTTCTTTTGTGACTGAGTTACCTTGCTCAGTTACAATATTTTCAAGTTCCATCCATTTGCCTGAGAATTTCATGAAGTCATTGTTTTTAATAGCTGAGTAGTATTCCATTGTGTAAATGTACCACATTTTCTGTATCCATTCCTCTGTTGAGGGACATCTGGGTTGTTTTCAGCTTCTGGATATTATAAATATGGCTTCTATGAACATAGTGAAGCATGTGTCCTTATTACATGTTGGAGCATCTTCTGGGTATATGCTCAGCAGTGGTATAGCTGTGTCCTCAGGTAGTATTATGTCCAATTTTCTGAGGGTCCACCAAACTGATTTCCACAGTGGTTGTACCAGCTTGCAATCCCACCAGCAATGGAGGAGTGTTCCTCTTTCTCCACATCCTCACCAACATCTGTTGTCACCTGAGGTTTTTTTTTTTTTTTATTTTCATATTTTATTTACATTTCAAATGTTTCCCCCTTTCCAGATCTCCCCCTTTGGAACCTCCCCATTCCCTCTGCCCTCCCCTTGCCTCTATGGGGATATTCTCCAACCCACCCCACCCCCCACCTACTCTCGTCTTCCCTCCTTGACATTCTCCTATACTGGGGGATATAACACCCTCAGGCCCAAGGGCCTCTCCTCCCCCTGACGGGTAACAAGACCCTCCTCTGCAGTCTTTGTGGCCAGCACTATGGGTCCCTCCATGTGTATTCTTTAGTTGGTGGATCACCTGAGTTTTTGATCTTAGCCATTCTAACTGGTGTGAGGTGGAATCTCAGGGTTGTTTTGATTTGCATTTTCCTGATGACTAAGGATGTTGAACATTTCTTTAGGTGTTTCTCAGCTCTTCAAGTTGGTACAATGACAGGCAGGTAGATCAATGGAATAGAATTAAAGACCTAGAAATGAACCCACACACTTAATGGTCACTTGATCTTTGACAAAGGAGCTAAAACCATCCTGTGGAAAATAGACAGCATTTTCAACAAATGGTGCTGGCTCAACTGGCAGTCAACATGTAGAAGATTGCAAATTGATCTATTCCTATCTTCCTGTACAAAGCTCGAGTCCAAGTGGATCAAGGACCTCCACATAAAACCAGATACACTGAATCTAATAGAAGAGTAAGTGGGGAAGAGTCTTGAACACATGGGCACAGGGGAAAAGTTCCTGAACAGAACACCAATGGCTTGTGTTCTAAGATCAAGAATTGACAAATGGGACATCATAAAATTACAAAGCTTCTGTAAGGCAAAGGACACTGTAAATAGGACAAAATGGCAACCAACAGCTTGAGAAAAGATCTTTACCAATCCTACATCCGATAAAGGGCTAATACCCAATATATAAAAAGAACTCAAGAAGCTAGACTCCAGAGATCCAAATAACCCTATCAAAAAATAGGGAACAGAGCTAAACAGAGAATTCTCAACTGAGGAAACTAAAATATTTTTTAAAAGACTAAGTTGTGTAGGATGGGGAGGTGGGGATACTCCTGGGAGGAGTTAGAGCAAAGAGTGGTGGTGAATCTGATGAAACACATCCCATGAAGTTCTCAAAGGGTTAATACAGATGTTACGTCTTTTTAAAATGAAAGTATAGAAATATGTAATCATTAAATGTAAGCCAAAAGTATTTGTGAGATTGGAGTGCCTCTTCCTAATGTGCTCACTAATGACTTTTAGTGTATGAATACTTTGTCTCTCCAGATATAATATAAGCCTTTCATATGAATCATATGGCATTTCTCTGTAAAACCTCCATCTATCTGTAGTTGTGCCCTCGTCTCCAGAAATTTCTATTAAAACAATGAGTTTGCTTAGAAAATGTTGGGCATACATCTCAAGAGATTAATCCAAGGAAAGCTTTCATAAAAACAATTTCTATGAACTATTTTATGGCCAAGTAAGTTCGGGGAATCTATAGGTTGTTCTTTTCTAAAAGAGATTTGCAAATAAAACTTGGTTAGTTTAAAGACTCCAAGAAATCCTCTGGCATTTGCCAGGTAACTGAACATAGATGACTGCTCCTCTTACAGGACTATTAATACCTCATGAATATACTTCAATAAACATTTCACCACAGTGTCAGTCTTAGCATCTGCAGCATTTGTTGTCCAGAGCATTGTCTAAGGGATTGTTGGAGATGTTTAATTGTAAGATATAATCTATTCCCACAGCTGATTATATTAACGTTGAGACAGAACATATAAAATGAAAGGATTAATAATGGTCTCGGTCACCAAGGCACAACTACCAATGAGTACACAACACAAATCCCTCCAAGGATTCATGGGAGGCCGGGTGTTTACAGAAGACTTCTAAGAGAATTTAAGATGTGAATTAATCCTTGCTGGGAGGTGCAAAGTATAGATGACATATTTTATCATTCAAAGCACAAGCATCCAGTAAAGTGTGTCATTATGCTGTTCACTGTCACTCAGTAATAAGCCCACATGATATTTCACAAAAGAAACAATAAAAGGAAAGAGTTCGTCAAAGATAAAAGAATAGAAGAAAAAAAAGTGAAGTAAACCTTAAATCAGGAATAGAATTAGCTGAAATAAGAAACAGTTCAGCTGAGGACATTGACCTGGTCACTGTTTAAGAGACACTGGCTATGCAACTATAGACACTTGCAATAAATTTATCACCATAAAGAAAGTGGGACTGGAGACAGAGCTCACTAGAGTGTTTGCCTCTCATGAAGGAAACCTTGTCTTTCTTCAGTTCTTAGCACTGTATCATCCTGGCACAGGTCTGCAATGCTAGCATTCAGGAAGTAGACACAGGAAAATCAGCGGTCTAACATCAGTTCTCAGTTATATAGTGAGTTCAAGGCCATTGGGCTACATGAGACCCTGTCTCAAAAAAATAAAATTAAGACATCATTGTAAGGAAAAAGATGAGAAGGTCCCACAGAAAATTACACAGACAAACTATTCAAATTAAAGGAATTTTTCAGAGAATGCTAAAAGGTTGGAAGCTGACTCAAACTTAGAAGAGAATGTAATAATTTCCAACACATAAGGGAAAGTAGTCCATATTAGAAGTGACTCAATAAATAGTCAAATTCAAACTACACTTTGTTGGTCATAGTGTCACGAGATGCTATTCTATTACTGCCATCGACGGTGTCAGTTCATGCAAAGTAACACCTTCACCACAACATACGTGTACATCTTTATGCTTTGTCCATGGTCACACCCCATAATTTTATTCTCCCTTCCCTCCCCCCACTCATCTCCCTCCTCTCTCTCTGTGGAACCCTAATTATATATGAAAGAAAGTATGTCACACTTGTCTGTTCTAGCTCTTTTTGCTTAACATGATGACTGATGGTCCAAGATCCTGGGTCTTTTGCCATCTGTCTGTATCACTGGCTTATATGCCCCAATGAGATTTTTGACAAACAAGCACATCAGCGAGTTTAGAAGTTCAGTGTAATGGATCATGACAGCCTCCACTACTGATGCTGGAGTCTATCACCTTCAGTGAGTTCACATGATTCTCAGGAATCGAGAACTTAAGGCCATATCACTAAGTTTGGTTTCTTGATCATATCTCAGAGATCTCTGAAGCTGAATCAAAGTTGTGGTCATGTTTGTTTGTTTTCTTTTTCTTTATTGATGTAAGGATGCAGTATTTCCTCCATCTTGCCTTCCATCTCTGATATTATTTCTTCTGCTTGCTCTAGTCTACTGACTACATTTTCCACTGTGTCTTTTTATTTCGTTCATGAGTATTTCATTCCAACATGACAGAGCTTAAATAAAAATGGCTCCACTGACTCATAAATTTGAATGCTTACTCATCGTGGAGTGGCACTGCTTGAGAAGGATTAGGAGGCCTCTCCTTTGTTGGAGGAGATGTGTGTTTGCTGGGAGAACTTTGCCACTGGGTGGGCTTTGATGTTTCACAGCAGTGACCAACACACAACATTTCTATTATTTTCATTCAAAATCTCCCTTTCCTTGCTGACTTTGGACATTGCTGAGTTTCTGCTCCAGATACTACATTGATTTTCCTACTTCCTTCATGCATTTGTTTGCATCTTTTTGGGGGACATTGATATTTTTGTTTGGTTGGTTTTGGTTTTGGTTTTGGTTTTTTGAGACAGGATTTCTCCATAGCCCTGCTATCCTGGAACTCTCTCTGTAGACCAAGTTGGCCTCCAACTCAGAGATCCATCTGCCTCTGCCTCCCAAGTGCTGGGTTAAAGGTGTATACCACTACCACCTACCTATCTTATTTTCTAGCAAACTTTTGAATTATTCTTTGGGCTGTTTACCTACTCCTGTGTCTTTGGAAACAGCATCTGATATCTTGGAGAAGTCATGTTCCCTTGTCTTTTTGTGTTTCTGTGTTACAATTTGTGCATTCCTTAGTTCGTGGTATCATTCAGTTTTATCCAGGCATCTTCTTGGTGTGAAACCTATTCTTTAAAGTTTACTCCCTGGTGCCACTGAGAAAGGAGGAAACAGGAGCTCATGAGATGGCTCGCTGTGTAAAGGTACTTGCTACCAAGCCTAATGACTTGAGTTCAAGCTCCAGGACCGGTATGCCAGAAGAAAAGAATTGACTCCCACACGTTGTCCTCTGGTCTCCATACACATGACATTCAAAGGCTGCTCATATGTATGCAAATCAACCTGCTGGAGCTTTAGTGTTCCCAGTCCCAGTGACAGATGGGTGACTCCTATCTGCCTTTGCAAGCTCAGGGCTGAGGCTCTGCAGCTTTTCTCAAGTAATGGGCTTAGCCTCTTAGCTACCAAGGGTCAAGTCAACTCCTAAACTTCATTTCCTGCTCCATCCCTTGTGGCACTCCAAGCCTTGTGTGTCAGTGTCTGCCCTTCCCTCTATGACTGCCTCATGTGGCTATTGTCACACTGGTTACCTCCTGGTTCCTTGATTCTTTACTCTCAGTCCTCCACTCCCCATGTGTCTTAGTCCTAAACAATGAGTTTCCTCTCAAGACAGCATCCTGACAAGACCCTCTGAGACATACAGAATGGAAAACAGATCTCTCCACTGCTGGTTGACTATACCCGAGGAGTCACTGTCTCACCAGAGAGAACAACACAACTATGCTGTGGAAGACAAGACTACCTTCTGCCTCCAGGCTGCTTGACTTCCTGTTGGTAGAGGCTCTGTCTCCCCTCCTGGGGAAGGGGATGGCTGCCCTTGTCACATGTCCTTTTGTTTCTCCTCCCTTCGCAGTTGTTCTTGCGCCACCTTTGTGTCATTCTCCTGGAAAGATGCTTTGTTATCCTGCTTTCTCCCTCACTGAGTCACACAGCACAACCTCCAATCTGCCATCTTACACTAGATGTCTAACTAGTGTGTTACAAACAAACAAAACACTTTCTCAGTGTTTCTTATGTCTGAAAATCTAATAACATAAATATGACTTTTTATTTTTAAATTATTTCCAATATTTTAACAAAATTAATGAAGTCACAAGTGATCATAGTTTTCTTCATTATTAAGAAACTTCTGTATGGCTTCAGATTACTGTCTTCTTAAAGTCTCACAGTATTCTTCAAACAAGGACTGTCCACGTGAGTTTAGATTTTAGCATTTAATAAAGTAAGGTGTAGATGTGTTTGCAAAAATTCTCACTATATGGGAAATAATGCTGAAGACAATCCTGTAAAGTAGGTATCAATGAAGATGGGGTCTGTAGAACTCCAGTGTTGGAGGTAAAGACAGGTAGACTCTTCCAAGGAATAGCACATGAGGCAGAAACACAACTGAGACAGTAGTAGCATCCCAAAGCCAATGAAAGAGCAGAGTGTTACACCAAGGCATACACTCCATGGCTGAGGAGACACACCTAACACTGCCCATTATAGTCACCAGTATAATAGGTGAACTTTGAGAAGAACTGTTTTAGTGGGATATTTGAGAGATTCTGATTAGACTGATTTGGAGGGGGCTGGTAAGAGAGAAGGAAACAGTGACCATAGACAGCCTCTTGGGGGACTTTCTATAGCCATATATGGAATGAGGTGGGAGGCTCTTCAAACCTCAACAGGTGGACACCATCACAGCACATTTGTGCTCTTAAGAGTTTGTATCAGAGACATTGATGTCAGAAGATGGAATAATTATTTAAACAATTTCCTTGACTGAGAGTAATATCTTGTGTCCAAGAAGAGTTCATTCCAGATAAAAGTAGGACCTTAACCAAACAGGCAGCCACCAGTTCATTCATACTCAACTGCCTCAAATATAAAACAAGACAGGATGATACTTACTAGAGGGTCTTAATGTGCAATCAGACCAGATCACTGACCTTACAGACAAATTCATTAAAAGCGAGATGGGATACTAGAGGCTAAAGGTTTAAGCAAGAATGGGAGCAGCTAGGTAGAAGGAAATAAGAGCGGAACTGGCTTACCAAAACTAAGGGTAGATAAAAATCTTATAGCCCACTATTTGTGGGCTAATTAAAATATAGAATTTCATAGAGATTTTTTAATTTATTTTACTCTTTATGTATGAATGTTTTGCCTGTGTGAATGTCTGTAAATATGCATACCTCTGTGCTTGCAGAGGCCAGAGAACAGTGTCTGATCTTCTGCAACTGGAGTTGTTACATGTGGCTGTGAGCTGCCATGTGGGTGCTGGGATTAGAACCCAGGCCATCTGGAAAAGTACCCATCTTAACTACTGAGCCATCTCTCCAGCTCCTAAAACATACAGTAAAACTCCTTTTAAATACATGTGTGTGGTAGAAAATAGAAAGCATCTTCAACAGATGGTTCTGATCTCCCTGACTGTCTACATGTAGAAGAATGAAAATAGATCCATATTCATCTCCCTGCATAAAACTCAAGTCAATATGGATCAAATACCCCAACATAAAACCAGAAACACTGGTTAGACACCAACAAACCGAATAATCCAATTTTTAAAAATAGGGTGCAGAGCTAAAAGAGAATTCTCAACAGAGGAAACTTGAATAGCCAAGAAGCACTTAAAGAAATGTTCAAAGTCTTCAGTCATCAAGGAAATGCAAATCAAAACAACTCTGAGGCTCCATCTTATACCAAACAGAATGGCTAAGATAAAAAACTCAAACGGCAGCACATGCTGGGGAGAATGTGGAGCAAGGGGAACACTTCTTCATTGCTAGTGGGAATGCAAACTTGTACAACTATTTTGGTAATCAATCTGGTGGTTTCTCAGAAAACTGGGAATAGTTCTACCTCAAGACCCAGCTATACCACTCCTGAGCATATATACCCACAAGATGCTCCACCATCATACGAAGTCACTTGTTCAACTATGTTCACAGCAGCAATAATCATAATAGCCAGAAACTGGAAACAATCTACATGTCCTTCAACTGAAGAATGGATAAAGAAAATGTGGCACATCTATACAACGGAATACTATTCAGCTATTAAAAACCAAGACACCATGAATTTTGCAGGCAAATGGATGAAAATTAAGAATATCATCCTGAGTGAGGTAACCCAGTACCAAAAGGACATTCATGGTATGTATTCACTTATAAGTGGATATTAGCCATAAAATACAGGTACCATGTTACACTCCTCAGACACAAAGAAGATAAACAAGCAGGAATGCCCAAGTGAGGAAACTTGAATCTCACTTCAAAGGGGTAATAAAATAGTCATAAGAGGCAGATGGAAGAAGGGAACTGGGATGGAGAGGGGATGGGGAGGGAGATGGAGGACAGAATCAGGTGTGGGGAAGAACAGGAGAGATGGCTAGATGACCTTGAAAACGAATGGAAATCTGCAACTGACAGGGGTGAGGAGGAGAGGGGAATCTCCAGGATGATATAGAGTCCTGGGATAAGGGAGGTACCCAAGAATCAATGGGGATGGCCTTAACTGTGACTTACAACATTGGGGATATGAGACCTGAAGAGGCCACCCCTTGTAGCCAGGCAGAAACCCCAGTAGAGAGATGGAGACACCAACCCACCCACAAAACTTTCTACCCCAAAATTTATTCTGTCTACAAGAAATGCAGGCACAGGGGAGGGAGCAGAGACTGAGGGAATGGCCAATACCTGGCCCAACTTGAGACCCATCCCATGGGCAAGCACCAATCCCTAACACTACGAATGATACTCTGTTATGCTTGCAGACAGGAGCATGTTGTCCTCTGAGAGGCTCCACCCAGCAGCTCAGACAGATGCAGACACCCATAGCCAGTGGATGGAGCTTGGGGTTCTTGTGGAAGAATAGGAGGAAGGACTGTGGGCCCTGAAGGGGATAGGAACTCCACAGGAAGACCAACAAAGTCAACTAACCTGGACCCTTAGGGCTCTCAAAGTCTGAACCACCAATCAAAGAACATACATGGGCTGGGCCTAGCTCTCCCTGACATATGTAGCAGATGTGTGTCTTGGCCTTCATGTGGGTCCTGAACAACTGGAACAGGGGCCATCCCAAAAGCTGTTGCCTGTATGTGTATCTGGGCTGTCTTGCCTGGCCTCAATGGGAGAGGAAGCACCTTGCCTCACAGAGACTTGAAGTGCCAGGGTGAGGAGATACCCAAGGGCCCCACTCATTCACGGGAGAAGGAGAGGGGGTGGGGGGAAGGAGTGTGGGAGGGGATGATCCAGAAGGGAGCAGTGAGTGGGATGTAAAGTGAACAAGTGAAAAAATAAATTTAAATTTATATGTGCGGGGGGGCTGGTATTTTGAGACAGGATCTCCTTACATAGCTCTAGTTATCCTGGAATTCTCCATGTAGAGCAGACCAGGTTAACTTCAAAATCACAGATTCACTTGCCTCTGCATCCCAAGTACTGGAATTAAAGGTGTGCACCACCACATCCAGAACTAATATATATATATATTTAATGGCAAGTCTGATTGGTGGCTGGGGGAGTCCCAGAGGTTGCCTGCCTTTGCTAAGTAAGATTCTATTGCTGAAAATACAACATACTTAGTTTGTAGTGCACAGAAAAATCCAGCTAGAAATGACCTGAAAACTTCCCTACTGGCTAACTTTCATGGTGCTAGAGGATACTGCAGGACACTGGAGAAGAAAATCACCAAGGGACTTGACCAGCACTGGACTTTTCATGCCACAATACTGAAATTTATCAGGAAGATGGTCCTTCTGGTAAAACAGTGGCCTGACAGTTCAAAGGTAGCCAACCACTTTCTCACTGGATTTGAGGCCTGCACCACAGTAAGGAATTCGTGCTTGGCACAGTATACCTGGTCAATAGCCCATAACTGGAAAAGTCACTTGGGAGGTGGGGATCTACTACAGTTGTTTGGCTAAGTAGACATGTTATAAAATTATCTTCTAAATATTTGTGTTTATAGTGATGTTGTTTTCAATCTTGATCAGTGAAGCTTCTGTTTACAATAACCAGTAGGCAATGTAAAAACTCATAACTGGTCAAAATGTTAAGAATAAATGATTGTTGAGCACTCAAACCCAATGGGAGATTCCTGTCTATCACTGCCAACTCAGGTAACACTGCGGACTATGGGATAAAAGGACCAGAAAAACCAGAATGGAAGAAGGCTGTGACATGCTGTCTTTGGCACACACACGATGTGGCTCGTGGACTCATAACAGCTTCTGTTAGCTGCACAAGATCAAACCATTCTAGCATGGATGAGCAAGGGGCTTGCATGGCTTCACCACTCGCTGGAGCTACTGACAGCTAATGGCTGCTGGGGTATGGGAGTCGACTGGATGCTTCCCGACACTGGCATCACTGATTGGACTTTAGAGTTTGTAAAGAACAGGAAGGGGTGCTGGGAGGCTCAGTGCTTAGGGGTAATTTGCACTGGATATGATCAAAATATGTTACATGTATGCTTAAAAGTGTTGTAAATTTAAAATGTTTGTTTCTTTAAAAAAATCATTAAAAAGCAAATTCTCAGACCCCATCCAAGACTACTACTATATTACACATTTTGGAAGTAAAACCTGAAAATCTGCCTTAACCAGAGACTCTGATGCCCCAGAGTCTGGAGAACACATGGACTGTGTGGCATCTCACACATCTCCTTGATCAATCCCTGGCCAATCTACACTTCAGTATCTACACCTTCTGGCTGTTTCATAATGTGGCCATACTGTGTCCAAATAAACGTTTCTGAAACTCAAACCATTTCCTAATTTTTGTGAACTCAGAAGCAGTCAACTGCCTATATTCTGCTTCCAAAACAATAGAGCTATTTATATATCTTTAAATATATTCAGATCCATTTTCAAAATAAAGTTTAATGGTGGTATGTTCGGCTCAGCTTTGAGAGAGCTAACGAAACTTCTGTCTTTTGCCTGCCCATTTCTTTAATATATATGTACATATTATCATGAAAAAGAGTCTGGGGACTCAGAATGTATGGGTCTTGGGTTGTTTTGTATTGTTAAAGTTTATTACCCTTCAAGAGCAGAGCAGACAAGGAAAGACAGGTGACATTAATGCTGTCCCATACTGCTGTTCTTTGTGGACTTGGGTCTCTCCGGCCACACACACACTTGGAGGAAACTTCATACAAACAGAGGAAGCCAGAGTCTTTCTGGGAGAACTTGGTAGCTGACTTACCAATTGGACATTGATGCCTGCTAAAGATAAAACCTGGGAAAAGACCTCCAGGTCCCATTCTCCATTGTTGCTGCCTGGGTCCAATGTGTATGTCTGAACTGTGTTACACATTTCCCGGGGTGGGGGAGCCACTGGCACACAGCTGTCTGTTGCAGGATTGCTGATGTTTACAGTAGCAAGTTAGGGCTGCTTTGCCAAAACATGGTGTTTCTTATTTTAAAGATGAGAACAATTCCTTTTCTCCACAACCCCATTGTTACTTGGTTTACTAGATTTTTCAGGCGGAGGAAGCAGTAAATTACTGAGGAAAAAAGTGTAGACCTCACCAGGGCGTGCCCGTCTGGGTTTAGATGAGGTCTCACCCATCAGATGTGATACTACAGAGTCTCTCTGCTTTATGGAAAATTGGTTCGGAGACGTGGAAACAAAATAATCAGGCACTTTCCCATGTATATCCACACCCTTCTGGACTCTCCAAGTCAAGATATTATTGTAAGTGTCCAGCGTGACGGCTCCAAAAGCCTTCTGATGGGCACTCGGGAAGGCCTCTGCCAGCCAGCCTGCATCATGGCTCTTGTGTATCAATTCTGTGAGTTACTATTACACTCTCCCAGCAGGGTCTGAGGGTCATAATGTGTTAGGAGAAAGACGGTTATTTCCTCTGCTGACAAAAATAAATAAATAAATAAGATTTACCTGAATGTAAAATTGATTTTCAGCTGGGTGGCGGCAATGGCACATGCCTTTAATCCCAGCTCTTGGCAGGCAGAGGCAGAGGATATCCAGATTCAAGGACAGCCTGGCCAACATTAGTGATTCCAGGTCAGCCAGGGCTATACAGAAAAACCCTGTCTCGAAAAAAAAAAAAGATTATTTTCAAACCACAAATACAGAATGCCAGTATTAAAAAGACGCTGCATGCGTGTGTTCATGTGCATGTGCGTGTGTGCTCTGTCTTGCTAGAGACAAATCCAAGACCTTGTACACACTAGGCAGTGCTTAGCTGAACTACATCTCCAATACTTTACTACACTCACACAAGAAGACAAGCAGCCGGATCCCAACATTACTCTGTGGTACTCCCAGTGCCTAGATCAAGCCACCGTTCAATTTGGACATGAGCACCACCCTTGTCTGACAAGCTTGGGAGGGTTGCTTGAAGTCTTCGTCCCTCTTCCCAACGTGACCGTATTGAATAAATCTCCTTCTTCTGCTTTCCATTAGTAATTTGTCTCTTTTAATTGGCTTATTGTAGACACGAGGCCAGACCTGACTTGGAGCACAGGTTGTGAACCCTAGGTCAATAACAAACTAGTAATCTTTCCTCCACTCTCTCTGGCCAAACTGTAAATAAGTGGGTTTCCTTTTATTTAAAAAAAATTGGTTAGAATAATAAACTTACATATTTATACTCTTATTCTACCATAGAACTAAAATCACAGGAAGAAAACCTTTCTTCTGTGAAAAATACTTAGATGTAAAGGACAAGGTACCAAGTGGTTGAAAGCATCACAAGTCAGTGGCCATTAAGGATTTACGCCCAGTCGGAAGAGCTCTGAAAGCTTAACAGGACACTCACAAAAGCAGACATCATGGAAATGCAAATTAGCCTATGATGGGTGTCTACATACATCCATTAACATCACTGAAATTAAAAACAAACAAATGGGGCAAGCAAGATGGATCAGTGGGAAAGCCACTTGCCATGTAAACCTGAGTTTGAGACCTTGAGTCAACAGGAAGGTGGAAGAGAACTGGCTAGACAAAGTCGTTCTCCAACTCCACACATGCTCCATCACATGCGAGCCAAACACACATCGTATGGTAAACACACATGTGCATGTGCACACACACTAGTAATTATGATCCTGATAAATAAATAATTTTAAACGTAAGAAAACAAAATACTGGATGGAAGACCCAGAACTGTCATACATGTGGATAAAATTCGGAATGACTCAGCCAGTCTGGAAAACACTTGGAGAGCTCTTGGTGATACTAAACATGTTAACTGTCATATGTCGGAGGAATGTGAGTATTAGGTATTTGTCCTCCAGAAATAAAAATGAAAACCTACAAAAATATTTTAGCAGCTGCCTTTATGATCAACAAACCTAGAAAAAACTCAAAATGTATCTGGGTGGGTCCAATCATTGGATGCCATTCAGAAACAAGAAGGAACCAACTTCTGATGCTGGGCTAGCCTGGTTCCAGCCTAGGCTAGCAAGATAACTTCAATAACATTCCTAAACTCTGAAAAGTCCAGAGTCAACTTACCTTCAAGCTCAGTTCCTAGATGAGAACAGTCTTATTGCTATCCTCACAGGAGACAGCAGGCTCTGCTCTCTGCTTCATCCAGTAGTGGAATAAATGCCTTCATGGGGACTCTGCACTCATGACTTAACTCAAACCTAGGGACCCTTCAAAGGCCCTACCTCCCAACACTATCATATTGGGGATTAGGGCTTTAATGTATACATTTGAATCATGAAAAGACATCAATAAATACCAATGATATCATATGGAATGAAAGAATCCAGTTTCAAAATGTTACTTAACACATGCTTCAGTTTATGACATTGTGGGCAACATAAAGCAATGGAGCCTGAGATGGAATAGAGAAAGACAGGACAGCAAAAGGGTAGCTTGAGGTAGAGTGTGGGGTACTGAGCTATTAAAATCTGGACAATGAGTGTAACATGCAATAAAATCCCTAGAGCTGAAACTATCTCCCAAGGAGAAATTTTTGTATTTTTTTAAAAAAATTAAATTATAAAATGGTGCCAGATTCTCTTCAGAGATCTTAAAATCAAGAAGATTTATTTAAACCTAACTATAATAATGTTCTATCACTGCTATTCATAATTGGGCTACAGAGATGGCCTGCTTATGGAAAAACAATTTAGAACAGAAGCAGAATTTCTGACAGATTACCTAAAACCCACCAAAGCGATGTGGAGACAATGTTGGCTCTGTCTCTAGTCATGGGAGGAAGACACATGTGGTCTGTCCTCCAAATGGGGCCTGAGCCTGACTGAAGACAGGAGGACATGATGACTGGGGTCACAAGAGCGTGGGGCTCTGCAAAGAGCAGTGACCACACGTCATTCCCACATTGGAAAAGAGCGATTCGGACGAGTGGCCAATGAGATCCCAAGAGAAAGGTCTCCAAATATCTGAGCATCACATGAGGCAGAGGATTGCAGAGGAAGAGGCCACTGGAGCATGTGCTCCCTGGGAACCTGCCAGTGCAGTGCTAGAATACGAAGGAAGCCTGCCCAGAGCAAGTTCACTTCTAGAGTTCCCAAGGGACGTTAACTGACATGAACGGCCCAGGTGTAACTGACGTGTCAGCATTGGGTGTAGTCCGCCCATTGGTCTTCCTCCATTACAATAGGAAGAGAGAGGAAGGTTTGTTTTTCTAGAAGAGAGAAGACTCCCTAAAAACGCTTTGTGACAAAGGACTGCTTATTTAAACTTACAAAGTGTGTGTAAATCCTTTGAAATGAAACAAGATTATAGAAGTGGATATGTAACTTAATTTAATTAGAATAAAGAAAATACTGATGCGCAGTGGTAGTGTCTTGAAATATTTTTTCGATGTATATTACATATTTCTATATTTGTGTTTCTGAAGTTCATGCTTTCCTTAGTTTCAACAGAGCCATGTGTACAGCAAACATCCACCAGAGGGAGACTCAAGACTGTGTTTTCCCCTTGGGGCTTTTTGGGGGTTTAATCAGTCTACTTCAGCCAAAATGTGTCTACACAGCATTTAGGAACAATGAGCCAATCCAAGATGGAAGACAGATTTACAGTCTGGAATGAGCCTGTAAGGGGAAAGAGGAAGGAAACCTCTGCCCTCCTTAAAAGCCTTGCTTTCCTCTGGGGCTTGGCAATGACTTTCTCCTGATCCGCTGGGGTTTGCAAAGCTAGGCTGTGAGCTTTCGAAAGCAAAGACCTTAGGTTTCCTGGCAATGTCCAAGCTGAGCAAACTGTACAGGAATACTCCCACTCCACCTACCCACTGCCAAAGGAATGTGTCACTCAGCAAACAGGGAGCACTTGCCAAATTCACAAGATCCCTTCAGGGACTATAAATCCTCTGACAGAGCCAAAAGCAACACAGTCCCAACCATGCCACAGAATTTGGTGGAAGATGAGTTTAATCTTCCTTGTAAGTCTTCATCCGTTAATTCACTCAGTGAAAAGGATGCATTCATTTCCATAAAGGTGTCTCTAAGGGCTAGAGACTTGGATCAGTGGTAGGGTATGCGGTTAGTATTTGTGTGACCTTGGTTCAGTTTCTAGCACCATCCAGAAAAAAGAAGACAAAGTCTCTGTAAGCATAGAAATGTCTAACAATTACGTGAACAGATCATGAAAAGCACACAACAGCTGCACAAAAACAGATTTCCAGTTAAAGCACCCAATTAGCGGAGTTTACATTCCGGAATCTACGAGATGCAACTACCAACTAATACGTGCAAAGGGAGGTTCAAAGGACGGTTCCTGATGTGGTGAAGAGAAAGAGGGAGTCCAATGCCAGTTTGAGCTCTATAGCTAAACCCTGCCTCAAAAACACAAAGGCTTCTGGGTATGCAGATCTGTAGTAGGATGTCTAGCAAGGAAAGACCCTGGGTTTGACCTCCAATACCAGAGGTAGAGGGGGAAAAATAGACAACACTTTTCGGTAGTACTGATGTACTAGTACAACTGCCAGGATGTTTCATGCCAATGTTCCTTTAAAATAAATCTAACATCCTCACCCCCTCACCCCCTCACCACATACGAAGGTGGGAGAGCTGTCCTTCTCTGTGCAGCACAGTAGAGCTGGCCCTGGTGTCATGGGCATGGGTAAGTCAGCCTGAGGGTGTGAGAGCAGAGAAACTGACCCTTCCCTTTGGCAGCTGCAGCCCTGAGTGAGCTAGCTGGGGCAGTGCTAGAGAGTTCACCCTGGTAGTATAGCAGGAGAGCTGACCGGCTCAGCTACCACCCAGGCAGACCCAAGGCTTTGATTTGGCCCACTCCAACATCTACCCCATCTGTGATCTACAGAAGCAAGAAGATTCAGAACCATAAGATCTCCATGGAACAGGACAACAGGGTGTCTGAGAGGAGTCCCACGGAGGATCCAGTATAGATGGAGTAGCAGCAGCCAGAGGCCTCAAACCAGACCAATGACTCAGTACGATGAACATTTGAAGTAAAGATGTGTGAACAAAAGGGTGTATCGTGTGCACACTACAGCTTCCACAATCATTTTTTTTCCTTTAGTGGGGAGGTTGAAGGATGGAAGGTAGATATGAAGGGGCAGGGAGGTAGGTGGGATTGGGGTGCATGATGTTCACAAAGAACCAATGAAAAGTCAAATTTAAAACCCAAATAAATCTAACATGTGTGGTTGCACAGTTACCTTCCATCCATGATAGCCTGATTTTTCACATTGAGCCTCCAAAGCACATCCTGAAAATAAAATAAAGTTAGACTTGCACTTGCTGCCCACCAGGGAATGAACACCTACCTCTTTGTGGGTTGGCTACAAAATAATAGAACTAAAACACTAACTTTCCAGTTTTTACATGTGTTTACCTGTTGTTGAGCTGTGGGGGTTGAGTGTGCGTGTGCACAGGTAACAGGGTGGGTGTGGAGATCAGAGGACAAATTCCTTCCTCCACTTTGAGGGCTCCAAGTCAATCTCAGGTCATCAGGCTCCCTAGCCATCACCTTTACCAGCTACACAGCGCAATAAACTGAAGTGCATTTTAATATCTTTAATGTGGTGGTGGGGGTAAATGTAAATGATTGCAGTTCCCTTGACCTTTCCATGACCCTAACAACACACAGGCACTCCTAGGTTCAGTTAATTCCTAGTGGTCACTGCTGACAACAGATTCATGGGCATTGTGTCCCCAGGTCTTAAAGACACTGAAACCACATGACATGTCCTTCTTACCACAGAGCTCGGCATACTTTTCTTGACATTGGCTCCTTCCCTGTCTGCAGCCGGAAAGAGGCACTTTTCCTTTAGTTACTAGTTAGACAGACTAGTAGGCATGGACAAGCAATAATGGGTTAAAATTTAAAACTCACAGTTAGCTCACAGGTTAACAGTTAAGCTAATTAATATTCATGGGTCTATAGTGGAAAAGAACCTGGGTCATAGCAACCTTTCCCTTGGACCCTCAGGGGATCAGCAGGAAATGACAGAAATTTTTTAAGCTTCTTTAAAAAAAAAAAAGTATGTGTGAGTGTTTGCATTTCTGCATTTATGTGCACTGTGTGGGTACCTGGTGTCCTTATCAGGGTCCTTGGAACTGCAGTGACAGATGGTTGGGAGCCAATATGTGGGTGCAGGGAACTGAACCCCAGGTCCTTCCTCTGCAAGAACAAATGCTCTTGACAGCACCCAGTGCTGTGGCTGCTTCTGCTCCAACACTGGGTGAGCTGGAACAGCTGTGGATGAGACTGTTGCTGCCTCGACAAAGTTCAGTGGACAGGACTCCTATCTACAAGTGCCATGGGAACAATCTGGAACTGCTCTGCTAGTAACAGTGAAATAGAAACTTAGTAAAATGAGCAAATACAAAGTTGGTTTGTCTGTTTAGGTCCTAGAAGAGGTGATGTAACAACTGCAGGGACTTTGACACCTCAGCATTTCCCTTTGGCCATAAACAGACCACGGATTGTAAGAACTTTCAGAGCCAAAGGTTAATCACAGAAAGGGATCGGTTTCCATCTCCTAGAAACAAATCTGTACAAGAAATCTGATGACATGTTCCTGGATTGACCGTAAAAACCATTTTCCCAAATAATATCAGCTGAGTCTCTGGATTCTGTCCTTGGGACTATCCCCAAAGTCATTGGGGAAATCAACGGATTAAATCAGTTCAGCTTTACCGCAGCGGGATATGCTTTGCAAGGCTATGTCATACAACCACATAATAAGTGTGGATGAAAACACGTTAATGAGAGATAAGCACCTGTCCAAGATCTTGCTATAATCAGATCTTGTGGGAATTTATCTCAGTGCTTTGCCAAGCCCAGATACAGAATAACCTCACAGAGTGCTTCACCAAGGAAAAGCACTTACGGCTCCTCTCTCAAGGAAAAGCACTGTGTTCATTTCTTCAAGTCCACTGTCCGTTCTGATTAAAAACTCTGACCTATGAGAGCACAAGCAGTGACTTATAAAGTGTGCTTCACTTTTATAACTTTCTGAACATTGCCTTTTTAAAATGGTTTAAAATAATCTCAGATCCTAAAAATAATTAGATTCAAGGTTTTGGTGGTGGTGGTGGTGGTGGTGGTGGTAGTGGTTTGGTATTTCAAAATAAGATTTTTCCTCACAGTCTTGGCTGTCCTAGAACTCACTCTGTAGACCAAGCTGGCCTCAAACTCACAAAAATCTGTCCCCTTTGCCTCTGGGGTGCTGGGATAAAAGGTATGTGCCACCACCACCTGGCTATAGTTGGGTTTTAGAAATACTATTAAAAATAAAATATAATAACATAATGAAGGTGTAAATCCAACATTGGTTTCCCACTTCTTTATGGAGCACAGAAATCAGACAAGATGAAACTAATGATCAAATTCCTTTATTTTATTTCACGTGTATGAGTTTGTAAGCCTATGTAGACCACATGGGTGCCAGAGTCAGATCCTGGCACTGGACTTGTAGATGGCTATAGCTTTGCAAATGGTGGTGTACTGTAGTAAAACTAACCTGATTTAAAACAGTAACTTCCCCAATACACCCTGGGAAAAGCCCAGAGAAGTACGTGCCTCAGACAAGTACACACACCTAGTCCATGGATGATCCAGGCCTAGAATATGACCCGCTAATCCATTCTGACTACCACATTTCTACTCTTCCCTGTCTGTACCAGACCTTGCCAGTTTAGCATGTGTCCTGAACCCTCATCCCGACACTAAGCTGTTAGGCCTTCTGGTCTGACTTCCCTAACACAGCCCCTCAAAGCCCCCTGGCCTTCCTAAGCTCAGCTTCCCCTAACTCGTCTTCCTTCCTCTGTCCATAGGGCCATGCTAATGTGTGGCTTTGTTTCCTTCATTGAAAGCCACGTTTCCCCCTTAAACCTAAAACTATATACTTTCTGCCTCTTGGCGCCTAATAAGTTCATCTGTCCATTCACTAGGGAGAATGAGTTTAGAAAGCTCCCCCTTCTGAGTGACACACTCAGTATTTCTGAGACAGCAGTATTCTGAAAACCAGCTCTGAAATTCCCTCTAATGCTGTGCCCATGGCCAGTTATGCCCACTAAGCATAGAACTAGATCTTTTATTTTTGGCAGTCCCGTGAGTTAAAGCCAGATTCCTGGGTGTGCTAAACATGGGCTCTGCCACTAGCAACATGTCTCACCCTTGGAAGTCATGTCTTCCCAAGAATAATCATGCCACTCCTAACAATCGCTGTCCTTTGTCTTCAAGACAAAAGACTTTTTGTCTTCAAGAGTAAATATTCCACACAAAGGGATTCAGCCTTCAGATGGACCTCAATCAATACAGAAACAGACTCAGTTTACAAACAAAATGGAAAGCTATAGGCACTCTCAATAGTAAGCACCTGCCATGGCTTACATACTGTTGTTTGTTAGCTCTGTAATGAAAAGTAACCTATAAGCCCACTCACTGCAATGGCTGTAGTTGTGAAGCAGCAGCCTGTTTCAGGATACTCTGTTCAGGTCAACAGAATCAAATGCTGGAATTTCAAAAGGAAGCAGAAAGGAATCAAACACAAAGTATAGGTCCAGAGGACAATAGAGAAGGAGACTTAGCATCACGAAGAAAATTTTCAACATTCATTTTTCAAAAAGAAAAGGAAAGACAGAGGAGGAGGAAGAGGAAGAGAAGGAAGAGAGGGAGAAGAAGAGGGAGATGACGTAGAAGAGAAAGAAGGAAGGAAGGAAGGAAGGCCACTAGAATGTTAACTGGGGAAGAAATTTGCATTGTAGAAAATTCCCTGGTAACAATGACACTAATTTAAGAAAGATGAAAACCAGAACAAAGATGCTGACAATAGCAAATGAGAAAATCAGAAATATCTTACAGATGGTAGCTAGAACCAACAGCCAGAGTGATTATTTGAGATAAGCTAGCCTAGAAATAGAGAAGGAGCTGTCATACATCTCTCTTGGACAACCATATGAACAGGAGTACCATTAACTGAGATACAGAGAGGAGAAGACAGTGGATACTTCAGGTTTTGTCTACTGAATTTAAGGTAGTGGTGAAATACTGAGCTATATTAGTCAGAGAAACAACTAATAGAGATAAATATATAAAGGGGATTTATTATAGAAGTTGGCTCCTGAACTTATATAGGACAAGAAACCCTAGCCATGCTTCATATAAGCCAGAGAACAAGGGAAACAGGTTCGATCTTGAGTCCAAGACCTGAAAACCCAGGGGAGAAGGTTGTACCTACTAGTTTAAGACTCAGATTCTGAAGCCCTAAGAATTTGCCCTCCCTCTACCTTTTCTTTTTCACTTCAATGGACTGGAAGATGCCCACCAGTACTCATGAGGACAAATGTTTTTACTGAGCCTGACTTAAATGCTAATCTACCCCAAAAACACTCTTATATGCGCATTCAGCGATAATGTTTTGCCAGGTATATGGATATCTCATTCGAGCTGATGTATAAAATTAACCACACTTAAGCTGGGAGGAAGATATGTCCTTGACCTACCTGTTCATATCAGGTGCAGATGCTCTAATCAAACAGAAGATGTAAGACTTGAAGATACATGTATCACATAGATGCACAAGTGGAGTGGGAAGAAGAGCTGGGATTATATAGAATCAAGATGCATTGTCTACATGTATACAATTTTCAACAAATAAATGAAATAAAAAACAATAAAATAAATAAAATTAGCTGTTACACCTATGTAGGTGCCTATGAGGCAATGAAATGTAATTGAGACCTGGAACTACATAAAGCTTTACAATTAAAGACATATGTGTGGTAGAAAAGCCAATCTGTGGTCACATTTTACAGACTGACATCCATTAGCTATAACCAACCTACCTCTCATTGGAATTAAGACCTTCTGAACAAGAGGGGCACTGTGCCCGGTACTGGAAATCTAGCTAAGTGCTCAGTGCGGGTGAAATCACAGTTATTAGAGGAGAAGCTACAACCACCAGTTTACTAAGTCAGCATAATCCATAACGACAATCTACAGACATTTGTCCTTAAACCGTAGGTAAGTGTAGTCTTCACCCCTAATGAAGAAAACTTCTCGTCACCACTAAGAAAAACCACAGCCAACCAAAACGCGGTTGTCAAGCCCACTGCCAGTGGGTACGTCTACAGAGCACTCCCACACCTAAGTCTTAAGGAACACTGCAAAAGGGGACAGAAAGAGTGAAAAAGCCAGAGGATCAGGGACTTTGCTGTGAGATTGTCTCCTAGTAACACCAGATGCTGCATCCACAAAGTCTTACCAACATGGCTGCCCAAACGAGAGCTGAACAAGGACTACCTCAACAAATATGCCAAACTGGACAGGAGCAAGCCCATGAGGCATCAACCCTACACAAAGACCTACAGGCAAAGGAGGGGTGCTGGGAGTGGGAGAGGTGGGTGAGCCTCCCCACAAACAAACACAACAGTTGGTCTCCAAGGCCAACCCGTCAACTCTGAAAACATATATACAAATAACAGTTATGAGTATGCAGTATGCATATGGACACAGCAGGTTATACATTTAGGAATATGTATGTATGTACATACATGTTTTCACTAACTAACAACTGATGAAAACAAGACGACATGGATTTGAAGGAGAGCAGGGAGGTGCACACCAGAGATTTGAAAAGGAAGAAGGAGAGAGAAGATCTTGTAACTAAAATACAATCTCAAAAATAAACCAAAATATTTGCCAAAAAAAAAAAAATCACCAGTACACGTCTAGAATACTTTCTCTATTTGGAACAACATACAGAATACCTTCTTTATCTGGAACAATACCCTACCCCCAAATAAACAAGGCTCTATCCCTAGCCACTTGGTTTAAGTGGAGTCAATATTACGCCCCAGTCTCTGAAGTCCAGTGACCCAGCTGGAATATCCAGTATCTGAGCCCTCAGGCCACAGCCTCAGAGTGACTGAGCAGAGAATGAGAATCCTGAATAGAGCTGCAGGACTGTGACTGTGTGGAAGGTCCCATCCTCTCATAAGGAGCTGCATACATGTCAGCTCCTTAGGCCTAGCCTACAACACAGAAAGGCACAGCAGCAGCTGGGAATAATTAAACCAGCCCTCCAGAGAAGCAGAGAGGACGAACTCTAGCTGAGATATGTCTTCAGTTCCCGTTTGCTCTGCTACACCAGTTCCTTTCCAGTTAAATCCACCATTGAATCCTTTCCCAGGGTCCAAACTACTTCAAAGTCGATCATTGTCATAATGTTTCGTTGGTGAAGAAAATGACTTAGATAACTTGTATGACTTGACGAACATCATACCCAGGCAAACATCAGAGTCAAATCCAAGTTGCTGTGTCCCCTGTAACCCAAGGCAGATGCTAAGCAGAGTCTGGGCCTGTGGGTTGCGACACCTTTGGGAGTAGAACACTCCATTCACAGGGTTGCATCCAACCTTCTGGTTGTCAGATATCCACATTATGATTCATAACAGTAGCAAAACTAGTTATGAAGCAGCAATGAAAATAACTTTATGGTTGGGGGTCACCACAACATGAGGAACCGCATTAAGAGGTCACAGTGTTAGGCTGAGAACCACTGCTCTAAAGAGATGCCTACTATTCTGCACACCCTCTGTCTGGCTATGTGAATTTAAAACATGGATGAAGAGCCAGGTTCAAATTGAGACAAACTCAGTTAACTACAGTGTTTGGTAAATCTGCTTTCTTTGAGTTTCATTTGTAAAAGTGAAATAAATACTCACTCTGTCCATGCTAATTAAGGAACTAGTGCACGTAAGAACATTTGAAAACAACACTTACCTCAAAAGGTAAGCGCCGCTGATCTCAACCTTCCTCAGCAATGTGCTCTCTACAGCCTTAAGAGTGGGAAACAGAAATCTCAAGTGTCATCGCACCCATGTTAACTTCCATCTGAATACACAGTCACTTCTGTGTTATTGTTGTCACTGAACACTGACTGAAAGCAAGACAGGGTCTGGGTGCCCTGGAAATACAAAGCTAGAGAGGTCTCTGGGAAAGGCAGGAAGCCGACAGCAATGGTTGGCATCTTACTTGGGAACAAGAAACCAAAGGTGTGGCCCCTCCGTCTCGTTCAGAATTCAGAGCTGTGTTCATACAGCTGAGCCTGCTCTGTGCTTTGGTTCCCATCTCTCATGGGGCATCATGAAGACTGGTAAGATAATTCAGAGTGCATACCTCAGACAGAGTTACAATGTTTTATAATTCAGCTTCTCTTGGCTCTGTTTATTACAAATGCCGCTTTATTTTGAAAACAGAACTCTGTCTTTTCCTTTGGGGCATTTTTTATGACCTCATATGGATGTCAGGTTTTCTCTTTGCTGCACAGGTGTACCATGCTTAAATAAAAGGAGGTTCTCTTATTCAGAAAATGTATGTGTAAAGCACATTTCATCAAAATCAAATTAGATCCAGAATGCAACAGGGGACCTCGCTGTTTCTACGGTCTTTATGGGAAGTCACCTGTGAGACAGCACTGGATGAAACTGGAAGGCAAGCATCAGGAATCAAGATTCAAGCCCCAGTTCAATGCTTCCTACTTCTGTGGCTCCTGGCAAACCATTTAACATCTTCCTAAATAGTGTTCATGCCTGTAAAATGAGGATACTATGTGGCTTTATTTAACCAATTTGTATGGATTTTTATTATGCTTGTAAAGTGAGGATACCATAAGGTTTTCCTTTAACCAACCTCTATGGATTTTGTGTGTGCGTGAACACTCAATGACATGTTTTAGAGATATGAAAGTTTAGAGCCATGTCCACTGGGATTTCCAGCCCTGCTCATAAAACTTCACTTAAAGACTGGGAATGACGTAGAAGATGGGGGTGGTGGTGGTGGTGAAACCATCATGGCAGATTGGTGCTGTGCTTAATCCTCAAAAAGTATTTTTCTGTGAATAACAAAAAAACAAGTAATTTTTCTACCTTTGCTACTTGAGGCAGGTCAAACAGCCCTTTACTTGTGTGGTACTCATTCAGTCTACTAAATAGTCCAGCAATTTAATAAAACAAATGACCTACTGCTATCATTGGAAACATACACAATACTAGCCCGTTGTGAGCTTTCAATCATTGCCTTTCTGATGATGCTTTTATACCTCTCAGTTCTCATACATGATTCTCAAAACTCGAGCACTATCTGGGTTTGCGCTACAAATGTAGACTCCTGGATTCAGTGCAGATCTGGTGAATCAGACTCTCCAAAATGACGCTGAATGATTTTCATCTTAGCAAGCATATGAATACACTACTATCCACCACTTTATTGTAATTTTAAAGTTGGACAGCAAATTTTTAGTCTCCGGGAATAAGAAAGACAGTGATAAAAATCCTGTTCATAAGTGCCTTCAATCTCCTGGTTTTTTTTTTTTTTTTTAAAAATCTAAATGTAATAAATACATTTCAAAGAGCCTAGAAATTTCTCGTGATATAAGTTGTCAGTTAATTATGTACAGCTTATAAAACAAGCTCTTAAAAGTACATTGTTATAAAGAATCATGCTGTGAAGTGTAATCAAAAGGTCACATAGTAGGTGCCTGTGCACCTGCTGCCTGCCTTAGCCTCTGACACATCGACTAGTCCACTGCATGGCTTTCTTGAATTGAGACGGTATTGTAGTCAGAAACAGGACATGACAAGTGGCAGTATTCCATCTCTGGGAGGTGAGGAAGAACGGCACTATGTGGTCATAGAATGGTCCCACATCTAGAAATCAGGGCTCCCTTTAGGTGGTGTCTGTCAAGGACCATGAGCGCCTCAAAATGTTACTCTATTTACATGCTAACAATTTGGTCACCCCAAATCTATACCTACTTCCAGCAGATCAATATTTCTTGGTTAAAATGACATTATTATTCAAGCCATAGCAGGTAGCACAGGCTTTAGGTTTGCGTCTGTTTCGAGTCCCACCACAGTACAATGGAGATGCTATGTCAGTGCTGTGCACGCATGCTGTGTCAGAGCTGTGCACACATGCTAGGTTTACATTACTACCACAGCAAGGCCAGGGTGAGGAAACACCAGTAAGGGGCTGCAAGACAATCTGTTCAATCTTGCTCTGACAGAGACATTACAGTGGACAGAAGCAAACATTTGCTCTTGGAGAGTGGTTTCCAAGGCTATAGCCATCTTTGAAAACATAGTTCAGAACTGAGTGCTTCCCATGCCTGTTTACAAACCATGCAAAAGAGTAGTATAGAACTGCCTTCCAAGAGTGATGTTGACAATGCCTAGCTTAGCATCCACTGGGGAAAAAAGACAGGAAAACACCATCACCACTTCCTCCGCTGCAAGGGAAGGATAAGAACTAAACACCCACAGATGTTACCAAGCCCCGATCCCCTCCCTTCCGGTACATACTCTTTCCCAGAATCTCGGTCCTCGATTACTCTTCGATATATAGCTCGTATTTTCTATGTTTTCAACTTTGTTTTTTAAATTGTATTGATCATACAAAAGGGAATCACAAAGAAATCTGCTCCAGATGGCCCCACTGGTTACTTCCCCAAAGGACCAAAGAAGTTCTCCTTCAGTGTTTTGTGCTGGAGTCTGGCTTTGTTTCTGTGCATGTGTTGTACACTAGGTGGCGCTGATGGCATGCTCTGAGCAGCCACAGAAGAGGCTAAATCTTGCTTTGCATAGATGGGGTAAATTTCAATAAATTCCGATTATTAACTATACTTCTTGAAAATAAAAAGAAAAAAATACTTCTCAACTTAAGAATAATGATTGACACTTTCCTTCCCAAACTATTTATAATGAGCTGCTGTGCAAACACCGTAATTCAGCTCCAATTTTTCAGAAGTTTTATTTTTATTTTCAAGGAAAGCTTGCCTGGCCTGTAATCTTACTTCGAAAGTTGAGAGAAAAGAATCTCAAGTTCAAGACCTGTCTGATCAACTGTGTCTCAAAACAAAAATGTAACAGGTAGTCTAGGGATAGGTTCAGTGGTAAATATTTCCTGGCATATGTGAAGACATAGGATCAAACAAACTCTCTCTCTCTCTCTCTCTCTCTCTCTCTCTCTCTCTCTCTCTCTCACACACACACACACACACACACCACACACACACACACACACACACACACACACACACACACGGGTGGAGTGTAGGGAGGGGCCGTAGCTTCAATGAAATTCTGCAATCCTGCTGAACAACAGAACAAGGATTTTTTTTTTTTTTTTGAGACCCAGGTATGCTCAGGCAAAAACATAAGACTACAGCCAGTCATGGGGCTAGTAGGGGAAAAATCCTTCTGCTAATTTAAAACAACAAATAACTAAATCACTAAACCAGAGTCTCCTTTATCAATTCCTCTTATATGATCAGAAATTTGACGTGGAGGAAAAGAAAGTTTGGTCTGATTAAATTGTTCATAGACTCCAAATGCGGCAGCCAGCATACACATTAGTGCCAGTATAAAACATAAAGGAAGTGTGCTGCTGCAATCACGTGACCTCATGTGCGATCACAGAAACACCACTTGAATGGTAACTGTTAAAGCTTCTCTCACCTTTTAATGACTCTTAATTTATAAAACTACACACACACGCACGCACACGCACGCACACACGCGCACACACACACACGCACACACGCACACGCACGCGCACGCACACACGCGCACGCACATGCACACACACGCACACACACGCACACACGCACACGCACGCACACACGCACACACACGCGCGCACACACACACGCACACGCACGCACACGCACGCGCACGCGCACACGCACGCACACGCACGCGCGCGCGCACACGCACACACGCACACACACGCAGGCACACACGCGCACACACGCACACACCAGCTTTGTCTTTATCTTCATAGGTGCTGGTTTCTCTGTCAGTAAGCATCCTTGCAACCTGACAAAGCCACAGGTACCCTTTTCCCAAGAAATGACAATGTGCCTGGGGAAGTAAAGGCCTCAGAAGCCATATCCAGAGAGAAGGTCCCACACAGCACATAGGCAAAGGGAGCTGGGCAAAGGGCAGGAGTCCCAGTGTGTCATCAGAACTGTGAAGAGCAGAAACAAGCCACTGCCTGAAAGGAGACCCTTAGGAGACCATGACAAGCGCAATTCCGAAAGCTTGGAGCCAAAAATAAAGCTCTTAAAAGCTCTAAGGAGATGTGGCTCAGAGGATCTAAGTAAATCTTCTCTATTCCTGCTCAAAGTTCATAAGCCAACACTTTCTGTATACATCCTTGCTGTTAAAGGTTTTCTTAAAACTGAAGGGCATGTCTTAGCACTGAAAGCAAAGCTTTAAAAGGTTTGTTATTTGGAACGTTCTTCTATCTCTTCCACATTCTCTGATGCTGGCCTTGGAACTGTGCCATGTGTCACTGTCGTTTGTAAGGAAAGAGGATGAGACTGTAAGTTGGACAACACTGGGCTTGCGTTTTCTGTTCTTTCAGGATAGATTGTGAACGTGAATTTCATTTCCTTAATATGAGCCCTTGCTAGTGATATTCTCTCAATTTACCATAATTTCTGTATTCATGGGTATTTAAAAAGTCCGCTTAGTTGGCAGTTCTGGTTAATTTAGGATCTGGTTCATTTACTTTTCCTGTTCTGTGCTTGTTCCAAATGTGAAAGTTGATAAGCTTCTGTGTTCATTGCTCTGTCCTCTTGCCAGCAGGGTAACTGATCTGCTTGAGGAGACTCTAAAACACTACAGATGCTAGTGACGATGCCTTGGAGTCCAAAACAAATGCACACTGGATAAACACCTAAAAGCCAGTGGGGACTTTCCATCCTGTGAAGCAAATTCATCATAGACTTCCGTTCTTCCAGTTATCAGGCTAAGTATAAGTCTTTAATGAGCTTGTTAAAAAGAAGAAGACCAGCAGTCTCAATTAACCTGGACCCTGGAGATCCCTCAGATACTGGAACACCAACCAGGCAGCATAGGCCAGCTGATATGGGGCAGCTCCGGTACATATGCAGAGGAGGACTGCCAGGTCTTTGTTTAGTCAGAGAGGACTCACCTAACCCTCAAGAGACTGGAGGCCCCAGGGTAAACTCCCTGGTCTTGTGGGGTGGGGGTAGGAGGTGGGGACATCCTCATGGAGACAAGGGGTGGGGAGGAGGTATCAGATGTGGAGCAGTCGGAAGGTGGACCAGGAGGGGATAAAATTTGGAGTTTAAAAAGAATAAATATTTTTAAAAAAAGAAGAAGAAGAAGAGAATAAAATGATGCCATTCAAAGCAAATCTACGTTCTCAGCTTCTTTGTGATACCCCAAAGTGATTTAGTATAGGTCCCGCTTGACAGTTGCTCCTGGATGAACAATCACCTCTTGTAGATTTATCCCTTTACGGGCTTTTTCAAAGAAAGAATAAAGCAAAGCAATGGCAGTTACAGGAGCAGTGTGTCCGTGAGCCAACAGTGGTTGAACTACAGGCTTAACATAGGGAGTCGATTGATTCCTTCTTAAGTAAGATAAGCAAATTAGCAAGCTTTCACTTCCCTTACATCTTCATTCAGCCTACTCTTTCTATGCTGTTAGGTTTTATAACATACATCTTCATTCAGCCTACTCTTTCTATGCTGTTAGGTTTTATAACATTCGCGTTAGCCTTCACAACAAACCTCCTGCAAATGTTGGCCTTGAGGTTGTTATCTAAATGAACTGGTTGCTGTTTCGTGTCTTCTCCGCTCTTGCATCTGTATTCTCATTTATTCTTTGCCCATCCATCAGGGTTTGGTATGGGCTCCACTGAGGCTTCATGCGTGCAGTTGTTACCTATTCGTGTGTATGTGTGAAGGACGCTGTGACTAATAAGACATTCTCCAAAACAGATGTCGTCCACTCTCGACTGTTCATCAGTGCACTTGCTGTGCAGTCTGTTCACAGTCTGCTGTATCAAGCGTACCTCCTCTGTGTCATGGCTCATGTCTAACTGTATGAATGGACACTTGCAGTGGTTCTCGGGCGTTTCTCACATCGATCGCTCCAGTTTAGAGCATCTAGCCTGTCCATTCACCTGTGTAGATCAATTCTGTAATATTGTTGATCCGCTCTCGTTAGCTCTGTGACTCTCATCGCATGTCATCTCTGCTATCTGCTGTAGCTATACATGTCATTGCTAAATTCTTCTACATCCGAAATACCCATGGACAATGTTTTCTACTCTTTTCACTATTTTTTCTAGACTAGGTTTTTCCTCGGCCTTTGTTATCATCTATTTTTCTTGTTACTATTGGCTTATTTGCTGTAGTATGCTTACTTAGCCACTACATTGTCTCTTTGTGGGTTAGTTACATTGAGAGGTCTGTTTCAGATCCTCAGTGCTGAACAGGTTGGGCTCTTTACTTTCTGTATGCCAAATCTGAAACTTATTTCATGAGTTTAAATTTTTTAATTAAAATATAATTACATAATTTACCCCTTCCCTTTCCTTCCTGCAACTCCACCCGAGTACCCTCATTTTCTCTGGCCTCTTTTTAAATGTGTGTGTGTGTGTGTGTGTGTGTGTGTGTGTGTCCCTAAATATGTAAATGCAACCTGCTCAGTCCATATAGTGTTACTTATGTATATGCTTTCAGGGTTGACCATTAGGTTTTTGATACCCAATTGTGGGGTCTTCTTTGTGGAAGTCTATTTCTCCCGTTCTCAGAATCCCTCACCTGCCTGTAGTCCTTGTCTCGGGCTGGGGTCCTATGCCATTAACCCCTTCCGTGTTATCTTGTCTGTTGGTGTCATCATGTTCAGATCTTGTTTAGGTGTTGGTGAGACCTCATGGGTGTAGCTTCCTGGCCATTTCTAGAAGAGACCATCTCACAGCAGATTTCTTGTTTCTCCAGCTTGTACACTCTTTCCACCCTCTCTTCTGCAATGTTCTCTGAGCCTTAGGGATAGGAGTTGTGCAGTAGATGTATCAGCTGGGGTTGGACACCATGGGAAGACTTGGTCTCCGCACTTTGATTGGTTTTTTTGACTCCCGTTGATCTGTGGCAGAGAAGACAGTTTGATGAAGGGTGAGAGATACACTTTTCTGTGTATAAGGATAAATATGTAAAATGCAGTTAGGAAATGCTGTTTCTGCAAAGTGGTGTTAGTAGATTCTACTCCAAAATCCATGGCCTCAATAGCTCCAGGCATTTGGCTAGGTTTCCAGTACCACCCATGATTTACTTCTTGCTGAGAGGGTCTTGAGTCCAATTAGAGTGCTTTTGGTTGCCACCAAGATGTCCACTTTACAAATGTTTTAATCTATACAAGTATTATTCATCTTACAATTTAATTGACAGCATTTATTGATTTATTTTTACTTTTCAAACTATAGTATGGAAATATTAATATCTAGTGCAAATCTCTACTTCCCTCAAACTTCCAACTTCAGAACCATTTCTCATGCTTAGTAGGTGACGACTTATCTTAGCTCATAGAGAAAAATAGGCTTGTCAGACGCCTTCAATGTCTCTTGTAAACACTTGAAACGTCACATTCTTCCCTGCAGCTATAACAGAAAGGGTAACTCGGACTTGCCTGTCGAGGGCTACCCTGCTCCTCCCTCCGGTCTTGTGAGGAGGCTCATCCTTTCTTCTTCCTCTTCTCAGACACACACCTTCTAAGGTCCCTTCACTGACTCCTTCCCATCAGGTTTTCAGTCAGCTCATTCTAAGCCACTGTTTTTAAAATAAGTGACTTCATCGCTGTTTTTTGTTTGTTTGGGGGGTTGGATATTTATTTTATTTACATTTCAAATGTTTTCCCTTTTCTAGGTCTCCCCTTCAGAAACCCCCTATCCCATCTTACCTCCCCCTGCCTCTATGAGGGTGCTCCCCACCCAGCCACCCCCTCCTGTCTTCCCTCCCTAGCATTCTCCTACACTGGGGCATCTAACACCTCAGGCCCAAGGGCCTCTCCTCCCACTGATGGCCACCAAGGCCCTCCTACTACATCACTATTAAATTCCATTTTCTCAGTCAAAGCCAGACTTCTTAAAGAACCACATTTGTTCAGCCCTGACTCATTTCCAAGTTACTCCAGTTTCTTTCTGATGCTAGTTCCTGTAAAAAGTGTTCTGGGCAGGTTGCTGATGACTTAGTAAACACAGTGAGCTCCAGTGTGAGATGACCTCTCTGCAGCTGCTGTGGTGAATCACTGCTTCCTGGAAAGCCTTCTCTGGGCTTCCACTGCGACTTTCCCTCACTTTCCCTCCCTGCTTTACCTCACCCGTTACCTCTGAGCATCATTGTGGCATTTCACCCTAGGCCTGATAGAGTTCTGTTCTATAACCTCTATGCTAGGCATTTTTTCTCATACAGCAAACATTGATTGCTTTAATCTAGGAACTTTCATGGCTTCTATTATGTCCACAGAAAATTAATTTCTCAGTTTACAGTCCTGTGGATCTATTAGATGCCTCAGTGTGGATTTTCTATAACCAAATCAAACTTGTTAGGTACAAAAGTAAACTCTCCTTGGCCATATCTTCTCTCTTGTTACTTTCTTTATTAAATGTCATGAGCCAATCCTTCAAATCAGAAACTTGGGACTGATCTTTAACTACGTTTTCTGTCATCCTATCTAGCCACCTTGCCTACTAGCGAATGCATCTTCTGACCTATTTTCCATGGTCATTCCCTGCTTCAAGTTACCATTATTTTCTGTCTCTCTGTAGCTGTTTCCAACTTTCTTCTCTGAGTTGTTTCATTACTATTCAAATCTGAGCACACTACATCCTGCGCCATCAAAAATCTTTCAGTAATTGGTCACTGCCTCTGGGATAGCCTTCAAGCACCCTAAGCTAGCACAAATGATTCTTCGTGCTTACAAACTCTTGTACCTCCTCACTTTCATCTTGTGCTCATAGTTAGTACTTCAGTCCAAGTGAACCGTTTACTGTTCACTAAAAATAGCCAGGTTCTTGGCGCTGGCAAGATGGCTCCATGGGTAAAGGTGTTTGCCACCAAGTCTGTTAACCTGAGAACCCAAACAGCGGAAGGAGAGTAAACTCCCATAAACTGTTCTTTGACCTCCATGTGCGTGCAAACACACATGCACACACACACACACTCACGTGCTCACAGGTGGGGGAAGGGAGGGAGGGAAGGAGAAAGGGAAATGGCAGAGAGAATAAATAAGTAAAATAGTTCATTTGTACTTGCCTGTGTTACTCCATCTACCTGCATACAACCATGCTCTTCTCTTTGGCCTCACTAATGCTTTGATTTATAAGTCCTTTCAGACTCAGTGTGGCTGGCCATTGCTCAGCACCCTCTGCCACTGCTTATGTCTGGGGTCTCTATTCCACTCCAGTGATCTGCGTATCTGTGATATCTATAGAATTATTCTTTGTGCTCACTACCGTTTTGACTATTCCATGTCTTGTGTGTTTCCATATGAACTTTAAGATAGGTTTCTATTTCTGTGATGAGTGACACTGAAAGTTTGGTTGAAGATTGCTTTTGGTAGGATGTTCACCAATGTTAATTCTTCTGACCCTCGAGCTTGGGAAGACCCTATTTCCAGTGTTGGCTACTCTTCTCCAGCATTTTTAAGTATCGTCTAGAATCTCTGGGGAATCAATGGAGAAACTTGGAGAACAGGTAGCAGAAGTGGGTGACTAGGTAGTCTAGGTTTTAATGTTTAATGTTTAATGTCAGTCTTCTTCAGCATTTTCAGGTTTGTTTTCTTTGGAGAGGTCTTTTGCTTCCTTAGTTAGGTTTATTCCAAGGTATATTTTTGACTTCTGTGAATGTGACTGTCCCCTGATTTTTTTTTCCCTCAGAATGTTCATTACAGTTAATACAGGAAGGAGCCTCCTTTTGCTGTTAGTCTTAATCCTGCCTCTTTACTCAGTGTTTATAAAACTAGGAGTTTTCTAGTGGAGTCTTCAGAATCCCAGGAATAGATTCATATCATTTGCAAATAAGAATACTTTAGCTTCTACCTTTATTATTTGTATCCTTTTTGTTTTCTTTCTTGTCTTATTGCTCTAGGGCTTAAAGCAGAATATTGACTAAGTACGGAGAAAGTAGACATCTTTGTCTTGCTCCTGATACTGTTGGAAATGCTTTCCATTTTCCCCCATTTAGTATGATGTTGGCTGTAGGTTTGTCATACATAACCTTAGATGTGTTAAGATATAGTCCCTCTATTCCTAGTTTCTTTAGAGCTTTCATTATGAAAAGACATGGTCTTAGTTGGGGTTTCTGTTGCTGTGATAAAACATCATGTCCAAAAACAACTTGGAAAGGAAACAGTTCATCTCCTCCTATGGCTTGTTGTCCATTCAGGGAAATCAGGGCAGGAACCTGGAGGAACTAGGACAGGAACTGATGCAGAAGCCATGGAGAAACTCAACAACTGGCTTGCTCCTCGTGGCTTGCTCAGTCTGTTTTCTTATATAACTTAGGACTGGGGGCCTAGATGTGGCAATGCAGTAAGCTTGGCCCAGCTATAGCAATCATTAATAATTTTTAGAAAACGCCCTGAATTGCAATGTAACCTGATAGAGACATTTTCTCAGTTGATGTTCCTCTTCCCAGATAATTATACTGTGACAAGTTCATTAAAAAAAATAATAAATAAAAAACCTAAGCACAAAGGCATTTTATCAAAAGCTTTTTACTTCTACTGAGGTGATTGTATGATTTCTATACTTTGCCATACATTTTCATGACTCATCACATTTACCACTTCGTGAGTGTTAAATCATCTCTCATCTCTGGAATGAAGCCAACTTGATTGTGGTGAATGATCTTTTGGTTGCGTTGGTGAATCCAGTTTTTAAACATTTTATTACATCTAAATTCAAAAGCGTATTAGATTAAATTTTTCTCTTTTTTCCTATCATCTTTGTGTCCCTATCTGGCTTGGTATCAGGGCAATATGGCATTGTAAAAATTCTGGTAGCATTCCTTCCTTTTTGATTTTGTGGAATAATTTGAGAAGTATTGGTGTTAGTTATTCTCTAACTGGCAGGATTCAGCAATGAATCCATTTTTTGAGATATTTTTATTATTGTTTCAATCTCCTTGCTTGTTATGCTAAATTTAAATTGTTTACCTTGATTTAATTTTGGTAGGTCATGTGCATCTAAAAGTTCATTTCTTCTAGGTTTTCTAAGTTGGTGTAATACACGTTTTAAGGCATGTGCATATTTTCCTAATGTCATTGGTATCTGTTACAACATCCCTTTTTCCTCTCTAATTTTATTAATTTTACTCTTCATTCTCTTTTGGTTAATATGGCTAAGAGCTTGTCAATCTTGTTTAGTTTTTCAATGAGCCATTTCTTTGTTTCACTAATTCTTTATAATGGTTTTTTGTTTGTTTGTTTGTTTGTTTGTTTCAATTTCATTAACCTATGCCCTGATCTTGAATGCTTCTTTCCATCTACTGCTTTGGGTTTGGCTTGACTTCACTTACCCAAGGCTCTAAGACACATCGATAAGTTATTTAAAAGCTTTCTGAGTTTTCAATGTGGACACTTGTAACTAAAAAGTCCCTCTAAGGGTTATTTTCACTATATTCCTTAGGTTAGGTTTTCATTTTTATACAATTCCAGGGAATTTTGTATTGCATTCTTGACCTCTTCAGTGACCCATTCATAGTCTAGTACTTAATCTCCAATGAGTCTGTTCGTGTCCTACAGTTTCTCTTCTTGTTGGTTTCTAGATTTATTCAACTGTTGGTAAATTTTAGAAATCACTTTCTCTACATGTGTTGAGAATTGTGGCTGTTGCTGTTGTTGGGATGACCGTGGGAGACAGACACTGAGGTCAACTACTCCTGGTGGGTTGAGGGAAATCTGTGCCTCACATGTAGTCCTAATTGTCTTACGAAACAGGATGTGCCCATGTTCCACATACATGTATCATTTCTAAACTTGTATGGTGTAGTCCTCTTTACTTCTAATTTTGGTTTGAAGTTTGTTTTGCCAGGTACCAAGACTGTATCATCTGCTTGTTTCTTTTTTTATTTTTTTGAGGAGGTGCAGCAAACTTTATTGACAGTAGGGAGGGCTCCCTAGGCCCCTCCTGTTATTATGTGGGTCTGGGATGGAAACTGTGAGGGGGATGCTCAGTGTTGGGGGCCGAGTTGGGACAGGGACTCCTCAGCAGCTGAGGGCCTCTCTCTTGCTCTCAGTGTACTTGCTGGGGTGGGTGGTCCAGGGTTTCTTTCTCCTTGGAGGCCATGTAGCCATGAGGTCTACGACCCTGTTTCTGTAGCCGTATTCATTGTCAGACCAGGAAATGAGCTTTACAAAGTTGTCATTGAGAGCAATGCCAGCCCCAGCATCAAAGGTGGAATAATGAGAGTTGCTGTTGAAGTTGCAAGAGATAACCCGGTCCTCAGTGTAGCCCAGGATGCCCTTCAGTGGACCCTTAGATGCCTGCTTCACCACCTTCTTAATGTCATCATACTTGTCAGGTTTCTCCAGGTGGCATGTCAGATCCACAACAGATACATTGGGCGTAGGAACACGGAAGGCCATGCCAGTGAGCTTCCTGTTCAGCTCTGGGATGACCTCGCCCACAGCCTTGGCAGCACCAGTGGATGCAAGGATGATGTTCTGGGCAGCCCCACAGCCATCATGCCACAGCTTTCCAGAAGGGCCAGTCTTCTGAGTGGCAGTGATGGCGTGGACTGTGGCCATGAGTCCTTCAATGATGCCAAAGTTGTCATGGATGACCTTGGCTGGGGTGGGGGGTTTAAACAGTTGGTGGTGCAGGAAGCATTGCTGACAATCTTGGGTGAGTTGTACATCTCATGGTTCATACCCATCACAAACATGGGGACATTGGCAAAAGGGGCAGAAACGATGACTCTTTTGGCCTCACCCTTTAGGTATGCCCTGTCCTTCTCCATGGTGGTGAAGATGCCAGTAGATGCTACAGCATACTCAGCACCTGCATCACCCCATCTGATGTTAGCAGGATCTAGCTCCTGGAAGATGGTGATGGGCTTCCTGTTGATGACAAACTTCCCATTCTCAGCCTTGGCTGTGCAGTCAAATTTGTCATGGGTAGCGTGACACTGAAACATGTAGACCATGTAATTGAGGCCAATGAAGGAGTTGTTGATGGCAACAATCTCCACTTTACCAAGTGCAGAGCATAAGGCAGCCCTGGTGACCAGGTGCCCAATACTACCAAATCAGTTCACACCGACCTGCACCATCTTGTGTATGGGACAAGGATGGCAGTACACAGGAAGACGCTGCTGTATCTGGAACAGGGAGGAGCAGAGAGCCTGTTTCTGAGCTTCATTTACTTACCCTTTCCCTCCACCATTGTCTGTCTCTAATGGTGAGATGCATTTGTTGGAGACAACAAATCCACAGGTCCTGTTTTTTCATTCAATCTGCTAGTCTGTATCTTAAAGTTAGGGAATTTAAACCTTTCATATTCAAATTTATTATTGAAAAGGTATTTATTATTGAAAGGTATTCCTGTCATATTGATTTTGTAGTGTTTAGTATTTTTTTATTTGTCATTTGCTTAGCTAATGACCTACTGTGATTTATTCTTTCCTGTACATTTATTTATCTTTTAGTTGAACATCAATGATTCCTTGATGTATCTTCTATGGAACTTGTTTAGTGGTTGTGAAATGCTTTAGCCTGGTTTTACTGTGGAAATTTTTCTTTCTATTTCAATTATAACAAAGCTTTACTGGATACAGTCTAGGACAACAGTTGCTGTTTTTCAGGGCTTGAAATACATTCATTCCAAGCCCTCCTTGTCTATTGAGAAATTATCTATTATTCTGATGTGACTTGTTTCTTGCCTTCTCTCCCTCACCCCCTCTGTCTCTGTCTCTTTGTCCCTCTGTCTCTGTCTCTGTCTCTCTGTCTTCTTTGTTCTGTTTATTTAGTGCTTTAACTATCATATGATGTGGGGAGGTTCTTTTCTGTTTGTCATTCTTTTAGTAAATATGTCCTGTTCTTTGATGAGTATTCCCTTTCCATAGCTTTGAGAAATGTCTGCTATGTCAATGTTTCCTTGAAGCCTCTGGGTCTGACCAGGTTTCTCCTTTCCTGATTACTATCTGATTCTTCCAAGCAGTCTAAAGAATTCTTTCGGCAAGCTCTCAGCATACAGTCTTTTGACATTTGCTCTGAGTTTCCCAAGAATATAGCTCATGAAAGATCTCAGTAGACAAGCATCTGACTCAGAAGGGATCTTTTTAAAGTGGCACCCAACAACATTAAGAGTGTCAGATAACAAGCAGAACGTATTTTCCTAACATCTTTCTTCCTTCTACCAGAGATACTGCTAAAGAACCTCCTGCCTCTTTTTATTCTCTTATGTCTTTTACTGAATGTGCTACACAAATTCCTAAGCTCTGCTATCTACTGATGGCACTCTCACACTATAAAGATGTGCTTCAAACCAAACCAATCTTACAAGAGCATGTATAAAGTTTCCTATTTTATGATCAAAACTTGAACTATCTAGTCATCCACTTCTGCTACCTTTCTCCAAGTTTCTACTTCAATTCCCTGGAGATTCTAGGCAATGTCTGTGTGTCTGTCACTGTCTTAGATCTTTCTTTTGTTCCTGATAGAAAGTGTTAGGTTTAGTCATAGGGCATGGCCAATATCTGGCTATTTTTATCTTCCTAAATTACAACCTTATATAGTTAAACTTAATATATTTTGTTGATATGATGCAAACTCAGAATCCATGAAACTTTTAGAAGCTAGATTTTTCTGTTATGGAAGTTCAGTGATTTGAGTCAATGGATTGTCTTTTTCCTCCCTTTACAGTCTTCAGCCAGCTAACTTCAAGAAATGCTTCAAGTCTCTATCTCCATGCTCTAAATATTACCGAAGCAGGGGAGTCCAAACCAATTTTAGGTACAATGTGCACTATCTAGTTGTAACCTTGGAGCTTCTTTGTTCTCCCACACCTTCTGTGCTCAGCTATTTATTTATGCGACCATTCCAGCATCCCTAAAACACTGGCATTTGAATCCTTCAACAAGAAATTGACCTGTTGTGTTATAAGTCTTAAATGTTTCCTAAGGACTTCTATTTTGATTATTTACCCCAAGAAGATGGAGGTTTTGGGGGAAGATATGGAATTTTCAGTAGTTATGTCATAGATGGCAAAAGTAGGTCACTGGATATGGCCATTTGAAGGTTATATCCAGCCCCTGGTTCCTCCTGTCCTCTGCCTCTTCGTCAGCAATGATGAGAAGATTCTGCCATGCTCCTACCACCATGAACTGAGATTCCGTCCAATGCCTTGCAAGTGTGATGGACTGAAACCATGGGCCAAAAAAAAGGAATTAATACACATGTTCTTCTGCCCTCCTCCAAAGGTACAGCAATTGACTAGATTACATTTTAAAATGAGTAGCCAGTGATTAAGGCTGAGGGTTTCCTCTAAAGATAATTGGGCATCTTTGACCATTGTTGAAAAGGAGTCATTTTCATAAGCAGTGCTTGTGACTGGTTAACATACAACATATGCATAAAAATCCTAGCCATGAGCTGGGGAGATAGCACAGTGCTACGGCATTTGCTTAGCAAATGCAAGTTCCTGGGTTCAATCTCATTTCATTAAAAAATATATGCAACTGGTACTTAAGAATGTCTTTAAAAGATGTGCATAGTGACAGAAATGGAAAGATTTAGTGCCTTTAAAACAAACAAGAACATATTCCTCATCAAATTTTACTCTAATTAACTGGCGTCTTATTTAAGGTTGTAATTCCCTATGACATAATATGTGTATTAACAAATTCAAGAGATATAGAGATAATTTAAAGTATACTTTATTTCATATTTGTACCTAATAAAACTACTGGATTGAACTAGAATTTTTACTGATATTTATTTCCTAATAACCAAATAAGTTCTAGGAAACTGGAGAAAGTCATAAATTTTCTCTGTACCATCTCTTTGCTTTTTTAGGACATTTAAGTCTCTTAATAGTTAAACCACAGATAGAGAAAATAAAAGAATTCAAAGTATTGTACCAGTGGACGTTGGTAAAATTCTATATAATTATAATCATTTCAATTGTAATCACTGTTTAAGAATGCTTTAGAAAACAATCCCTTGAGTCCTATCTATCCTTCTGAATGTGTCACTTACCTGAACTGTGTATTTTAAACATATATTATTATTATACTGACTGATATCTTTAGAGCATAGATGTTCAGACTTGAGAGTTTGTCTTGGTAGATTTTTCCTTTGACCAGTACAAAGTGTCCTTCCTTATCTTTTTTTGATAACTTTTGGTTGAAAGTTGATTTTATTTGATATTAAAATGGCTACTCTGCTTGTTTCTTGGGACCATTTGCTTGGAAAATTGTTTTCCAACATTTACTCTGAGGTAGTGTCTGTCTTTGTCACTGAGGTGTGTTAACTGTATGAAGCAAAATGAAGTTGTTTATCAGCTGAAGCAGTTCTCTGGTGGAGTTTTTCAGGTCACTTAAGTATACAATCATATCATCTGCAAATAGTGACATTTTGATTTCTTCCTTTCCAATTTGTATCCCTTTGACCTCCTTCGTTGTCTAATTGCTCTAGCTTGAACTTCAAGTACTATATTGAATAGATAAGAAGAGAGAGGGCAGGCTTGTCTAGTCCCTGATTTTAGTGGGATTGCTTCGAGTTTCTATTTAGTTTGATGTTGGCTACTGGTTTGCTGTATATTGCTTTTACTATGTGTAGGTATGGGCCTTGAATTACTTATCTTTCCAAAACTTTTATCATGAAGGGATGTTGAATTTTGTCAAATGCTTTTTCAGCATCTAATGAAATGACTATGTGGTTTTTTCTTTAAGTTTGTTTATGTAGTGGATTATGTTTATGGATTTTCGAGAATTGAACCATCCCTGCATCTCTGGGATGAAGCCTACTTGATTGTGATGAATGATCCTTTTGATGTGTTCTTGGATTTGGTTTGCGAGAATTTTATTGAGTATTTTTGCATCGATATTCATAAGGGAAATTGGTCTGAAGTTTTCTTTCTTTGTTGGGTCTTTGTGGGGTTTTGGTATCAGTGTAACGGTAGCCTCATAGAATGAATTGGGTAGTGTTCCTTCTGTTTCTATTTTATGGAATAATTTGAAGAATATTGGTATTAGGTCTTCTTTGAAGGCCTGACAGAATTCTGCACTAAACCCATCTGGTCCTGGGCTTTTTTGGTTGGGAGACTTTTAATGACTGCTTCTATTTCTTTAGGGGTTATGGGACTGTTTAGATGGTTTATCTGATCCTGACTTAACTTTGGTATTTAGTATCTGTCTAGAAATTTGTTCATTTCTTCCAGATTTTCCAATTTTGTTGAGTATAGGCTTTTGTAGTAGGATCTGATGATTTTTTTTTTTAATTTTCTCACATTCCATTGTTATATCTCCCTTTTTATTTCTGATTTTGTTAATTTGGATACTGTCTCTGTGCCCTCTGGTTAGTGTAGCTAAGGGTTGATCTATCTTGTTGATTTTCTCAAAGAACTAGCTCCTGGTTTTGTTGATTCTTTGTATAGTTCTTTTTTTGTTTCTATTTGATTGATTTCAGCACTGAGTTTGATTATTTCCTGCTGTCTACTCCTCTTGGGTGTATCAGCTTCTTTTTGTTCTAGAACTTTCAGGTGTGCTGTTAAGCTGTTAGTATATGCTCTCTCCAGTTTCTTTTTGGAGGCATTCAGAGCCATGAGTTTTCCTCTTAACACTGCTTTCATTGTGTCCCAGAGGTTTGGGTATGTTGTACTTTCATTTTCATTAAATTCTAGGAAGTCTTTGATTTCTTTCTTTATTTCTTCCTTGACCAAGATATCATTGAGTAGAGGGTTGTTTAGCTTCCATGTGTATGTGGGCTTTCTGTTGTTGTTGTTGCCATTGAAGACCAGCCTTAATCTGTAGTGATCTGATAGGAGGCATGGGATTATTTCAATCTTCTTATATCTGTTGAGGTTTGTTTTGTGACCAGTTATACCATCAATCTTGGAGAAGGTACCATGAGATGCTGAGAAGAAGATATATTCTTTTGATTTAGGATGAAATGTTCTATAGATATCAGTTAAATCCATTTGGTCCATAACATCTGTTAGTTTCACTGTGTCTCTGTTTAGTTTGTGTTCCCAAGATCTGTCCATTGATGATAGTGGGGTGTTGAAGTCTCCCACTATTATTGTGTGAGGTGCGATGTGTGCTTGAGCTTTAGTAACATTTCTTTTATGAATGTGGGTGCCCTTGCATTTGGAGCATAGACGTTCAGAATTGAGAGCTTTTCTTGGTAGATTTTTCCTTTGATGAGTATGAAGTGTCCTTCCTTATCTTTTTTGATGACTTTTGGCTGAAAGTCAATTTTATCCAATATTAGAATGGCTACTCCAGCCCGTTTCTTGGAACCATTTGCCTGGAAAATTGTTTTCCAACCCTTTACTCTGAGGTAGTGTTTGTCTTTAACCCTGAGGTGTGTTTCCTGGATGCAGCAAAATGCTGAGTCCTGTGTCCAGTCTGTTAGCCTATGTCTTTTTATTAGAGAATTGAGTCCATTGATGTTAAGAGATATTAAGCAATAGTGATTGTTGCTTCCTGTTATTTTTGAAGTTAATTTTATGTTTGTGTGGCTGTCATCTTTTAGGTTTGTTGAAAAAAAGATTACTTTCTTCCTTTTTCTTGGGTGTAGTTTCTCTCCTTATGTTGGGGTTTTGCATCTATTACTCTTTGTAGGGCTGGATTTGTGGAAAGATATTGTGTAAATTTGGTTTTGTCATGGAATATCTTGTTTTTCCCATCTATGGTAATTGAGAGTTTTGCTGGGTATAGCAGCCTGGACTGGCATTTGTGTTCTCTTAGAGTCTCTATGAGATCTGCCCAGGATCTTCTGACTTTCATAGTCTCTGGTGAGAAGTCTGGTGTAAATCTGATAGGTCTGCCTTTATATTTTACTTGACCTTTTTCCCTTACTGCTTTTAATATTCTTTCCTTATTTTGTGCATTTGGTGTTTTGACTATAATATGACAGGAGGAATTTCTTTTCTGGTCCAATCTTTTTGGAGTTCTGTAGGCTTCTTATATATTTATGTTTATCTCTTTCCTTAGGTTAGGGAAGTTTTCTTCTATAATTTTGTTGAAGATATTTATTGGCCCTTTAAGTTGGGAATCTTTACTCTCTTCTATACCTATTATCCTTAGGTTTGGTCTTCTCATTGTGTCCTGAATTTCCTGGATGTTTTGGGTTAGGAACTTTTTGCATTTCCTTTGACTGTTGTGTCCATGTTTTCTATGGTATATTCTTCACCTGAGATTCTCTCTTCTGTCTCTTGTATTCTGTTGGCGATCTGTGACTCCTGATCTCTTTCGTAGGTTTTCTATCTCCAGGGTTGTCTCCCTTTGTGATTTCTTTATTGTTTCTATTTCCATTTTAATATCCTGGATGGTTTTGTTCATTTCCTTTGCCTGTTTGATTGTGTTTTCCTGTAATTCTTTAAAGGAATTTTGTGTTTCCGCTTTAAGGGCTTCTTCTTGCTTACCTGTGTTCTCTTGTATTCCTTTAAGGGAGTTATTTATGTCCTTCTTAAAGTCTTCTATCATCATCATGAGATGTGATTTTAAATCTGAGTCTTGCTTTTCTTGTGTGTTGGGCTATCCTGGGCTTGCTGTGGTATGAGAACTGGGTTGTGATGTTGCCAAGTTGCCTTGGTTTCTGTTCCTTAAGTTTTTGCCCTTGCCTTTCACCATCTGGTTATCTCTGGTGTTGGTTGTTCTTGCTCTCTCTGACTGTGGCTTGTCCCTCCTGCAAGCCTCTTCATCAGTACTCCTTGGAGACCAGCTCTATCTGAAAGGAATTTGGTTTTGGAGAGTTGTGGTACAGGGTCAGCTCTGGGGAGCAGACAGAAACCAGCAGGATCCTGTCCCCAGCTGTTCCTTGGTTCCTGTGTCCTGATGGCTCTTTAAGGGTCCCTCTTAATCCAGGAATTTGAACCGAAGTGGTGGTCTTGCTTGTGCTTGAAGGTGTGTCGGTACTCCTGGGAGACCAGCTATCTCCTGGCACTATTTGAGTATGGAGCCCTGTATCACAGGATCAGCTTCCCGCCGCAGAAGGAAACCGGAAGACCACTCCTCAGTCCCTGTGTCCTGAGGGTTCCGGGTGAGTCCCGCTGAGCAGTGGTTCTAGCCTTACCTCCACTCACAGGCTTGTCCACACTCCTGGGAGGCTAACTTTCTCCTGGTGCTATTTGGCTATGGAGCCCTGTGACACAGGCTGAGGTCCCCAGCCACAGATAGAAACAGGAAGGCTTCTGTCCCCAGATGCTCCTCTGTCCCTGGATCCTGGGGATTCTGGGCGAGTCCCTTTCAGCAGAGGTGCAGGCCTTACCCTGCTCACAGGCTTGTCCACACTCACAGGAGGCTAGCTCTTTCCCTGCACTCTGTTGCTTATGTTCTTATGCTTGCCTCCAGCAATCTGGTTATCTCTAGTGCTACCTGCCCTCCCTATATCTGAGTGGAGCTTGTCCTACCTGTGATCCTGGTTGTGTCAGAACTCCTCAGAGATGAGCTGTCTCTGGAATCCTGTGATTCTGGGATTCTGTGATCCTGAGATCCTGGGTGTGTCAGAGCTCCTGGGTGTCAAGCTGCCTCTGGGACCCTGAGATCCTGGTGTGATCCTGTAATCCTGTGATCCTGTGATCCTGGACATATTAGAGCACCTGGGAATGGAGCTTCCTCTGGGTGCTGTGGGACTGGCTGATGAGTTCATACTCAAGGTCTGCACAGGGCACAGGCTCAGACGGGAAGGAACCCATGCCACTGGTCAGACAGGGTTCCTGGGTCCCTGGATCCAGCTGGTCCCTGTTACTCCTGGTGTTGGGACAGATGTTGTCCATCTCCTTTATTTTAATTTTTATTTTTATTTGTGTGTGTGTGTGTGTGTGTGTGTCTATGAAATTGTGTGCCATGTGTGTGCATTTGCCCTGGGAAGCCAGAAGGGGACTTTGAATCTCCTGAAACTGAAATAACAGACAGTTGCACTACTCAAAGTGGGCTCTGTTAATCGAACTCAGGTCCTTTGCAAGAGCAGAATAAGTGAGTGCTTGTATCAACTCTTATTATTAACATGATTGGTCTTTCCTTACACAGGTAAGCTGTATATGTTTAAAAATAAACTGAGGCACAGAAAGAGAAGGAAGAAAAGACAGAGGAGAAATAATTTTTTATTTTGCTTTGCTTTATATTTTTTAAGGCATGGTTTTTCATTCTGCAGCTTAGGCAGTCCTGAAACTCACTAAGTTGCACGGGCTACTCCAGGCTCGTGTTCCTCCGTCCTGCCTCAGCTTCCCGAGTACTGGGATTGCAGACATGAGCTACCACGCCCAGCCTAGGTGCACTTCCTTATATCATGCTTAACCTCTCCCAAGTCGTAAAAGGTCTAAGTAAGTTTTTCAGTGAACATCTTTTCAGGCAGATTACTCACCAACAAACTGAGGTGTGTGTGGCAGACACACTCTTTGTGAATGTTATCAAATGGTGATAAGAAGTTACAATGAGAAAAATATTTGGCACTGTGGCATAAAGAAAAAACAAGAACATTTATAGAGATATTCTGAGTATCTCTAGGTTTGTTTTTGGAGCCCGGCCAGTGGGACATACCTATCTTTGTTAAGGACTATGCCAATGCCTAAATGTACTGATATTTTAGTAAAGGCCAACCTGTTACAGTTCTTAGCTAAAGAACAATAATCCAGTGGATTTGGTGGCCCTTCCCTGTCTCCAGAAGTGATCACTTTCTTTTGATTCTTTGTATATCTCTACAGCCAAAAGAAAGAACTGAACATTTAATCTGGCCAATCAACAGGACCGCTTTTATGTATGTGTCCTGGGTGGGGAGAAAATAAAAACCTCTCTATTGTTCTCCTCAAAACATTACCTGGGCCACAGTTCCGCATCATCACCCTGTTAACACCAGCTCAGGAGAGCCCTCCCTCCTCCCTGGGGGAAGTGCTAAGCAAGAAATGATTTATTTCAAATGCTGCCAGGGCTGAGCACCTAAAGACTGGTTCAGGTTGCATAGCCACCAGGAAGCAGGCCTTGGGCAAGTGCAAGCTCCTGAGGAAAGTACAGGAAGGCTTTCTGACAGTCCCAATTGGGGATTTTCTCAAAAACATTTGTGAGATGCCAAGCTAATCTTGAGGCTTCTTGCTTCACCTCCTTTTATGTAGTTGCTTGAGCAGGTCTTGTCTAAACTTGTCCTCAGGATGTCTTTCTACCTCCTAACTCCCACCTCTCGGTCCTTGGCATCTCTTCTTTGCCTGAAGGCCCTTAAACTATTTGCTGATTTCCACATTTCTTTAGTTGAAAATCTCCCTTCCGGGCAGGAATTCAAGCTCGGCTGCACTCTTCCTTCTGAGTCAGATGGAGATACAGTCGTTTCTAGGCCAAGTAGCCTTTTGCTCTGGCTGTCACCCCAAATGAGGCCCAACTACCTTGACAATGAACTAAGAAAAGGGCAGGTGAGAGGCTCAATTGTTGGAAGAGACAATTTGTAACCCATTTTGATTTGGAGCAAAACCCTGGGAAAGAAGCCAATATGACACACGGCTACTTTTCTCCAAGTGACTGTCCAGGTGCTGCTGACTACCAAGACCTGACTGGCTTCCCAGGCCACTGCAGCACAATGCCACAACCCAGGTGCCTTAACCAAAAGACCTTCAAGAATTTTCCAGTTCTTCAGGTTCTAGTTCTCACACTGCTTACCAGTTCCTTCTTCAGTCCACCCCTCTTCCCACAGTGAGCTCAGGAGGAACCAAGCCACTCTCCTCAGGTGCACTGCTCTGGGCACTGTCATTTCAAGACCTACTTTCCAAGAGCGGAATAAGTCATCAACTTCTTAGCACACTGTAAGGTTTGTCTTTCGTTCCATTTCAGATGCTTGCACCTGTCCCTCACTCATCCTACACGGACCTGTCATGTGGTCCTCCTATGACTGTTAGAGAGCATGGATTTTTTTCTGGTTGTTTTTACAGTTCTCCTCTTTCTGCTCCCTTACCAGACTTACCCAGTCTCTCCTCTACATACCTCAAGTTCTGACAGTCTCTACTCACTGTCCAATCTCAAAGCTGCTTCCTTGTGGTCACACCCCACCCCCAGGACTTCTTTTTCCCTTTTAAACACCAGATCTACTTCCAAGAAATGGTTTTCTTGGCTAAATTAGAAGTTTACTCCTCATCACACAGCTCAAATAACAAATAATGAACATTGGCTACATGAACTCACTCATGCCTGGATGTACATATGGTGTGCCATGTCATGTAGGTTTCTGAGGAGACCATTTGATGCCTTGGACCTGGAGTTACAGTCAGTGTGAGCTAATCAGTGTAGGTGCTAAGAGCCTGTGTCCTGGGAACTAAATTCAGGATCTCCAGAAAAGCAACAAGTGTTCTTAACCATGAAGCTATCAAATGCTGTTTTGTAGTCTGAGTTCTCTTGTACACCTGGCCCTTTAAAGGATCCCCAGTTGCTAGTCACCTGGCCCTTTAAGAAATCTTAGCTGTTAGAACTGCTAGTCTCTTCAGTGTTGGTTGCCTCTTAGATTTCTGGAACAGGATAGGATGTTTTAAAAAGTCAGCTTGGGGAGGAGGGGTTAGATAGCAAAGTGAGAAGAGAAGGCAGTTGGTGCAGCAGAAGAGATTGTTGAGAGAGCTGGGCCAGGAGAAGCTGAGCTGAGCAGATAGACTTGAGAGTTGGTATGTTTGGAGCTGCTGGTATTGAGAGAATGGGAGAAGGGGCCATTTAAGAGCCTGCTGGGGAAGGGGCTGGTCTGGGAACTGGGAGGAAACTGGCCAGGAGGTACGAGCTACAGTTCTAACATGGGTAGACATTGTATACCTTCTGCTTAGCTCTAGTCCTAAAGTCTTTTATGTTGGCTTCACATTTTACTCTTTCTTATTTGTTTGTTTATTTATTTGTTCATTGGTTTTGAGGCATGGTCTGAAAAGCTAGAACTATGTTGCTCAGACTTGCCTTGAGCTTACAATCCCACTCTCTGTCTCCAAATGATTTGGAGATTGATTCCTAACTCCTTCTAGGCACCCTTTTCCTTCTCCCTTTTTGGAAGAGAAGGAATTTCAAAAGGACTATGGCCACCTCATCAGAGAATCCATCATGTTCTTAAGAAGCCTCTTACATCCCAGATGCTGTTTTACTTGCTGATGACACACTAGAAAACAGAACAGATGGGGCCTGTTCTCATGGAGAATGGCAATAAACAACTTTAAATGTATGTGATGCCAAGGAATGGTAATTGCCATGATGCAAGACAAATCAGGAAAGAGGACAGGTAGGGAAGAGCCCTGCGCTGTGGCTCTGACCAGCTGTTATTTGCAGTCATGATCTGAGTGAGATCATTCAGAGAATAGAGCAAATAGATGAAGGAAAGTTGAGGACCCAGTTCCTGTGTTGGATGGAGATATTTATATATATTTGTTCCTGAGAATTTTCTACATGAGTACTGTATTTACATCATTTCCCCTCCTACTCTTCCCAGGCCTCCCCAATTTCTTCTTAAATTTATTAGCTCTGTTTACACACACACTTGGACCCACATGCTCTGTTGGAGACTTGAACCTGGACCCACATGCTCTGTTGGAGACTTGAACCTGGACCCACATGCTCTGTTGGAGACTTGAACCTGGACCCACATGCTCTGTTGGAGACTTGAACCTGGACCCACATGCTCTGTTGGAGACCCTGAACCTGGGCCCTTGAGCTCTGTTTATTCCTTCAGCAGCAGTTAACCTGTTCTAAACTTTGCCTAATTCCACTGTGCACTAGGCCTGTCTTCTCCTCAATAGCCCCTCTCTAAAATACCACTAAAACTCCACACCAAAACAAAAAGAAATTCCTGCTGTCAAAGTTCTGCCAAGGAGACCTCCATCCACTTTCCGTATCCACCCCTCTCCTCTACCTATAATCAGTGTAGAGTCTACTACCCTCACATCTCCATTTTGTAAACTCAGTCCATCATCTGAATCCTACCAACAATTCCATTTCTTTGGTGCCAGATTTACTTTATCTTCTATATTCCCTTTAAGCTTCTCACTGGAAAAATGCAAGTTGCCTAACATATTTGAAGAGTCATCTTTAGCTCAAAAAGTCAAGGGAATGGTATGGTGTGGGGAATTCAAGAAAATAATTTAGACCCCGGTTCTCATGAGGAAGAAAGTCAATAAGCAAATTTAAATTATATACGATTTTAGATAGTAATAACTGGGCTGGTGATGTTTCAGTAGGTAAAGGTGCTTACCTCCGAGCTTCATGATCTGACATCCCAGGAACCAACAAGGTGGGAGAAAAGCTCTGTCTCTGTCTGTCTGTCTGTCTGTCTGCCTGTCTCTGTCTCTCTGTCTCTCTCTCTGTCTCTGTCTCTCTCTCTCAACACACACACACACACATTGTAAACTAAAAAACAAACAGTGTGCCCACAGAGATGAGGCCAACAACCAAACAGTATGTAGAGGCTGGACCTAGGCCACCTACACATTTGTAGCAGATATGCAGCTGGGTCTTCATGTGGTCCCCTAATGACTGGAGCAGAGGCTGTCTCTGACTTTGTTGCTTGCCTTTGGATCTCCTTCCCTAGCTGGACTGCCTTGCAGGCCTCAGTGGAAGAGGATATGCCTCGTCCTGCTGTGACTTGGGCAGATTGGAACCCATGGGGGTGCGACCCCATCTCTGAGGAGAAGGGAAGGGGTAATCGGGAGAAGGACTTGTGAGAGTGGACAGGGAGGAGAGGAGGGAGGGAGCTACGATTGGGATATAAAGTGAATAGATAAAACAATAAATGACGGCCCTCCTTCAGTCTCTGCTCCATCTTCTGTCTCTGTGTTTCCTTTAGACAGGAAAAATTCTGGGTTAAAAATTTTCAGATGGGTGGGTGGCCCTATCCCTCCACTGGGGGTCATGCTTATCTACATCAGGTCCTATCTGCCCTGTTGGGTATTTCTGCTAATATCATCCCCATTGGGTCTTGGAAGACTCTCACATCCCTAGCATTTGGGACTTTCTAGTGATTCCCGTGCCCTGTTCCCTCACCACCACCACCACCACCACCACCACCACCACTCCTACTTATTTCTATTCATTAAGATTCATCCTGGGGGATGGAGAGATGACTCAGTGGTTAAGAGCACTGAATGCTCTTTAAGAGGTCATGAGTTCAAATCCCAGCAACCACATGGTGGTTCACAACCATCTGTAATGAGATCTGATGTCCTCTTCTGGTGTGTCTGAAGACAGCTACAGTGTACTCATATATAATAAATAAATAAATCTCTTTTTAAATAAAAAGAAGAAGAAGACAAGGACTGAGGAACGGGGGCTGGGGGAAGAAGGAGCCTTCCGGTTTCCATCTGTGGTGGGAGACCTCTGCCTGGGCCACCAAGGCTCCATAGCAAAATAGCACTGGGAGAAAGCTAGCCTCCCAGGAGTGTGGAAATACCTGTGAGGGGGGTAAAAGGAGCAACACTGCTCAGTGGGACTTGCCTAAAATCCTTGGGACACAGGGACTGAGAAACAGCCGGGGGAAGAAGCCATTTGGTTTCCATCTGTGGCAGGAGACCTCTGCCTGGGCTACAAGGACTCCAAAGCCAAATAGTGCTGAGAGAAAGATAGACTCCCAAAAGTGTGGGCAAGCCTGCCTGCTCAGAGGGACCCACCTGGAATACCCAGGGCACAGAGACTGAGGAATAGTCTTCTGGTTTCTTTCAGTGGCGGGGGAGCAGATCCTGTGACACAGGGCTCCATATTCAAATTGTGCCAGGAGAGAACTGGTATACCAGGAGTGCCAACATACCTTCAAGCACCAGCAATACCACCACTTCTGTTCAAATTCACTGGGTCAAGAGGGACCCTTGTAGAGCCATCTGGACACAGGAACCAAGGGACAGCTGGGGACTAGATCGTTCTGGTTTCTGTCTGCACCCGAGCTGACCCTGTACCACATCTCTCCAAACCCAAATTCCTCTCAGAGAGAACTGATCTTCAAGGAGTATTGACACCTAGGCTTGCAGGAAAGACAAGCCACAGTCAGAGAGAAAGACCAGCTAACACCAGAGATAACCCATGTCGAAAGGCAAGGGCAAGAACATAAGGAACAGACACCAAGGCTACTTGGCATCACCAGAACCCAGCTCCCCCACCACAGCAAGCTCTGGATACCCCAACACACCAGAATAGCAAGACTCAGATTAAAATCACATCTCATGATGAAGGTAGAAGATTTTAAGAAGGAAATAAATAGCTCACTTAAAGAAAGACAAGAGAACACAGGTAAACAGGTAGAAGCCCTTAAAGAGGAAACACAAAAACAGCTTAAAGAATTACAGGAAAACACAATCAAACAGACAAAGGAACTAAAAATAGAAATAGAAACAATAAAGAAATCACAAAGGAGACAACCTAGGAGTTAGAAAACCTAGGAAAGAGATCAGGAGTCATAGATGCAAGCATCACCAACAGTATACAAGAGATAGAAGAGAGAATCTCAGGGGCAGAAGATACCATAGAAAACATTGACACGACAGTCAAAGAAGATGCAAAATGCGAAAAGCTCCTAACCCAAAACACCCAGGATATCCAGGATACAATGAGAACATAGAACCTGAGGATAATAGGTATAGAAGAGAGTGAAGATTCCCAATTTAAAGGGCCAGTAATATCTTCAACAAAATTATAGAAGAAAACTTCCCTAACCTAAAGAAAGAGATAAACATAAATATACAAGAAGCCTACAGAACTCCAAACACATTGGACCAGAAAAGAAATTCCTCCTGTCACATTATAGTCAAAACACCAAATACACAAAACAAGGAAAGAATATTAAAAGCAGTAAGGGGAGAAGGTCAAGTAACATATAGAGACAGACCTATCAGAATTATACCAGACTTCTCACCAGAGACTGTAAAAGCCAGAAGATCCTGGGCAGATCTCATAGAGACTCTAAGAGAACACAAATGCCAGTGCAGGCTGCTATACTCAGCAAAACTCTCAATTATCATACATAGTGAAACCAAAATATTCTATGACAAAACAAAATTTGCACAGTATGTTTCCACAAACCCAGTCCTACAAAAAATAATACATGGAAAACGCCAACTCAAGGAGGGAAACTACACCCTAGAAAAAGCAAGAAAGTAATCGTTCAACATGAGTTTGTTAGCCACACAAACATAAAAACAACATCAAAAATAACAGGAAGCAACAATCACTATTCCTTAATATCTCTTAACATCAATGGACTCAATTCCCCAATAAAAAGACATAGACTGACAGACTGGACCCATAAACAGGACTCAGCATTTTGCTGCATCCAGGAAACCCACCTCAGGGTTAAAGACAAACAATACCTCAGAGTAAAGGGCTGGAAAACAACTTTCCAGGCAAATGGCCCCAAGAAACAGGCTGCAGTAGCCATTCTAATATCGGATGAAATCAACTTTCAACCAAATGTCATCAAAAAAGTTAAGAAAGGACACTTCATACTCATCAAAGGAAAAATCTACCAAGAAGAGCTCTCAATTCTAAACACCTATGCCCCGAATGCAAGGGCTTCCATATTCATAAAAGAAATGTTACTAACGCTCAAAGCACACATTGCACCTCATACAATAATAGTGGGAGACTTCAACACCCCACTATCATCAAGGGACAGATCTTGGAAATGCAAAATAAACAGAGACACAGTGAAACTAACAGATGTTATGAACCAAATGGATTTAACAGATATCTATAGAACATTTCATCCTAAACCAAAAGAATATACCTTCTTCTTAGCACCTCATAGTACCTTCTCCAAAACTGATCATATAATTAGTCACAAAACAAACTTCAACAGATATAAGAAGATTGAAATAATCCCATGCCTTCTCTCAAATCACTACAGAATAAGGCTGGTCTTCAATGGCAACAACAACAGAAAGCCCACATACACATAGAAGCTGGACAATGCTCTACTCAATGATAACTTGGTCAAGGAAGAAAGAAAGAAAGAATTAAAGACTTCCTAGAATTTAATGAAAATGAAAGTACAACATATCCAAACCTATGGACACAATGAAAGCAGTGTTAAGAGGAAAACTCATAGCTCTGAATGCCTCAAAAAAAAAAAAAAAAAAACTGGAGAGAGCATATACTAGCAGCTTAACAGCACACCTGAAAGCTTTGGAAAAAAAAAAAGAATCAAATACACCCTAGAGGAGGAGAAGCAAGAAAAACTCAGGGCTGAAATCAATCAAATGGAAACAAAAAAGAACTATACAAAGAATCAACAAAATCAGGAGCTGATTCTTTGAGAAAATCAACAAGATAGATAAACCCTTAGCCAGACTAACCAGAGGGCACAGAAACAGTATCCAAATTAACAAAATTAGAAATGAAAAGGGAGATATAACAACAGATTCTGAGGAAATTCAAAAAATCATCAGATCCTACTACAAAAGCCTATACTCAACAAAATTGGAAAATCTGGATGAAATGGACAAGTTTCAAATATCAAAGTTAAATCAGGATCAGATAAACCATCTAAACAATCCCATAACCCCTAACGAAATAGAAGCAATCATTAAAAGTCTCCCAAACAAAAAAAGGCCTGTACCAGATGGGTTCAGTGCAGAATTCTATCAGACTATCAAAGAAGACCTAATACCAATACTCTTCAATCTGTTCCACTAAATAGAAACAGAAAGAACACTACCCAATTCATCCTATGAGACCACAGTTACACTGATACCAAAACCTCACAAAGACCCAACAATAAAAGAAAACTTCAGACCGATTTCCCTTATGAATATGGATGCAAAAATACTCAATAAAATTCTCGAAAACCAAATCCAACAACACATCAAAACGATCATTCACCACAATCAGGGATGCAGGGATAGTTCAATACCAGGAAATCCATCAATGTAATCCACCTCATAAACAAACTCAAAGAAAAAAACCACATGGTCATTTCATTAGATGCTGAAAAAGCATTTGACAAAATTCAACAACCCTTCATGATAAAAGTCTTGGAAAGATCAGGAATTCAAGAACCATACCTAAACACAGTAAAAGCAATATACAGCAAACCAGTGGCCAACATCAAACTAAATGGAGAGAAACTTGAAGCAATCCCACTAACATCAGGGACTAGGCAAGGCTGCCCTCTCTCTCCCTATCTATTCAATATAGTACTTGAAGTTCTAGCTAAAGCAATTAGACAACAAAAGGAGGTCAAAGGGATACAAATGGGAAAGGAAGAAATAAAAATATCTCTATTTGCAGATGATATGATCGTATACTTAAGTGACCCGAAAAACTCCACCAGAGAACTGCTACAGCTGATAAACAACTTCGGCAAAGTGTCTGGATACAAAATTAACTCAAGCCTTCCTATACTCGAAGGATAAACAGGCTGAGAAAGAAATTAGGGAAGTGACACCCTTCACAATTGTCACAAACAATATAAAATATCTTGGTGTGACTCTAACCATACAAGTGAAAGATCTGTATGACAAGAACTTCAAGTCTCTAAAGAAAGAAATCGAAGAAGACCTCAGAAGATGGAAAAATCTCCCATACTCATGGATTGGCAGGATTAATATAGTTAAAATGGCCATCCTGCTGAAAGCAATCTACAGATTCAATGCAATCCCCATCAAAATAACAACTCAATTCTTCATAGACTTAGAAAGAGCAATTCTCAAATTCATATGGAATAACAAAAAAACCCAGGATAGCTAAAACTATTCTCAACAATAAAAGGACTTCTGGGGGAATCAGCTTCCCTGACCTCAAGCAGTACTACAGAGCAGTAGTGATAAAAACTGCATGGTATTGGTACAGTGACAGGCAGGTAGATCAATGGAATACAATTGAAAACCTAGAAATGAACTCACACACTTATGGTCACTTGATCGTTGACAAAGGAGCTAAAACCATACAGTGGAAAAAAGACAGCATCTTCAACAAATGGTGCTGGTTCAACTGGCAGTCTACATGTAGAAGATTGCAAATTGATCCATTCCTATTTCCCTGTACAAAGCTCAAGTCCAAGTGGACCCAGGACCTCCACATAAAACCAGATACACTGAACATAATAGAAGAGAAAGTGGGAAAAAGTCTGGAACACATGGGCACAGGGGGAAAGTTCCTGAACAGAGCACCAATGGCTTATGCTCTTAAGATCAAAAATCGACAAATGGGACCTCATGAAATTACAAAGCTTCTGTAAGGCAAAGAACACTGTCAATAGGACAAAACAGCAACCTACAGATTGGGAAAAGATCTTTACCAATCCTATGTCCAATAGATGGCCAATATCCAATATATACAAAGAACTCAACAAGTTCAACTCCAGAGATCCAAATAACCCTATCAATAAATGGGGAACAGAGCTAAACAGAGAATTCTCAACTGAGGAAACTTGTAGGGCTGAGAAGCACCTAAAGAAATGTTCAACATCCTTAGTCATCAGGGAAATGCAAATCAAAACAATCCTGAGATTCCACCTCACACCAGTCAGAATGGCTAAGATCAAAAACTCAGGTGACAGCAGATGTTGGTGAGGATGTGCAGAAAGAGGAACACTCCTCCATTGCTGGTGGGATTGCAGGCTGATACAACCTCTCTGGAAATCAGTTTTGTGGACCCTCAGAAAAATGAACATAATACTACCTGAGAACCCAGCTATTCCACTCCTTGGCATATACCCAGAAGATGCTCCAACATGTAATAAAGACACATGCTCCACTATGTTCATAGCAGCCATATTTATAATAGCTAGAAGCTGGAAACAACCCAGATGTCCCTCCACAGAGGAATGGATACAGAAAAATGTGGTACATTTACACAATGGAATACTACTCAGCTATTAAAAACAATGACTTCATGAAATTCACAGACAAATGGCTGGATCTTGAAAATATCATCCTGAGCGAGGTAACACAGTCACAAAAGAATGAACATGGTATGCACTCACTGTTAAGTGGTTATTAGCCCAAAAGTTCAGAATACCCAAGAGTCACTTCACAGCAACTATTGGGCTGTGTGTGAGGTCCCAGATGGAGGACTTGGAGAAAGGACTGAAGGAGCTGAGGGAGTTTGCATCCCCAGGGAGGCAGCAACAGTGGCAACTGGCCTGACCCCTCGATACTCCTGGAGACTGATCCACCAACCAAAGAATACACATGGAGGGACCCATGATGCTGGCTACATATGTGGCAGAGGAGGGTCTTGTTAGCCCTCAGGGGGAGGAGAAGCCCTTGGGCCTGAGGGTGTTAGATACCTCAATATAGGAGAATGCCAAGCAGGGAAGACGAGAGTGGGTGGGTGGGGGAATATCCTCATAGAGGCAGGGGGAGGGGGGAGGAAATAGGGAGGTTCCAAAGGGGAGATCTGGAAAGGGGGAAACATTTGAAATGTAAATAAAGGATCACAAAAAAGAAAAGAAAACGCATTCATCCCATCTGCAGACACCAAACCCCAACACTATTGCTGATGCTTCCAGACAGGAGGCTGATATAGCTCTCAGCTGAGAGGCTCTGCCAGCATCTGACTAAGACAGATGCAGATACGCACAGCCAACCATTGGACTGAGATTGGAGACCCCAATGAAAGAGTTAGGGGAAGGACTGATGGGGCTGAAGAGAATTGCAACCCCATAGGAAAACCAACAATATTAACTAACCACATCCCACAGAGCTCCCATCAACCAAAGAGTACACAAAACAAAACAAAAAGCAAAAACCAAACCAGAGTATACATGAGTGCATGGCTCCTGCTACATGTGTAGTAGAGTACCGCCATTTGTGGCATTAATGGGATGGGAGGTGTTTGGTCCTGTGAAGGCTTGTTGCCCCCATGAAGGGGGATGCTGGAGGGATGAGCCCGAAGTGGGTGGGTGAGAAAGCACCCTCTTAGAGGCAAGGGGGTGTAGGTTTGTGGAGTGGAGACCAGGAAGGGAGACATATGTAGCTCTGGCTGTCCTGAAACTCGCTCTCTACACCCGGCTGGCCTCAAACTCACAGAAATCCATCTGCTTCTGGCTCCCAAGTGCTGGGATTAAAGGAATACACCACCATGTCTGTCAGCATGCTTTAATGTTAAGTATGCTGATCATCCTTTAGCCAAACACTCTGTATTTGGCCTCACTGGTCTTCTGGTTATTCCAAAATCTCCTCAGTTTTCTATACCTTGGGCTGTGTCAGTTTTATGTAATTTCAAATGTATCTTTTATTTGAAAATTCTGCTCTGCATCTACTACCTTCTTGAAAATTCTGTCCAAACATCTGCTTTAGACAAGAATTCCTGAGCCTCCTTCTACCTCCAAGGGCACCTCATGCCTGCTCACGGCTATTCATTCCAGGCACTGAGCTCACTGCTGCCATGTTGTTCTTGCCAATCCTCTCCATTCCTCTGCTGCAGACAGCATGCACCCTCACTCTGTACCATCCTCGTTTTGTTTTTGCAACACACTTAAATGGGTCTTTTCAACTTGAACATTATAGCCAAATAATTGATCAAAGTTACAGCAGGTGTCATCAGCATGGCCCTAAAGAGTGGCCAGTCCTTGGCTCAGTGCTTTCTAACCCATAGGCGGAGCTTCTTGCACCTCTTTCTTAAAATATTTTTCGTGGTTTCTAGAAGTTGATTATCCTCTTACTGATCCATCATCCTGGCTGGCTTTAGCTTGACTTCTAAACCCTGTGCTGTCTTTAATCACTTTCCAAATGACCTCATTAGTTTCAGGTTTAAAAGCTGCCACAGGAATACGATAGAGACTGGGAATGTGTGTTGCTTGGTAGAGTGCTCACCTAAAATGCAGAGTCCTGGCTTCTATCAGGAGTAGAGATGAGAGGACCAGATGTTCTCAACTGTCAACCTGACTTGATATAGCCAAGAATTACCTGAGAAGGAGTCTCAATTGAAGGATTGCCCAGATCAGACTGGCCTGCAGGCATGTCTGTGGAGGGTTGTCTTGCCAGTTGATAAAATAGGATCATCTCACTGTGGTTGACACCATTTCCTGGGAAGTTGGTCCTCAGATGTGTAAGACAACTGGATAAGCATGACCTTGTACAAACCATCAAGCAGCATCCAGCATGATTCCTTCTGTACTTACTATGTGTGAGTAAGTTCCCTGGTTAGAAATAATATTTTGTGGAATACCAAGCAAGCCTCAGATTCATGCTTGCGTTCCTGCCTAGACTTCCATTAGTGATGAACCTATAAGCTGAAACAACCCCATTCCTCCCTAAGTTGCTTTAGGTCAGTGTTTTATCACAGCAACAGAAAGGAAACTGGAGCATCTGTGTACACAGAAAGTTCAAAGTTAACCTGAGTTACGCGAATCACTTCCCAGAGACGAAAGAGAGAGAGGATGAAGAAGAGGAGGTGCGGGGGAGAGGAGAGCACCACACATGTGTCCCCAGCCCAAACATCCTCTCTGAATGCTATACTAGTCAACTGTCTAGTCAGTACACTAGAATGCCTGATAGGTCCTCAGTACTATCAGCAACACTTCCCACTTCCATAATGGCAATTTCTTTCTTACCGATGCTCAAGCCAAAAATCTGAGAGTGACATTTGCTTCCTGTCTTTGCCTCATATTTAATCTATCAGCAAAATGTTTAAGATATGCTTGCAACGAGAGCCAGAATCCAACCACTTCTCATGTCTTGGCCACACCCTTCTCCCACCTAGATTATTGTAATTATCCTTCTGTCTTTCAGCTTCTGTCTTTGTTTCCTTTCAAACAAGCCTCCTTGAAAACAAGTTGCACCCTGTTTCTTCTCTGTTCTGGATCCCCAAATCACTGCCATGCAAAAGACATTGCCATGGCTACAAAGCCACTCACCGTCTAACCCCTCTCTGCTTTCCCTGGAGTAAAACCTACAACAGCTCTTCACAGTATTCTGCTCAAGCCAGGCCAGCCAAGCTCGCTGTACCTGCTGCTTCCCCAGAACATCTTCCCTGCAGCTGCCCATATGCTCACTCCTACCTGCCATCTGTACCTCTAGCACTCTCAGAGATGCTTTATTAACTACTTTTCTTTGCATATGTCACTCTGTTTTTAAAAAACTTATCTCCTTTTGCATTCCTTTGTAGTGGAAGCACCCAGGACAAGGGCTTTATTGAATGCACTGCATTAGAACTTCATGGCCATTCAGTAATAAGTAGATATATCTAATTACCCATCTCCCTCATTAGAATCTCTGTTCTTATGAAGCAAGGACTGTATCTTAATGAAATTTAATCTTCTTTGCCTAGAAAAATGTTTAGTCAGTGTTCAATATGTCCATAGTGCCAGTAATCCTCAGGAAAGACACCAAGACGACAACAGCAGTGAGAAGGAAAGCAAGACTTCCAATCTTCAGGGCCACAGAGATTCAGGAGAGCAAACCCTTTTATCTCCTTGACCACAATGTGGGCCTCCAACAGAGCATTGAACTCAGACACAAAACAAGTATTCTTGTCTACTGATACACAAGCTCAGGGATGCCTAGGGTGACTGACACCTTCATGGTGTCACATGAAGTCTAAGACAGAAGACACTACAGAGATACACAAAGAGATAAAGTACAGGGGTATCTTGATCCTGAATAGCTCTTTCCACACTTTTCGGTTATGTGAGTCGACATATTTCCCTTTGTTTAACCTTATTTGAATCTGAGCTTTTGTCACTTGCTTCATGAAGACAACAGTTGTTGATTCTAAATCTTTAAAAAACTAGATCCCCTTGTTCTAAAGTCAGACATTCCAATTATAATAGACCACAGATGCTGCATTTTAACAAGATCCTCAAAGGTATCCATCAGGTTTGAGGCTGTAAGCAGCAGAAATAAAAGTGTTGCAGAGCCAAAGGAGAAAGTCATATATTAAAAGCATGTTTGGCCTTTGTTGTGTTAAACCTTGTCTCAAAAAGTAAAAACAACAACAGAAACATGTTCAGAAGACTGCAAATCAAGTAGGAGAGCTGAGAAGTGGTCTGAAGCCACATAGTCAGGATAAAGCCCTTAAACACACAGTCAAAGTTACCAGGGAAGTAGTCATCAACATTGAACACCACGGAAGCCCCTGAAGCTCACTCTGGGGGAAGCAAGCACTATCTATCCCTACTGCCATTGCTACCCCAGAAACACAGTTTTGTTACAATTACTACTACAAAGTATGTTGCTACTTCCTTGACAAACTTTATTATGTTATGACTAAGGCCACCTGAAGACTGGGAAGAGTCTCCCTGATGTTTTCTATGATCCCCTGGTTTCTGCATCACTAACTTCTTAATATCTTACTGTGTTTTCATAGGAAATGAGCTCTTCTTCTCTATAAAACTCATTAATGGGAGAAGGCCCTGGCCGTGCATCCCACTAACCACAAAATACTGTCGATGGAAAGAAATCTGCCACTCAGCCAAGGAGTAAGTCTTGAGGAGCCCATTCTTTATGGGGTTCAGAACTTATACTTTTTATATCATTTCAGATGAAAGGGTATTATAATCACATTTTAATCGCTTACTAGCTGCTGTTCTAGTTTCCTTTCTGATGCTGTGACCAAAAGCAACTTAGAAAAAGGAGTATATGACTTACACTTCTAGGTCACAGTCCATCACTGAAGAAAGTTAGGGCAGGTGTTTGAGGCAGAAACCATAGAAGAAAGCTGTTTGCTCACTCACTGGCTCATGACTAGCAAGCCTTCTTCTAAAGGCCAGGACCACTTGTCCAGGGAATGGTGCTACCCAGAGTGGGCTGGATCCCCTCACATCTATTAATATAAATGAGACAATCCTGTACACACATACCCACAGACCAACCTGATAAAGACAATACACAATTGAGACTCTTTTCCAGGTGATTCTAGTGTCAAGTTGACAGTTAAGTTAACTGGATCACCTACTAACTATGCCATTTTTACTAAACATTTAAAACAATGCAGACTAACATGATTTTTGCTGATTTTTTTCACCCAAATTTTCAGTCTATATGCCCTGCTAATCCATTGTCTACAAGTTAAAGATAAGAAAAAAAAAACAGAAAGAAAATTATTTTAGATGTTCCAATAATTGGTCTAAAGCACACTTAACCAAGGAAAAACCTTGAAAAGATAATCTGATATCTTAAGAATTGAGATGAAAAGTCTCCCTCTAGAACTACAGACTTAGCTTCGTGGTGGAGTGTGTGGCTAGCGTGTAATAGGCCTAGGTTTAATTCTCAGTACCACAAAAAGTTAAATCAATAATTAATTCTCTGAAAGTCCTTCTGTCTTTAACATGCTGATGTTTTTGCCTCTTCCAAACAAGGACACTTGCTCTCAGTAATAATATTCAAATGAATCCAACCAAACAACTGACCCTTCATATCACAGCCTATCAATTTGCCTTGCTGTCTGTGTTTGCCTAGGGTCCGACAGAACTCAGGGGACACGAGTTTGTCTTCTTTGTTGAACTCACTGCAGAGAGTGGCTGCCACACTTCTTTCTTTTGCCATGAAACCTATTACCCACTATCAGCTTTAAGCCAAGAGACATGGAGAAAAGTCTCCGGTTATGGGGCAGAAATAGAATGAAGACAATCTTGCCACAACAAAATCTGTTTCTGATATGGCACCAGACAGTCACCAATGTCCCAACAGGAGTCCTCTGCCCCACTCCTTCCAGACACATAAGCCCACATGCTTATTAGCAGTACCCTCCAGGCACTTCCTTGATCACTGCCAGCACATTTGGCTGAAATGTCAGCCTCCACCCTACACCTCATTTGTATGCTGCCTGGGTGGACACTGTTGCAATCCACCTTTCCCCTTTGACAGTTTGTTTCAATGGCTCCCACACACAGCTAAGGTTCTGAGTCACTGTTTGTCTATTTTCCCATTGCACAACCTCAGAGCAGGCCTTTCCGAATGTTTACTGCTGGGCTTTTACCTCCAGCTAGCATGGCTCCCCTTGGAACTACGCTAGAAGATATCCCTCCACACACTAAGCCTGGGTCTGCACTGTATTTCTTCTCTGTCTTTATCCCAGCTCCTGTGCTTTCCCCCCAATAGTTTCTTTTTGTTTGTTTGAGTTTTATTACCTAAAGTAAAATTAGATTTGTATAGTTCTTTTAACGTGGTAGAAGTACAGGAACGGTCTCTTTTGTCCAATCCCTTGACCTCTCTGAAGCCCTAGGTATAGGCGGGGCATCATACGTTCTGCCTGAGTCCAGTCAATTGCAGCGACAGATGGATTGAAGAAACTTCATTATTTTCCCTTATTAAAAAAACAAATTAAGAAAGGTAAATTATTTTTCTAAAATATAAATAGCTGTTAGCAAACGGATCTGGAATTAGAATCCAAGTGCAGTATCTTTCCTCGTTCCCACTCTAACTTTCCTTTTGAACTTTTATTGATCATATGATCATATGGAACTCTTCTGTTGAAGATAAACTTGAGCCCAGTGATGGTGATCTATTCCCAAGGGAATGGGCCACAAACTGTTATGTTCCCTTGGAGGCTTCTCCATCCCTCTTCTGCCTTAGAATAGTTTATAAAGAAGTTTTTACTCCAAATGTGGATACTGAAGAGTTAATAGGTAATTCCCTGACTTATTCTATGAAGCCTTTGATTCCAGGACGAGAGAGAGAGAGAGAGAGAGAGAGAGAGAGAGAGAGAGAGAGAGAGAGAGATATTTATCCAATGTAGCCTCTGTGTTCTTAAACAAGTTGTTTAAGTACAAAATGAGTGGGAATTACTCACTAAAAGCAATGGAGCTGAAAACAGGTCTTCAAGTACAAGGGAACGCAGCTCCTAAGTCCCATCCCCCCCCCCCCCCAGAAGACTCAAGCCCTTCCTCACTCCAGCTGCCAACCTCTGCCCTCAGCTTCTAGTGTTCTGCCATTTCTTCTTATCATAGCATGAAGATTTGTGTTCTATTTTAGACGATGGTGCATTTCTTTTGGGAAGGGAAATGTAGACAGAGGAACTCCCGGCAAAGGTTACTTAGGGTCAGACTGTCTGAGACCCAGAACCCTCAAAGCTAAAGCAGGGACTTTGATGGTTTTGTTTTGTCTTGAGATTGGTCTTTGTATGCTACTCAGGTTGATTTTGAACTCCAGTCTCAAGTGATCTTCCCGCCTCAGTTTCCCCAAGTACCTTTAAGTAGAGTCACAAGCCACTGTGACAGCTAAAAGTGTTTAATTCTTTTAAAAAGTTTTTTTAAACCAAGAGAAACAAGCAGAAGCCAGGCATAGCGGTACACACCTGTAATTCCATCATTCAGGAGGCAAGACAGAGGATTGCCAAAAACTTTAAGGCGTACCTGGTCTACACAACGAGTTCCAAGCTACCCAGAGAGACCTTGCCTTTAAAAAAAGAAAAGACACACACACAATAAAGCAGAGAATGAAATACATTAAGATGTTGTGTCAGAACACTGTCACATTGTCTAGTCACAGAAGAGGTAGGAAAGCCTAACATATCACAAAACATAAATCAGCTTTAAAAACTGCACGTGTTTTATATGCATATCAATTCAAACTTGAAATTCTCCAGCTTAATCCCGCTACCAGTTTACGGATTTCTACCCGTCCCTGATGATCCTGGCACACTGTTCCGTGGTGAGATCATACAGCTGTCTTCCTTAGGGTCAGGGAGCTTTTATACACAATCTGATTTTCTTTTCCTGTTGTTCTGAAAAAATACTCTGACAAATATAACTTAAGAGAAAGTTTATTTTGGCTGAGAATTCAAGGTACAGTCTATCATGGAGGGAAGGCAACTGATCATTTGCATGCAGTTAAGAATCAGAGTTCAATGACCTCTTGATAGTGCTCAGCTTGCTTCCCCCATTCCATTCCTCCAGGATCCTCTGTCCAGGGAATAACAGGGTCAAGGTGAGTCTTCTTATGTCAACTAATATAAACAAGATAATCTCATGGTCAGAGGCTTTTCTAGATAACATTTCAAGTTGACAGTTAACAGTAACCATCACATATCCCTAAACAGGGGTCCCAGAAGTCCTAATCCCTTCTTTCTCTGCTGTATCTCTATTATAAATCCAAAGTGTCTTCGGAGATGATCAGGTGGCAAACCACCTGACTTAGCTTAGCCATATGACTGCCAGGGGAGTCTCTTCTAATAAATAGTGCAACTAGAACAAAGGGTTACCGACATGTGGTGAGCATGCGCAGAGATGAGCTCCGTGGTGAGCATGCGCAGAGATGAGCTCCACCGTCCCCATCTTTTTCACACATTTGTCACTACTTCCCAAAAATCAGAGGAAGGACAAAAGAGACATCAGAAGTGTGTGTGTGCGATGTATACAGCGTCTCACGTAATATAGACTGCTTCTGAACTCACTATATAGCTGAGGCTGGTCTTGAACTCCTGATCTTCCTACTTTCATCTATCAAGTTCTAGGGTTACAGATGAGCCGCCATGCCCAGCTTGACAAGTATGCCTAACACTATGAAGACTGTCAGTCATTAGCAGTTGGTTGCTGTGTGCCAGCAGTCATGAATACATTCCTCCCAGACTCTGTTGTAGAAACCATAATAAACCATCAATTTTAGATTTGTTCCTGTGGACCCAGCACTGCATTTACCTAGAGACCAAACTTCCCATGGACTACTCCCAGACAATCATTGAGCACAGCAGAAGTACAAAGAGAGAGACCAGCGCAGCAATACAAGACTAAACCGCAGCTTTGATTGGAGGACTCCCATCAACCTAGCCACATCCTTCTTGGCACTACACTGTATCCGTAGTGGATTGAATAAGAATGGTCCCCAGGCTGGACGGATGGCTCAGCCGTTAAAGACTAGGCTCACAACCAAAAATATAAGAATGCCCCCCCCCCAGTAGGCTCATAAATTTGGCAGTTACTCAGAAAATTGGAAATAGATTTACCCAGCTATACCACTCTTGGGCATATACCCAAAAGATGCTCCAACATACAACAAGGACATAAGCTCTACTGAGTTCATAGCAGCCATATTTATAATAGCCAGAAACTGAAAACAACCCAGATGTCCCTCAACAGTAGACTGGATACAGAAAAATGTAGTACTTTTACACAATGGACTATTACGCAGCTATTAAAAATGATGACTTCATGAATTTTGCAGGCAAATGGATGGAACTAGAAAATATCATCCTAAGTGAGATAACCCAGTCCCCAAAGGGCACACACGGTTGTGCTCACTGATAAGTGGAGATTACCCCAAAAGCTCACAATGCTCATGATACAACCCACAGACCATATGAAGCTTAACAGGAAGGAAGACCAAAGTGTGGGTGCTTCAATCCTACATAGAAGCAGGAACAAAATAATCACAGGAGGTAGAGGGAGGGAGGACCCTGGGAGGGAGAGGATAGGGGGAAAGGGGGCAGGAACAGGTATGGGAAGGGACAGGAGAGAAGTCCAGAGGGTCAGAAGAATAAATAGAAATGTGTATCAGTGAGAGGTGGGGACCCAATGGGGATGACATTAGCTAAAATACCCAACAGCAAATAGGCAGAACCTGAAGAGACCACCTCCAGCAGGTAGGAATGGCCTCCAGTTGAGGGATGGGGCCAACCACCCATCTCAAAATTTTTTAACCCACAATTGTTCCTGTCTAAAGAAATGCAGGGACAATAAATCGGAGCAGAGACTGAAGGAAAGGCCATCCAGAGACAGCCCCACCTGGAGATCCATCCCATCTGCAGACACCAAACCCCACCACTATTGCTGATGCCAAGAAGTGCTGGTAGACAGGAGCCTAGTATGGCTGTCCTCTGAGAGGCTTCATCAGCATCTGACTAAGACAGATGCAGAAACTCACAGTCAGCCATTGGACTGAGCCTGGGGACCCCAATGGAAGAGTTAGGGGAAGGACTGAAGGAGCAGAAGGGGATTGTAAACCCACAGGAAGAATAACAATATGAACTAACTGGACCCCCCAGAGCTCCCAGGAACTAAATCATCAACCAAAGAGTATACATGGATAGGTCCAAGGCTCCAGCTACGTATGTAGCAGAAGCTTGCCTTATCTGGCATTAGTGGGAGGGGTGACCCTTGGTCCTGTGGAGCCTTGTTACCCCAGCACAGGGGATGCTTGAGGGGTGAGGAGGATAATGATAAGTAGTTGGAACTCTCTGTTTACTTCCACAAAGGGACTCTCACTTGTAATTGTAGAAAAGAAGAAACAGGAGCAGCAGGCTGCCAGGCTAAGAAAAGTTGCAGACTTCCAGAGACGTTTAAATGATCAGCATAGGCAGGTCTGACTTAGTAAAGTCAGGACCATAATGGGAGAAAAGCTGGGACCTTAAAAAACTAAACAGGACCAACTAGGTGATTCCTCCCAAAGATAATGGCTTTGCAGAGCCCATCTCTATAAGAGGAAGCTCTTTATTTGTGTTGCAGAAAGCTGCTGTCTGCTCCCAAAGAGATGCTGCCCTTGAAATTTGCCATGTCCTCCTCTCTTAGGTAGATAAGAAAGATGCTGTGTATGAGGAAGTTGCAAAGTCAGCCCTCCTGTGCTACGAAGAGCCAAGGAAGAGACTCCAGGATTCACATTATAAAAGTGTTCACATCTGGAGATGGCTTGGTAGGGGGTAAGCACATCTGCCGGGCAAGCAATGGAGACATGAGTTTGGATTCTGACACCCATGTAAAAACTGGGTACTACTATCATTCAAACACTGAAGGGGGTAGAGACAGGAGGATCACTGGAGCTCACTGGCTAGCAGCCTAGCTCTAGGGTCAGAGAGAAATCCTATTCAAAGGAGTAAGAGACTGTCCAAAATCCTCTTTGGGTCTCTAAGCATGCACTGGCACAGGCGCTGGCACACAATGGCACCAAATATAGACAAACTCACAAACATACACATTCAAACATGTGCATATACATACACACCACACACATATATACCATACGTATACACAGACATGCATACACATGCAGATGCATATACACATGCACACACACACACTAAACAGACCACATATCACACACACACACACACACATATACACCACACACACATAAACAATACAGACTGCACACACATACATACCACAAACATGTACACACATACATACACATACACATATATTCCACACATACATACATATACCACACACACAACACATATACACACACAACACATACACACACAAACATACACAATTTTTAAAAAGTATTTGATCAAAGGGACCAGAATATAAGACTAGATCAGAACAGAAAAAACAAAATGGCCTTGGGAAATGCAAAGGAATGTTGCTCTTTGCTCAGAGTGAAGCTAACATAGCTTCAAGGGAGAACATTGGAGGTATTTGGATTTTATGTTCACATTAGGGAGGTGAGTCCTGTGTATTTTAGAAGACTAGTATTATTTAGTCTGAATTTAGTCAGGAGTTGTCAACTTATTTCTAGTTGAGTGTGACCGTAGTAAGGTTTTAAAAGTCTACTGAAAACAAGTAACATTAAACGTGTGATTTATGAGATTAGGTTGTGTGCCATTTTGACTGAAGTCAACTTTCCTTTGTCATTTTCAAAGTAGAAAATATGAATAGCCTATAAACTGTAAGAGTTCATCTGTCAGGAATAATTTCCAGTTGCATAAAGTTTTTACAAAGTGATTTAATTTATTTTAATCATATTTATAATGTGAAAGTATAAGATGATGATGATATTGGCTTCTAAAGTTTTAGCCAAGAAAATAGCATTTTAACTATTATAGAAATGTCTACAAGTAATTTCATAACTTATTAATTCTGTATTTAACTTTGACATGTTTCTCATAATTCACTATTGTATATAATACTGTGATAGATATCCCACAGTACATACATATTTTTGTCAACATAAACTCCTAGAAATAAATTTCCTAGATAAAATTTATGCACAATTTATACTTTGGTACTTGTTGGTAAACTGTTCATTAGAAGTACTACATTGATTTGTACTGTTATATGGAACATTTCTCTAAAATTTTCTAACAATTAAATTTTATTATAAAAAAATAAAATGATAAAACATTACAAGAACCCCAGAGTCTGAGGAAAATTCACTGCTGGGGTAGTTTTCAGAGACCTGAACCACTTTCGATGACCAACACTAAGCAAAATGGGAATACACGATAGCTGCCAGAGGAAAGAATATAGGCAAAGGGAAGTGGTAAGGCCAACAGCAGCGTGAGGTAAGGACATGCCTGAGTGGCAAAATTCAGGGCCACTTGCCCTTTGGATTATGTCAGACCAGGATCTTCTACTTCATCCTAGCTTCCTCCTAGAAGGGGTATGCCAGAATCATGACTCACAAGAAGCCCAAGAGGATTAATAGGTTCCACAAAGTGGCCAAGAAGACATCTTCCACCAAGGTTTTTTTTTGTTTTGTTTTTGTTTTTTTTATTTTTCATATTTTATTTACATTTTAAATGTTTCCCCCTTTCCAGATCTCCCCTTTGGAACCTTCCCATTCCCTCTGCCCTCCCCCTGACACTATGGGGGTATTCTCCCACCCACCCACCCACCCACCCACTCTCAGCTTCCCTCCTTGGCATTCTCTTATACTGAGGGATCTAACACCCTCAGGCCCAAGGGCCTCTCTTCCCCCTGATGGGTAACAAGACCCTCCTCTGCTGCATTTGTAGCCAGCACCATAGGTCCCTCCATGTGTATTCTTTGGTTGGTGGATCAGTCTCCAGGAACATCGGGAGGTCAGGCCAGTTGCCACTGTTGCTGCCTCCCTGGGGATGCAAACTCCCTCAGCTCCTTTAGTCCTCTCTCCAAGTCCTCCATCTGGGACCTCACACTCAGCCCTACTGTTGCTGTGAAGTGACTCTTGGGTATTTCGAACTTTTGAGGTAATAACCACTTATCAGTGAGAACATACCATGTTCATTCTTTTGTGACTGTGTTACCTCTCTCAGGATGATATTTTCAAGATCCAGCCATTTGTCTGTGAATTTCATGAAGTCATTGTTTTTAATAGCTGAGTAGTATTCCATTGTGTAAATGTACCGCATTTTCTGTATCCATTCCTCTGTGGAGGGACATCTGGGTTGTTTCCAGCTTCTAGCTATTATAAATATGGCTGCTATGAACATAGTGGAACATGTGTCTTTATTACATGTTGGAGCATCTTCTGGGTATATGCCAAGGAGTGGAATAGCTGGGTTCTCAGGTAGTATTATGTTCATTTTTCTGAGGGTCCACAAAACTGATTTCCAGAGAGGTTGTATCAGCTTGCAGTCCCACCAGCAATGGAGGAGTGTTCCTCTTTCTCCACATCCTCACCAACATCTGCTGTCACCTGAGTTTTTGATCTTAGCCATTCTGACTGGTGTGAGGTGGAATCTCAGGGTTGTTTTGATTTGCATTTCCCTGATGACTAAGGATGTTGAACATTTCTTTAGGTGGTTCTCAGCCATTCGAGTTCCCTCAGTTGAGAATTCTCTGTTTAGCTCTCTTCCCCATTTTTTGATAGGGTTATTTGGAACTCTGGAGTCTTAACTTCTTGAGTTCTTTGTATACATTGGATATTAGCCCTCTATAGGATGTAGGATTAGTAAAGATCTTTTCCCAATCTGTTGGTTGCCGTTTTGTCCTATTTACAGAGTCCTTTGCCTTACAAAAGCTTTGTAATTTTATGAGGTCCCATCTGTCGAATCTTGATCTTAGAGCACAAGCCATTGGTGTTCTGTTCAAGAACATTTCCCCTGTGCCCAAGTGTTCGAGACTCTTCCCCACTTTCTCTTCTATTAGATTCAGTGTATCTGGTTTTATGTGGAAGTCCTTGATCCACTTGGACTTGAGCTTTGTACAGGGAGGTAGGAATGGATCAATTTGCATTTTTCTACATGTAGACTGACAGTTGAGCCAGCACCATTTGTTGAAGATGCTGTCTTTTTCCACTGGATGGTTTTCGCTCCTTTGTCAAAGATCAAGTGACCGTAGGGGTGTGGGTTCATTTCTGGGTCTTCAATTCTATTCCATTCAACTACCTGCCTGTCTCTGTACAAATACCATGCAGTTATTATCACTACTGCTCTGTAGTACAGCTTGAGGTCAGGGATGCTGATTCCCCCAGAAGTTCTTTTATTGTTGAGAATAGTTTTCACTATCTTGGATTTTTGTTATTCCAAATTAATTTGAGAATTGCTCTTTTTAAGTCTATGAAGAATTGAGTTGGAATCTTGATGGGGATTTGCATTGAATCTGTAGATTACTTTCGGCAAGATGGCCATATTTACTATATTAATCCTGCCAAACACCTTCAGCAAAGTGGCCAGAAATTAATTCAAGAAAATCAGTAGCCTTCTTATACTCGAAGGATAAACAGGCTGAGAAAGAAATTAGAGAAATGACACCCTTTACAATAGTTTTTTTTTTTTTACTTATTTTAATATGTGAAGCAGCACCCTTATTTACTGCCTTCTATTTTGCTTCTGCAATTCCCTTTATGGTAATTGTGGTCTTCTGACTTCTGGCAGTCAAGAAGCCCAGATCTTACTTACTTGTGACCCTATCATATCATGAATATTCATGAGCTCAGCTCTATGATAGCCTCTCCTGATGAGCTCTGGCATTCAGAGGACCACTGCTTTATTTATTACTTCTCAGAGTGCTCCTTAAAACCTTGGTGGAAAAGACCCAGAAATGAACCCACACACTTATGGTCACTTGATCTTTGACAAAGGAGCTAAAACCATACAGTGGACAAAAGACAGCATCATCAACAAATGGTGCTGGTTCAACTGTAGGTCTACATGTAGAAGATTGTGAATTGATCCATTCCTATCTCCCTGTACAAAGCTCAAGTCCAAATAAGAAAGACAGTAAAGAAGAAGAAGGGGGGACAGAGGAGGAATGGAGGAGGAAGAGCATGGGAAGAAGAAAGGAGAAAGCAAGAGACCAATGGAAGTCACACCTATAAAGTCAGAATCCATTACTCAGTTGCCAGACTAAGCAGATGTTTAGAACCAGAATCCACTGATTAAACACCACACAGAGGTAATCTCTCTAGGAGACCAACCACAACAATTTAGTAGTTAAGGTAAGCTGCAGATTAGGCTGTTGGTCTACAAAGAAGAGCCACTATAGCAGAAAAAAAGTGAGTGAAATATTTTCAACTGTCCCTTTTATAACCAGCATTGTGAGTCATCTTGAAGATGTTGATGTAAATGTACCATCCTTAAAGATCTAAGATGGAGAGTGGTGACTCCCAAACACTAATAATGACCACTGCAAAGGCCATCCCTGTAGTGGTAACCTATGGGAGGTCACATGTGAAGATAGAGAACCTAAGCCTGGAATGTCAATAGCTTTGTATCCAAACAGAGCCAGGGAGCAGCCGATGCAAGGTTAGAACAGAGCAAAAGAGTATGCACGTAGCATCTTCCGTATCGGTTTACTAGTCACACAGGCCAGATCTGCCCAAAGTTGGCCTAACTTGTGTTCCTAACTTGTCTGGAAATGCTTAGAGCTTATCATTCCTGCATCAACAGTTTTGGTTTGGGTCCTGGTGCCAAGCAATCCCTTTAAGTCTGTGGTTTCTACTCATCTGCTATCCACTTGGCTGTTGAAGTGCAACCTTACCCATAGACTAATGAACAGTTCTCTAGTTCTGACGGAATAATCCTAGGTTAGGAACAACAGTTTTGTGGACTCTACTCAGATGAGTCAGTTTAAACCAGAGTTGTGGGTGACTATACCCAAAATAAAGAGCAATGATCTACCACTCATTTTTCAGACATGTCTAGGAGTCCAGGAGTGGCCCAAGTTAATTTGTATCAGTGATGGGTGTAGTTTCTGGGAATCTCCCAGCACTGAGGAATCCTAGAGTTATTCCTGTTCTTGGTGACTAATACCCAAGCCACTTAGTATCTCAGTGTCTTTGATTCCTCATAAGACAGTCCCTTCTCTTTGAGAAGGAACAGTAAGGAATCTTCAAAACCCTTAACTGGGATACAGAAGAAAGGTCTCCTATCAGGACCTTTAATGTAAAGCCAGTGAACTGACCATTTTCTTCTTGTTTGCCGCTGCTATTTGTTGCATTCTTTTGTTGAGATAGGATCTCACTGCATAGTCTAGGCTAACTTTAAACTCTATCCTTTTCCCTCAACATCCTGAGTGCTGAAATTATGAACTTGTGTCATCATACCCAGCCACAATCAAATCTTGAGGTTTAATTTGTCATTTTCTTTTTGTAACTGATCTTACCTATACTGAAGTCACTCTTTTTAAGGTCTTAATTTTAATTAATTTATTTATTTACTTACTGATTTAGTTGGTGCTGCAGATTGAACCCAAAACCTGATATATGCTAGGCAAATGCTCTACCACAGAGTTTCAACCACATTCCCTGAATGTACGCTTTATTTCTCAAGGGTATAAACTGTGCCAATTATATGTTTGGCAGAGTTGATAGCACAGTAACAGATAGCTAATAAATGTGCATCAACGGGCCAGGGCCTGCCCTAACCCTTGCAGGCCACCCTAATCATGTCCAAAGTGCCATCAAGAGGGAAGAGGACATGGGGCTATTGGCTGCCCCTGTGCACTTCATGGTCCAGGGATATCAGACCTTATTGCCCTCCAGGCAACCTCTTAAGCCTGGCCTTTGACAACTGAAGGGGCCCAGGCTCCCCTGGCCTGACCACTGTCATTTCTGACAGGGACCTTGGGTAATCAGTTCTGAACTTCGGTCTTTCATGCAAACCCTCACCTCCCCTTGATCACCTGCTCATCCCTTTTACACTTTCATCTCCACTCCTATGGAACTTTACTGAGCACTGCCTACCCCAGCCGTACTCCAGCTCCTGCTCATCCCCAACAAAACTGGGGATCTCTCCCCTACAGATCCCTTTCTCGTAAATGGCAAGGCCCCTTCGAGATAATTCTTGGAACCCCCACAGCTGTTAAGCTTGATGGTCTTCTTGTTAGATTCTCCTATCCCATCTCCCGCCCTTTACTCCTCCGTGTGGAATAATTCTCTTCCTACATATCAACCCCAAGAGGAACCTGCTCCCTTAAGTTTCAGAGGACACTGAGATCAACCACTTGTCCCCAGTTCCAGAGGAATGAGGTTTCACGCCGGCAGCTGTGCTCAATGCTGCTGGACTGAACATGGACTTTTCCTCCAAGTCTGCTTCTGTTCAGGGTGACTCTTACATATGGAGATTCAGGGTTCAAGAACTCCTTACTTATAACAAACAGTGCTTCCAAATAGAGTTGGGAAGTTGTTCCACAGCAGGCTGTCAGGAGCCATTTAGAATTCCCATCACCCCAATATCCAACCCTCCTCCTTCAATTCATGATCTTTTTGTCTGATTCCTCTATGACCAGGCTATTATAAAAAGTGGCCAACTAGATATGGAGCCTGCCCATACTAATTTTGCCAATACCATTTGCCACATGTACACCCTTGTTTCAATTCCCTCCTCAAACAGAAAAATGAGGCCCTTCACTTCTATGTCATGGACCCAAGAGGTCCCAGCTGAGAAGTGGGTGTTATCGGTAAGCTCCACTCTTTCCTTATCCCGCAGCACCTGGTGAGCACAATTAAAATCCAGAGAAAATATATCTCAACTAAACCCCTGGAGCTAGAGGAGGTCAACATTCCTCCAAGGTCCTAATCTCTTTACCATCCCTTCTCCTGATAACACAAACCTGCTCTTCCATCTTCTGCTTCAGACTCTGACCTAGGCCCACCAGCTCCTTAATGTCACCCAACCTCAATGCTTTGGGAATTGCTGGCTTTGTGTTCCGCCTGGGACTAGCTCACAACTGCCATTTATAGCTTCTCCCATAACCTTGCCAAAAAGCCTTCCCTTGCCATTTGCCAACCGCCCTGGTCCTGATGCTGCAGTATCTCACTACCTTTTTCACATCGCCTACTTTGGCATAGCAAACTGCTTTAAGGCATCCATGACATATTTTGTAGGGGTGTTAAATTTCTTAGACTGCAACCAAACTTTAACCGTCAACAAACACCCCGTCTCTCCCCAGTGCCCTACCGCCCACAACACCCTGACTCTTTGTGGTACTCAAGTCTACTATCGCCTATCTGCTAGTTGGTCAGGAATTTGCATGCTAGTACTTCTCTCCCCAAGTTGAAGTTGATACATGAAGAAAAGACCCTACCAATTCCTGTGGAGGACTCAGTAGCTCACCAAGGTAGTAAAAGGGTGGTTCAAAACTTGCCTCTTCTGGCAGTCAGGAGTCATGTCAGGAGTCACCACTGGGACAGTGGGACTAACCACTCCCCTGACCCTTGTACTACTAGTTTTCTTCCCAGTTCATCCAGGATGCCCATCAGGTGGCCCAAAGGGTACTCACCCTTCAAGGACGAATTGACTCCTTGCTAACTAACTAAACCTGACAGGGACTAGGTCATTTTACAGCTGAAAAAATGTGGCCTTTGCCTCTTCCTCCCAGAGTGGTGCTACTTCTATGTCAACCAATCATGTATAGTAAAACACAAAGTCCAACAACCTCAAACAGACCTCCAAAAACAGGAAAAAACAGCTCATGCCTCCAGCCCTGGGCCTTTGAGAGCCATGTATGGAAGTAGATATTGCCTTCCACACCCAGCTTTTACTAATTTCTGCTTTATCAGTCTCTTCTCTATTTTATCCAAAGACAAATTAAAAAAAAAATCTAATTAAACAATTAATCAGTTATTGTTTGTAAAAGTTATTTTTATTAGCCAGATGTAATTGTTATCTCTAAGGCTTACTGCTTCTGTCTGCTAATCTAGGCCCAGTCCTGGAAGCTTCTAGCCTCTGTACAATCTTATCTAGGCCTAGAGTGTTTTCAGTCTCTGATACTTACCACTGAATATGCTCACCTTTCCTTGTTCTTTCTGAACTCTAGCTGGCTGGTTCAACTCTCTCCAAGCTGACTGATTCAAACTGGCTTTTTTCTTGGCCTCTGACTGTATTGCTGTGCTTGGCCTCAAACTAACTCTAACAATCTGTTCTAATCTCCTGTCTCCTCTCATTGTCTGGCTCATTCTGTTTTTACCTTAGTCTAGCTTGCTCTCTTGTCAAACTGTCTCTGTAAAACCCTCCCAGTAAAACTGCCAGTCTCTCTCCTTCCCTCTGCACTGCTCCCCCTTACATTGTCTCTCTTTCCTCTCTCTCCTCATGAGGGTTGGCCATATCCTATTCTGTCAAATCTTTCTCTGATTTATCACTTTGTCTGTCTCTCAATTAGACATCACTTTCAAACACGGGTGCTTCCTTCTACAAACTAAATTTACCTTCATTGTTTGGGATTAGAAGTGGGTGCTAAAGGCTGAGTCACACCACAACTAAAAACAGGTTTGGTTTTTTTTTCAGTAAATAACACAATCTTGGGGTTCACAGTGTGATCAAATATCCTGCAACAATTGTTACAGGACTACAAATGTAATGGGTTGGTCTAATGCTGTTTGTATTCTAATGCTAATTTGGGTCCCCTAAGACTGGTTTCCCCAAAGACGAGAGTCCATATGCAAGACACTGAGTGACTCTGTCCCCAGTTAATTGTGATTGGTGAATAAAGATGCCAAAAGCCAATAGTTGGGCAGAAGAGACATAGATGGGGTTGAGGTTTACCAGGCTTGAAGAGAGAGGACCAGGAGGAGGGGAAGAAAAAGGAGAAGCTGCCATGGGATAGTAGAAGATTGTGCAGAAGGGAGATGGAAAGCCAACATGGGATAAAGGCCCTGAGGGCTGCCCAATTGGAGTTAAGGGCAGCCCAGATGGAACACAGTAATCGTAAGTGGTAACTTGGGGTTATCGATGGAAAAGTAGATTCTAACAGCACGGAGGGCAGGCAGCTGCCCAGCTCTTGTGCTGCCTATGGCATATTTTAAAATATAAAGGCTGTGTTTGTCTTTCATCCAAGAACACAAATGGTCTAAGTCAGGGAAGAAGCCCCGGCCAGGATTTTTACCAGCTGCTAGCCACAGAGCTGGATACTAATGACTACTGACTATTCTGACAGTGAGGATCAACAGTGCCCTGAAGATGTCAACACCCCTAGACAACAAGGAGCAGTCTAGGGAGCACGGTGCCGCCATTCCTGCCTCACCAATCACACCTAAATATTTCCTTACACACATATAATAAACAAGAGGGAGGGATGTTGGAGAGCTGCGCCCCCAGCCCACCCTCAGTGACCCAGTGACAGCTGTCATGTCATCAGTCATCAAAATATTATGCATTTCAACTGTCACCACGTGTCACATGTTCTCCCTGTGCACATGTGATAAAAATCCAGGGTCTTCACGGCTGCCCACTTTCCCCTTCCACCTTCACTCAGAGGCACCCTCTGTATGTCACCCCCAATCCCCGCTCCCAGTAAGTCTCTCATGAGCAGCCTGCTGTGAGCTGTGACTTAGTGGTGTTTCCTGGCTCCAACAAGGCACACTTCCTTCTACGGCAAAGCTCTAACAAATACTTCCCTGATTTCCTTAAATAAGTACTCTTTGCTATAAAAAAAAATATACTACTTCCTCCAGACACTGTGGTATAATCTGTAGTAAGAAGAAGCTACGCTCTAAAACTGGGTTTGGGGGCTAAGGAGTGACTCATGTCACATTTGTAGGGATCACTCTGTTATCTACAAAATCAGTTTACTCAGTAAGATTGATTCTAAAACCTCTTCCTGGTGAGGTGTTGTGATACATGCTGGAACCCCAGCACTCAAGATGTTTTAAGAGAAGGATGTTGAGGCCCACCTGTGCTACATAGCAAGACCCTATCTCAAAAAGACCAAACAAAAAGACTTCCTACTCAGCTCAAGATCCATTAATTCTTACATGAAATATTCAAAGAAATGATAAACATGTTAAATAAACAGAGTTTATCACAATTCTGTCCTTTAGCAATCAGTATTTGCAGATTGGTATATAGCCTTTCAGAGTTATCTATGATATCTTAACTCATATTATTACAATACTACCTAATAAGCATTTATGATATGTACCATTTAGTCTAATAACATATCATTAACACCTTTCAGTTGGATACATGTCACTCCATCTTAATCTGTTTTATAACTGTTCTTCTGATGGGTAAATGCTACAGTCTGTTCACTTATTTCCTAATGATAAGCATTTATAGAAAAGTTATAATAAATATTCTAGGCCACTCACAAGCATATTTGCTTATTTATTCGGGTACAACTTTGGAAGTATTTTTTGTAGGGAAAATTCCTAAACGTGTAACTGCTGGATACAAATCATATGTATGGTCAAATTGCTCCGGCAAGAACTGTTAGCAACTCACATCCCCCAAACAGTGTCTGGGGTAAGAACACTAGATGGTGCTCATTGTGCTAGGTCAGACTCTCTGTGCCAAGAACTGGGGAGGGTTAATATCTTATCCTAGATAAATCTACACTAGTGGTGCCATTCCAGATGTCACACTGCAGTCAGATCCGGTTTGCTCTCTCATCAGACTTACCACAGCCAGTCCCAGGAAGCAGACATGCTGGAGGGTAATTGGAAGAACAAGCAAGGTCACTCTGTCGGACAGAGCTTTTTGGTTATCAGAGTTTTCCAGTAAAGCAGCCTATTTATCGGTGAGAAGTCCTTCATCAGGTGGTAGCAGTGAGCTAGATGGCTCTTTAGCAGTAAGTAACTGGACCAAAGTTTACTTCAGAATCTAAGTCTCAAAGACACCCAGTTTGGAAAGATAAGAATAGGGGTTTTATTTTCCAACAGGCGCTCGCCTCTGTAGACGCTGGTTTATGTCAGAATAATGTTTTTGTGATTTCCTCTCTTTCCATAATTGCATACCTCATGAAGTTAATTTTTATAAATCTATAACTGCCTTTTAACTCTTTAGGTAACTACTATTTGAGTAACTATCCAGAGAGGTACCAACTTTTTCATAACTTGAGACCATTATGACTATTGTCATTAGGTGATTCAGCAAATACTTATTGATCCCTTCTGTCAGGTCCAAAAGAAACTGAGGTCAAATGGCTAAATGTAGTGCCTGTCAGCACACCAAAGCACAGCTGGCCTCCAGGCCCCATGAGCACCCACGGGTACCTGTGACAGA
>JADRCH010000086.1:2064205-2078469 GCA_019843965.1 Rhynchomys soricoides
GCGAGACCATGCCTACTATTCCTAGTTCATGATAAGGGAGGTGAGACTATGCCTACTATTCCTAGTTCATGGTAAGGGAGGCGAGACCATGCCTACTATTCCTACTTCATGGGATAAGGGAGGCGAGACCATGCCTACGATTCCTACTTCATGGGATAAGGGAGGCGAGACCATGCCTACTATTCCTACTTCATGGGATAAGGGAGGCGAGACCATGCTTACTATTCCTAGTTCATGATAAGGGAGGTGAGACCATGCTTACTTTTCCTAGTTCATGGTAAGGGAGGAGAAACCACGCCTACTCTTCCCAGTTCATGGTAAAGGAGGCGAGACCATGCCTACTATTCCTAGTTCATGGTAAGGGAGGCGAGACCATGCCTACTTTCCTAGTTCATGATAAGGGAGGCGAGACCATGCTTACTTTTCCTAGTTCATGGTAAGGGAGGCGAGACCATGCCTACTATCCCAGTAGTAACATGTCACTTCCCTAGAGGAACTAGATGTCCCCTGCTGGAGCTCTCTCTCCAGGCCAATGTCCCCTTGCTGTAGACTGCCGTAGGTGCAGGTTTGGGGCTACCAGAGGAGGACAACAACAAAAAGGGTGACCTCACTGTGTATTTTGTGGTAGTTACTGTGCCTTAAAGAGCTGACTCGATTGTTCTGTATTAAGTGGGAAAGAGAGAGGAGTCCGTTTTCTCCATCTTTTTGGGAAACAGAAACAGAATAGACATTTGCATAGGCTGTGTCGTACGTCTCAGGAATTAGGACGATGGCATGACTTCCATTCAGCTGCTGTTTGATTCACTCTTTTGTACAACGAAAAAGTGCTCTGGTTCTACTGAACAGCTTTACCAGTCTCCTGCCTCAGTCTTCTGAACTCCAGGCCTTCCAGCTTGGTATATCTCCCCTATATTAAGACCGGATCTAAGAGGTTTGCATGACTATCTAACCCTGACTCTGCAATGCTACCCTAGTTCCGCTACCTGTGCTTGTACTGACCCACCAAAGGTCTTGTTGTTTCTAGAGACCAGAAGTGTTCTTATTAGCAACTTCCAGGTACAATTACTTGGCCACTGTTGTTTTAACTTCTGTCTACTGGTTTCTGTTTACTAGGACAAAAGACTACATTACAGTCAATCCGGCACAGATATTATGTTGTTTTACTTGACTGCTATGTGAATCTCTGTAACTGTCTGGGCCATCTGATTATGCCTCTTAAAGCAATGACCAGCAGCGTATAAAATTCTAACATAGCAGAGACTGCCAACTGAGCAGCCCGTGATACAAAGGAGATTTCCTTCCTTCCCTCCCTCCCTCCCTACTTTTCTTCCTTCCTTTGACACTGAGTCTTACAGTTGCCAAGGCTGGCCTACAGCTCTTGAGTTTAAGCAGTTCTTTACCTGGACCTTCCTAACAGACAGTGTGGCTAGAGTATGTGCTACCTGGCTTAAGGTCTACTTAAGAAGTTTGTGAGACGGTCTTATACTCTCTCCATGAAACTGAAGTCATTCAAAGAAGATGTATGTGCTCTGCTCTAGGACAGACAGGACTATATCTGAGTCTCTGTCTCAAAAGCATTGTGAGGGTAGGAACAATTTTAAAATGTTTTAAAACTTTTTATGTATATGGGTGTTTTGCTATATGTCTGGACACCGCATGTGTGCATTGTCGAGGGCAGAAGAAACTGAGATAGATCCCCTGGTACTGGGGCTACAGGGAATTGTGAGCCATTGTGTGGACAGTGGGAATTGAGTCAAGGTATTCTGAAAGAGTAGCCAGTCCTCTCTTTTTATGATTTATTTTTATTTTATGTATGTATGTGTTTCACCTGCATGTATGTCTGTATGAGGGTGTCAGATTCCCTGGAACTGGAGTTATAGACAGTCATGAGCTGCCATGTTAGTAATGGGAATTGAGCCCCAGACCCCTGGAAAAGCAGCCAATGTTCTTAATGGCTGAGCATCTCTCCCCAGCTCCTAGATCATTCTCTTTATACCTAATTGTCCAGCACTGCTTAATTCTTAAGACCACTTCCCCTACCCACGGTCTTTGACAACACAAGTTTTCCATTAAAAAACAAAAAAGGATATAGAAGTGACTTTTCCCAAAGGCATTTATATCATTCTATACCCAGAGTACTGACTCTTTGAGATTAGAAATCATAGTTCTTTTGGGAGGAGATGGGGAGAGTTGGTTTTTTGAGTCAGGGAACTCACTTTGTAGACCAGGCTGGCCTTAAACTCACAGATCTACCTGCCTCTGCATCCTGAGTGCTGGTATTAAAGGCATGTGCCACCATGCCCAGCTTCATGGTTCTTTTTATGTGCCATAATGCTATGTGGAGTGCTCAGCAAATAAAACCACCAAGATGGAAAGGCATTGCATAATAAACCTGGATTTCAAAGAAGACACGTGAAGGCAAATCACTTAGAAAAACTACTGCAAGGAGATACTTACACATCTCAAGGAACCAGACACTGGAGCAGAAGACAGGAGTGGTGTTGCCATGCCTGACTAATTATAGTACTCAGGGAGCTGAGGCAGGGGAATTGTGAGTTTAAGGGTAGTCTGGGCTATGTTGTAAAAACCTGTCTCAAGAAATAAAACTAAAAGTAATAATAATAATAATAGTAATAATAATAATAATAAACAGGAAGAGGGGAGAAATGAGGTGCCAGAAGGGGAGAAGGCAGAGGGAGGGACTAAGTGAAAGCTACCTGTGATCTTAAAATATGACTAGGAGGAGAACAGTGTCAGCAAATGAAGGAAACTGGCTTTTGAGCTAGATAATTTATTATCCTGTCCTAGCACAGCACCCTGATAATAATCAACCCATGCCACTGACTTAGAAACTAGAAGTACAGTGTGGTTTTACTAGGTAAAGCATTCCTTACCTAACAAAGCTCTCATGAAGAGGACAAATTTTGATGGGCTTGTGCACACCTTCCCCAAGATTCCCCTCCCTTTCCGTGTAAAAGATAAAGAGGCCTCATGTACGTCCCTCATGTACATCCCTCATCTCGTCGCTACAGTGGACTGTAATTTCTTCTAAAATGCTGAAAGAACACTCGGACTTGTAGCTCATGACTGTAACCCCAAAACTCCAGAAGCTGAGGCAGGAGGATCAAGAAGAGCTCAAGACCAGCCTGAGCTGCAGAGTTTGGCACTACCTTTGGCTTTGTACAGGGACCATAGCTCCAAAACAAATGAAAAGGCATGGAGAAGAGATGAGTTTCTGCCAGGCGCTCACTATGAAGCCAAGAAAATGGATCACAGCAAGAATGTGTGTGAAAAGCTGTGTGTGTGTGTGATGTATTTGGGTGTGTGTATGTGTGATATGTTTGGGGGGGATGTCTGTGTGTGTGTGTGTGAGATGTGTTTGTGGGGGGGGATGTCTCTGAGTGTGTGGGGGGGATGTGTTTGTGTGTGTGTGTGTGGCATGTGTGTTTGTGTGTGTGTGTGTGTGATGTGTTTGGGTGTGTGTATGTGTGATGTGTTTGTGGGGGGGGATGTCTCTGAGTGTGGGGGGGGATGTGTTTGTGTGTGTGTGTGTGTGGCATGTGTGTTTGTGTGTGTGTGATGTGTTTGGGGGGATGTCTCTGGGGGTGTGTGTGTCATGTGTGTGTGTGTGATATATGATTATGCATGTGCAGAGGAAAGAGGAACGCATTAGATGTCCTGCTCTATTCCTCCACATTAATCCTTTGGGAAAGGGTCTCTCACTGACCCTGGAGCCAGGCTGGAAGTCATGCTTCAACAGTACTCCTGTCTCGGCCCCCTATCCCCCGACACGTGCATGTGCTTGGAGCACATACATGGCCATGCCCACTTTTTCCAAGGCTGTAGAGGTCCTAAATCAGGTCCCGTACCTGTGTAACTAGTATTCTTTCCAGCTCAGGTATCTCCTCAGCCTCTCAGCTTTGAGTTTTGAGAAGAACAACACAGCACTGTAAAGATATAATCAACCTTTCATGGTTATAAGCAGAGTTCATTCCCCAGGATGAAAAAGAAAGGGCAACAACATAGACTCCCCTTTGTCACGCTGATGGAGTTCTCTGCTTTCAGAGTGTCGTAGTTTGAATGCTGAGTGTTTCCCGAAGGTCTGTGTGTGTGCTTGATACCAAGGCAGTGCTACTGAAATGCTATGCACCTGAAGAGGAAGGGCTTGTGGGAGGCCATTAGGGACCAGGAATGTACTCGAAGACATCTGTAGGACTCCAGCCCTTTCCTCTTCCCCTTCCACTTTCTGGCTAATGAGGGGAACAGTTTTCCTTTGCCAGGGGCATAGGACAAAGTGAATGAGGTCAATCATGAGAGGGAATCGACCATACTCCCCTGTCTCTCTCTTGTTTTCAGTGCTGGAGACTGAACCCAGAAGCTTGTACCTACTGAGCAAGGATTCTGCCACTGAGCTAATCTTTTCTCATTACAGTTGATCACCTCAGGTACTGACAGCAGTAGTTCAAAACTGACTAACACATGTGCAAACATGATTATTGAGAGCTAACTAATTTCTCTAATTTTAGGGCTTCCTTGAGTCCTTAGAATGTTCAGTAGAAGAAAGACAAGTTGAGTACTTTCTGTACTCATATCATGTATATGTGTTGATTTGATTCAATTTAAAAGATCTCAGAGAATTTTCTCAAAAATACCCAAAGAATGTGAAAGCATGCCCTGTAATCAGTCTAGAATATACTCCGTTTATTTGCAGTGGCTTTGAACACTGACGGCCACACTGTAACCCCTGATGAAGAAAGGGAGTTGGCCTGTTCATCCTTCCAAGTCCCTGCACTGACCTTTCAGAGCCAGCATGCCCATGTGGAAAGAATGGCCTCTGAATAAAGCTTTGGGACTCCAGGCTTCCGGCAGGCACCCAGCAATGTCTTTAGTCCTGATGTTAAGGAATGCATTGAGCCTCTGCCGGCACAGGCATGTCACAGTGATGCTTCTAATGCAAACCGGATCTTGAGTTTGTTTCAAGTCTTTACTTGCTTTGATGGAAGGTGTGCTGGCAGCTGTTGTCATCATGAGCCTTGTGGCAATACTTTTTCCCCTAAGTGTCTTATGTCTCCTATGAAAGCTTAAGGCTTGTTAAATAGGGAGGGACTTCGGACTGCCTGCCAATGTCAACCAGTAAAGTTTTTATTTTCTCCTGTTGGAACAGCCTTAAAAGGCTGAATTTCCAAACCACAGTCTCTAACACCAGCTAGGATCTTAAATTAGATACTGGGGTGAGAAAAAGAGCATAACAGTTTCTTCTCCTGATTTTATGATCTTTACTAGAGTATTAGTAAATGAAGGATCCAGAACCTTGGGGCAGTGGTGAATAATTCTCCTGTAATTCTGGCATTTTGTGAATGTATAAAGCTTGTTCTAGCTATGATTCTGTGATCTACAGTCATGGTATCTGAATTTCTGTTCCACTTAATGTAACCTGTCATCGACCTTGCAACTAATGCAAGGGATAGTAAGAGTCACTGAACACTGACTATGTGCCAGGCAACATCACTACAAAATGTTCACGTTCACCAAATGCTTGAGACGGGTGTCTGTCTCCATGTCACAGATGAGGAAAGTCAAGACTTTAAAAAGAAACTTGCTTATGCTGTTATTCATTATAAGAAAATTGTTGGAAAAGTAGTGAGCTCTCCAACATTGTGAAAAGAACCATCCTAACAGATTACACATTCTTTAAGGGCAGAACTCAGTTATTCCCTTCAGTTTTCATCTCCTCTCCCTGCAGTATCCAGAGCAGTGTGTTGCACATGAATTCTCAATGAAAGTGTGCTGTGTGAGTGAAGTGGCCTAGACCTTCTGGAATGATCCTAATGCTCACGCTCAATCTCTCTACTTTCTCTCCCCATCCTTCTTTCTCTCTCTCTCTCAAGATTTGTACATTACAGGGTAAATATAACTTCTAGAACTCTTAAAATTCATCCTTACTCCACCCACATTTATGGTCTTTTTGGCAAAGTTGTCTGCTTTCCTGAGACTCAAATCAGCGCTGCAGAATGGGTGAGCTTCAGTGCAGAGGGACAGGTTGGGGCCGGTAATTAAGGACATTGAATCCATTTGAAATTGAAGTGAAATGAATGGAAGTGGAATGTATTTATCAGAACTGGAACTTGGCCAGGATTCTAAGGAAAATGCCAATTACCCAGATTTTATAACATAAAGTAGGACATAAGCATCATTTAACTGAATTTCTGAGCTCCACACAAAGGACAGCTCATCCCTGAACACTTTCTTCCACTGAAAGAGTCCTTTGTCCTTCCATAGCAGCCCCTTGCATCCAACAAAGAAAACCTTGTCAGGTTGGTAATGAAAGAGAATGGTAACTGATGGAGTAGGAGAAGACATGCGCAGCACAGTCTCTGTGCATTAAATTAATGCACAGTATTGCCACAGCCTCAGATACCCCAAGGAGACAGATACCTGAATGATCCCCATGGCCCTCATGGCAGAAGGGAAACCTGATCCCTTTGAGTTGTTAAGTTGTTCTTCCAACTCCCACATGTGCATCATGGCACATGCGTGCCCACCCATCCTGCACATATACTAAATAAATTATGAGATTTTTTAATCTAAGTTTTTTAAAGTGAAAAATTAGATAACTTTCCAAGTTTCTAACCACCTTCAAGTAGATTCTGTGAAAAGGTATAAACTAAAGCAAAACCGGAGGAAGAGAGGGACCCGCAGACTGAGGAGCTGGCTGAGAACCATGGCAGGCCTTGTTTGAAACTTTAACTAAAGCTGTGTCTCCCCCTTTCCTTGTGCTGGGACTGCTAAGCAGATGTCCCTCCACTCAGCCATAATCCCAAATCCAAGACAAAGCAACTATTTTTTTTAATGAGCTATCTAAGTAGACAAGCACAGATGAAATATTTGGCTATATTAAGGGATTCCTATCTTTTTATTACCTTTATGTATTTGTGTTGGCAGAGTATGCACATGTCACTGCACGTGTGGCCAGCAGAAGACAACTGTCAAAAGTCAGTTCTTTCCTTCCATCATACGGGTCAGAGAGCTCCAGTTCAGGTCATCAAGCATTGCAGCAACTTTTACCTGCTGAGCCATCTTACCAACACAGAACTTACATTACTGTCAAATTTCAATAATAGGTACAGCTTAGAAGTATACATACTACAGTATTTGTAAATGAAATCATTCCAGGATTAGCTTTAACACACAGTGAGGTAGGAAAAAGGTGAGCACCAGATAAAACAAGATTGTTCGTGTATTTATAGCTATGGAAGGACTCGTGAGGATTGATTATACTACATACCCTACTGGCATTAAATAACATAATAAACATAATAAAAGCCTTTTTAAAAAGTCAGTCAGTTAGCATGGATATTTGCCACAGGTTGTGGCAGAATTAGAGGGACTCATGATACAAGTGCTATTTCCTGAAACACAATTTCCTCTCCCGTAAAAGAGAACACATCTGAGAATGGAAATGATCGGGACACCACAGCATTTACTAAATCCTAATTTTTAAAAAAAAGTACAACTTAAGAAATTTAATTTTTTAATCTTTGTGCATGTATGATATGTGTACGTGTATGTATGTGCCTGTGCGTGTGAGTGAGGCACATGCACACTACGTGTATGGAGTCAGTGACAGGGACTTTTTGTTGTTCACAGTTGTAGCACATCAGGCTAGTTGCTCTGCAAGCTTTAGAGGTAGCCTCCTGTCTGTGCCTCCCAATTCAGTCTAGGAATGTGTAGGCTACACATGAACTACCATGGCAACCCTAGATGGCTTTGCGGGTCTGAACTCAGATCCTCACCCTTGGGTAACAAGCACTTACCCACTCAGCCATCTCTCCAACCCTTGAAATGGAACCTCACCATATCACTCAGGCTGTCCTTGAATTCCAGGTTCAACAATTCTTATGCCTAAGCCTCCCACCTACTACTGTGCCCAACTTTACAACTTTAAAATATTTTCAACACAGTCTCTAACAAAATTGCTTACTTCCTTTCATTTTTACTGTAATGACATGCATAAAAATAAATTCTAGCCTGGCATTTCACCTTGAAAGCCGAAACAGGATCATAAATCTGAGGACAGTCTGGGCTAGATCGTAAGACGTTGTGTCAAAATAGACAGGAGTGTAACGAAGAAGCTGAAGGGGGAAAGACAAAGGAGATGGGAAGAATGGGAGAAAGAAAAAGAGAAGGAACCAGAAGGGAGAGTTGGTGAAGATCCTTCCCAATCTGTAGGCTGCCATTTTGTCCTATTGACAGTGTCTTTTGCCTTATAGAAGCTTTGCAACTTCATGAGGTCCCATTAGTCAATCCTACAGCCTGAGCCATTGGCTCAGAAGTTCAGGAAACTGTCTCCTGTATAAGTTGAAGGATATTTCTCACTTTCTCTTCTTTTAGTGTGTCTGGTTTTACGTTAAGGTCTTTGAACTTGGACTTGAGTTTTCTTTTTTTTTTTTGTTTTTTGTTTTATTGGATATTTTCTTTATTTACATTTAAAATGTTATCCCCTTTCCTGGTTTCCCCCCTCCAGAATCTCCCTATCTTATCCTCTCTCCCCCTGCTTCTATTAGGGTGTTCCCCCACCCACTCACCCATTCCCTCTTCCCTGCCCTCGATTCCCCTACACTGGGGCATCTATCGAGCCTTCATAGGACCAAGGACCTCTCCTCCCATTGATGCCTGACAAGGCCATCCTCTGCTATATATGCAGCTGGAGCCATGTGTACTCCTTGGTTGGTGGCTTAGTCCCTGGGAGCTCTGGGAGGTCTGATTGGTAGGTATCGTTGTTCTTCCTGTGGGGCTGTGTCCCACGCTAAGGTCTCGCCAGCAAGAACGACGCGGCACACATAGGATCCTTCTGCAGTAAAGCTTTAATGCATCTTGAGAGGGAGAGCATAAGCTTGCCACGAGTGGAGACCCAGAACAATAGAACACCCGCCCTTTATATGGGTCACAGCACTTGCCTGGGACATGGAGCTTCTCCATTGGCTCCCGCACACCAGGCCAGATGCCGCCACGAGAGAGGCTGAGATTCTGAAGTGGAAAATTACCAGGTGCATGCGCACTAGCCTGTTTACAACTTGTCCTCGGCCGAATGTAGGCGCCATCTTGTAATGGCGGATGTGGGTGCTCAGGCGGCTCCCAACATCTCCCCCTTTTTATTTCTGTAAGCAAAGTAGGACACTCTTAAGAGGGTGGAGACAGAGGTCAAATCCCCTGACCAAAAGCTTGGGCCTTATACAGGAGAAGACCCCTAAGCTCATGCGCGCCCGAGGTTTTCCTGACCCGCCCAGTGCCGTTTTTTAGAGGGAGGGAAACTAGGGCACTCAACCCTCATGCAGATGACATATCTCCCAAGGTGGCCCACAACGATGGCCGCCTTGTGCGATGCTTTGCTCGACATCCCTCAAGAGCTGCTCAGACCAAACATTCTACCCAGTGCAATGAGACTAGACTCGCGGGTGTGCAAGAACTGTCTGGCTGGCCACCTACCGCTATTGTTTAAGCATGGACAGCCAAACACCGGCCGGGGCTCTTTGTTCTAAGGCAACAAACCACCTTGTCTCTTTTAGTCTGGGCCCTGAGTTTGCAGATGAGCCATAGGAGGAACACCAACCCACAGCAAACCACTGCTCCAAACAATCCCACCCCCACCCATTCCTTGAAATAAGAAATTGCCGAGGAAATCCATGAAGAGAGGCCCTCGGGTCAAGGACAGGTCAAGACGGGTGGAGTTGATCTGAATAATTGCTGTCGGCAATTCCCGCAGGGTGTCATCAAATTTAAGGGTCCAATTCATGCATCACCGGCATCGGCAGTGGGAAGGTGGACATAATTCCCCAACGCAGTTCTTCTCGAGCCATCGGGGTGCTTGCCATCATCAGCAGGATCAGGCAGGGCAGTCGGACCCTTTGGTTCTGCTGGGCATTCCACCTCATTTCTTTGTTCTATCACCCTCCTGGTGAGCCTTTCAGGGATCCAAAAGGGGTTCTCTTCTTTCTGTGGAAAAACACATACAGCTCCCCTGGATCTTATAAGAATAGGATCCGGTCCTTTCCATTCATTAGATAACACATCTTTCCATTTTACCATTTCTCTTGGTCTATCTGGCTTTGAGCAGTGACGCTCGGCCGCTGTTTGTCCCTGTTCATCTAGGTTTAGAAAATTTAAAGTAAATAGTGCCATAGAAATCATAGTCCTCGGCACTGAAGGGAGGTCCTTCATCATTCCCCCGTTTTGTTTTATTAAGTAAGACTTTAAGGTGCGGTGGGCACGTTCCACGATGCCTTGCCCTTGAGGGTTATAGGGCAGGCCAGTCAAGTGGGTTACATCCATCTGACGGCAGAACTGCTTGAATTTTTGAGAAGTGTAGGCCGGCCCATTGTCTGTTTTAAGGACTCTGGGTTTGCCCCAGGCACTCCAGGCCTCGAGACAGTGCTGAATTACATGGGAAGTCTTCTCTCCCGATAGGGGAGTGGCGTGCAAAGCACCAGAGCAAGTATCAATAGAAACATGTAAATACTGGAGTTTTCCAAAAGAGGTGACATGGGTAACATCCATTTGCCAGACCTGTAACGGTCTGATGCCTCTTGGGTTGATCCCCACATGAGGTATAGGTAAAAATTGACAACAATTGTGACATTGGGTAACTATTTCTCTAGCCTCTTTTCTAGTCAGGGAAAATCGACGGCGCAGTGTCTCAGCTGTCACATGAAACCGCTCGTGGAAGGTCTTGGCGGTTTCCAAATTGGAAGACATGGCAACTGCAATCATTTTTGTAGCTTTGTCAGCCAGGTCATTCCCCTGTGCCATAGGGCCAGGGAGACCTGAGTGTGCCCGTATATGAGTTATATAAAACGGGTGCCGCCTGGCTAACAAGCAAGTTTGGATTTTATGAAAGATGGAAGCCACTTTACTGGATGGCTTAATAATTCCAGCAAGCTCAAGGTGATTAACTGCATTGACTACATAACTAGAATCAGAAACAATATTTGCAGGATCAGAAAAGTTCTGTAATACATCTAGAACCACCAAACATTCAACAACCTGGGGGGAGGTTTCTTTATACTCTTTTGAGACAACCTGAGTGCCAATCACATAGGCTCCGATCCCCGTCTTGGAGCCATCAGTATAAACTACCAAGCCATTTGATAAGGGCACAGGGGATGTCATGCGAGGGAAAACCACAGCTTGGGATAAGGCAAACTGCAAAATAGGGTGCCGGGGATAATGATTATCTATCTGTCCTGGAAATGAGGTTATCAATATGGCCCATTCATTGGAGGCAGCTGTCAGGGTCTGGACCTGAGGCAAAGTGTACGGGACTATTAGCGCTTCTGGATGTCTCCCAAAGTGAGTGAGGGAGGCCTTAAGTCCCCGCAAGGCAAGTCGTGCCACGGCATCAGGATACCAGTCAATGATTTTTCCTGGTGAAGCATTAGGGTGGATCCACAAGAGTGGGCCATTTTGCCACAGCACGGCAGTAGGCAATCCCTTTGTCTTAAGAAGGCACAAGGAAAAAGGCAATGTATCATCAAGGCGTGTCAGTTGGGCTTCCTATATGGCCTGCTCTACTAGCTGCAAGGCCTGTTTTGCTGGAGAACTGAGGGACCTTGGAGAGGTCAGGTGGCTGTCACCCTCAAGGATGTCAAACAGTGGCTTCAGGACTGTGGAGGGAATCTTTAAAAAAGGCCTGAGCCAGTTAATATCTCCTAATAATTTTTGAAAATCATTAAGGGTCCTTAAGTGGTCCCTTCTTATCTCTACCTTTTGTGGGACAATCTTATCAGGGAGGATAATTGACCCTAAAAAATGTCCCGTATCAGAAATCTGAACTTTGTCAGCAGCGATCTGTAGACCCCAGCGTGACAAGAGGGACTGTAATAAAGGATAGGCTCTTTGCAAAACTGTCAAATCTTTATGGCACAGAAGCACGTCATCCGTATAATGAATCAAAATCAGGGAAGGAAATTGTCGCCTCAAAGGTCTCAAAGCTTCTTGAACATATAACTGACAGATGGTGGGGCTATTTGCCATGCCCTGAGGCAAAACCTTCCATTGAAATCTCTTATCAGGCTCCACATGATTAACCGAAGGAAGCGTAAATGCAAAACGGGGTTTATCTAAGGAATATAAGGGAATAGAAAAAAAGCAATCTTTAATATCTATAATAACTAGGCTCCAACCTTTGGGTAAGGCGGAAAGGACTGGAAGACCCCTCTGTACTGGGCCAAAGGAATCCATCTGCTCATTGATGGCTCTTAGGTCATGGAGCAGCCTCCATTTGCCCGACCTTTTCTTGATTACAAATATCGGGGTATTCCAGGGGGAAGTAGAAGGCTCTAGATGTCCCAACCTTAACTGCTCCTGTACTATTTGAGTAGCAGCCTCCAATTTTTCAGAGGACAAAGGCCATTGAGGAACCCACACCGGGTCCTCCGTTTTCCACAGGATGGGTCGTGCTGCCTCAATGGCGCCTAGGAAAAACCCAGGCCCTGTCTGTCAGGGTTACTAGTGGATTGAATGGGTTCAGTTCTACCATGGCCCATAGGCCCTAAACCCCTTCCTTCTACATATCCCATTTTGCCCATAATACGTCTAGCCTGAGGGGAACAAATATGTTCATTAGATAACACAACCCTCATGTCTTGCATGACATCTCGCCCCCAAAGGTTAAGTGGAAGTGGGAGCACGTAAGGGGTAAAACATCCCTTTTGTCCCTCAGCCGTTTTCCAAGACAAAGCAACAGAGCTAATAGCAGGGCTGGCTTGATAGCCAAGGCCCTGCAAGGAGTGTGATGACTCAGTTACAGGCCACGACTTTGGCCACCAATGGGAAGAAATAATGCTTTTATCCGCGCCTGTGTCCATGATGCCTTCAAACAATTTTCCCTCAACCCATAATTTTAGTTTAGGCCTCTCATTTAGTGAGAGGACCAAGTAGGCGGAGTCTGTGCCAGAGGAGCCCATTCTCGCTTGCCCAGGTATTGGAGGCCCAGCGATGTCCGGGAGGAGCAGTAGCTGAGCTATCCGATCTCCCTTTGTGATGGAAAAAACCCCTCCGGGGCAAGAACACAGGACTTGGATCTCAAGGGCATATTGACAATCTGCTATACCCGGATGAACATGTAGGCCCTTTAAGGTCATAGATCCTCTGCCAATTATAAGACCCACAGTTCCAGGTGATAAGGATTCAATTGGCATCACGGGAACCGGTTGGACACCCATCTGAGGCATCAATATGAAGTCGGAGGCAGCGCACAGGTCCACCCAGGCTCGTCTCTCCTCTCTTGGCCCCTGTCTGTCCTGTTCCCATATTTCTGGGGGCCCTGGGAACGAGGGCCCAGCACCTCATTTTTTGGCATCCTCTGTGGTTGTTCTTCTAATGGAGGGAGGAGTTGCCCCTTGATATCTCTGACAGAGCGACATTGACTAGCCTTATGGTAACCTTTATTGCAGCGGGGGCAAAGGACACCGTGTGGTCGAGACGGGGCTCCAGCCTCATCGGTAGAAGCTTTGCAATCTTTTTTTAAGTGACCTAGTCGACCGCACCGGAAGCAAGCCCTTTTGTTTGTCCCCTTATTGGGGTATTTTTGAGACTGGATGATAGCAGCCGCCAGCCCCGCATTGGTAAGAGGTCCCCCAAGCTCCCTACAAGTTCGAAGCCAATCCTGTAGCCCCTTACTTTTCCTTGGCGCTATGGCAGCGCGGCACTCCTGTGTGGCTTGCTCAAAAATGAGCTGTTCAACAAGGGGTGCCGCTTGGTCGGGGTCGCCGAAGATGCGCCCCACAGTCTCCGTCATTCTGGCCACAAAGTCTGAAAAGGGTTCTTAGGGACCTTGAATGATCTTAGTAAGTTGTCCAGAAGCTTCCCCTCTTTTGGGGAGTGCCTCCCAGGCCTTGATGGCCGTATTAGAAACTTGCACATATGCACCCCATGGAAAAGCGGTCTGATCCGCCGCAAAAGGACCTTGGCCAGTTAACATATCAAAGGTCCAATCTCTCTGTCCAGGGGTCGGTGCCGTAGCATTGGCTCCGGCTTGAGCTTGTGCAGCTTCATGCCATAAAGCCTTCCACTCCATATATTGGCCCATTGTAGGGAGCGCAGCCTTGGCCAGCATCTGCCAATCGGCGGGAGTCATGGACGCCCCGGCAAATCTCTCTAACATTACTATAGTAAAATTAGCATTTACCCCATACTTTCGGACCGCTTCAGCCAGGTCTTTAATTTGGCTGTACTCTACTTTGTCTTTAATCTCTCCCTCGTCTTTC
>JADRCH010000086.1:2088169-2098442 GCA_019843965.1 Rhynchomys soricoides
GAAGATAGAAAGTAGATAGTAGATCACATATAAAGATAGATAGATAGATAGATAGATAGATAGATAGATAGATAAATAGATAGATAGATAGAAGGATGGGTAGATAACTGATGATAGACAGAAATGATATATGATAGAAGATGGATACATGATGGATAGATGATTGATGGGTAGATCGCATTGTCTTTACTCATTCTCTGTTGACAGATACCTGGACTGGTTTAGGAGTTTATTTACTACTATGAACAGTCCTGAAATAATTTCAATGTCTTTGGTTAAAAATCTAGGAAGGATGATATGCTAATTCTATGTTTCAGCTTACCTTAGTTTACCTTAGTTTTGTTTTGGAGACAAGGTCTAGCCATGTAGCAAAGCTAACCTAAAACTTTTGATCTTCCTGCCTCAGACTCCTGAGTGCTAGAATTTTTAATCTGTGCCACCATAGTGGGCCTGTTTTTAGTTCTGAGATTTGGGTGGTTTGTTTGGTTGTTTGGTTGTTTGTTTGTTTGGTTGGTTGGTTGGTTTTGGTTGTTGCTGGTTTGCTTTTTGTTTCTCAAGACAAGGTTTTCTGTGGGTACTGGCTGTGCCAGCAGTCACTCTGTAAATGGAGCTTACCTGGACTCACAGAGATCTATCTGCCTCTGCCTCCTGAGTGCTAGGACTGAAGGGAATAGAGTGGTGATCCCAACCTATATTTAGTTTTTCAGAACCCTCCACACTGTTTTACATAATATGTGGTCTAGCCTACACCACACCAAGAGTTTATAAGAATTCCTGCTTTCTTTCATCCTTGAAAACATTCCCCCCGACCCCTGTGGAAAAGTGTCTCAACTAGCCTAAACTGGCCCTAAATTCATTCAGAGCAAAGAACGATCTTGAACTTCTGACCCTCAGGCCTCTCCCCCTTCCTCCTAAGTGCTGGCATTATAGGTTCACACCACTATGCCTGGTTTCATGTGGAAATAGCCAGAAATTACTCCCTTTTCATAGCCAAGTCTCAACCTTGAGAAAAAAGTCTCAAATCCAAGGCATATCTAAGTCCATCAACAGTTTTTAGGATACTCAGGGGAAATGGTCTCTGATTTGTCATTACTGCATAAATAATATTTACCTCTTACTGAATGACATGAGGTATCTATGGCATGCTATTTTACACTTAAGAAGTTTTTCTCAAAGAAGAAGTTTTGTCTTTGTATCTGTTCCTTGGCATGTTTGACAGTCTGCTGGCTTAACACAGCCATTCTTGCTAGGATCTAACGTTAGGTTCAGTGTTTACAGCAAAACTACAATGGACCTCCTTTATTTCATTAACTGTTATATAATTAGAAATAGTGAAACCATTTTTCAGTCTTTGAGTGTTACTTGTTTGAGACAGTGAGAGGCAGTGTTTAGAGCCTCCCATTTGCAGTGTGAATAAAATGTTTTTCAATAGGCAAAGCCATGTCATCAGACCAATCTTGTTTTCCTCTGTTTTTGAGGCAGGGTCTCATGTATCACAGGATAACCTGAAACTCACTATGCAGCCAATGACGATCATGAACTTTTGATCCTCCTGACTCCAGAGTGTCCACAGAGCAATGGCTTGAACACACTGAGGTTCATGCACACTAAGCAAGCAGATCTCAAGCTGTGTTATATCCTTAGGCCTCAGACCTTTTAAAATAGTAATTATATTTTCTTGGTCATTAAACAAACATAAAGAAGTTAAAGCAAGAGCCATTCACATAATTTACCGAGTCCAATAAAAATGAAAACAAATACGAAGTCTACCTTTCAAAAACTCCCAGAAATTCCAAGTTAGATAACTAAGTCAAGCCTAACCCCCTTTGAATTCAGAAACCTGTATAATGGCACAGATTATTACATTCCCATGAATCTGGCCCTGAACAGAACAGACAAATTAGGACAAAAATGACTCATGAGACCCACTCAAAGATTCTGCTTATTTATATCAGTTTCTTTCATATCACCAATGAGGAGACATTCATAGAGTTGTTAGTTCACTCAAAATGCATTAAAGAAGAAGAACAAGACACACTGATAAGGAAGTGTAAACATTTTTAAACACTTTATTTACTAGAAAATAATCATCAGTTATATAACTTGATGGTTCTCAGGATCAGACAATTTAAAGCAGGTTTTAATGTTTAAGAATTGGTGATCCTCAAACAACAGAATTCTTTTATGACTATGTAATCTTCTATCAGAAAATCAAAAAATTAAAAATAAAAAAAAGAAATCAGAAAATCTATATGAAAAGCAATGTTAACAGTGGGAGGCCAACAGTATGACCATGGCACTGTGCTGAGACTATGATCTCATAATTAATCTATTTAATACATAAGGGAAGAGATGGCATTCCTAACACATAGTCACTCAAATGAACACAAAAACCCTAACTTTGTCTTGCCTGTGTGCAGTAACCAACTGTTCCACAGGAAAGAATTCATGTCTGGTACTGTAAACCTGGTCAAAAATCCCATGGCTAGGGAGAGCACAGACACTTTTTTGTTTATACACATAGATTAGTTTTATTCTCAAATTTGGTCAGATATTTTTGCCATGGACAGCAGTCATTGAAGATGACTACATGGTCAAAGTACTGAGAAGCAGTGACAGTTGAGTGTTCAGCCCTAAATGGGACATCTATACCTCCACAAGTTACAGGGAACATTGCAGAAGGGGACTTGAAAAAATAAGGACAGATGACAAAGTACCATGAAAGACTAACTTCTCCATAGAATAGAGTGATTGCACTTTGAACTTATACTGAAGGGGTCTATTCATTTGATTTTGTCTCCGCTCAGAAACTAGGCCATAGGTCACCCATGCCAGGAGCAGACCATGAAACTAGGCCATAAGCCATCTGTTCCATCAGCAGAGTCCAAAAGTCCAGGAGCAAGACAATAAAATCTCCACCCAAGGAACAGTCTGTATAGAGCCACAGGAATGGGAGATATCTGATCCCAGGATAGGCCATTTGTGTTGGGCAGCTTATCCAGTGGTTAATCATTCATGATGCAGGAATGCAGTCAGTCTGGAGCATCCCAGCACCCACCAATAAGGTTTTAGATTACCTAGCCCTAACATAGTAGCCAATCAAAATTGTACTAATGTCAGGGCTCTGGCCCTTACCAATCACATTAGGGATTGCATAATCCTTCTTGAGAGTTCCCCTGGTTCCCTATAAGAAGTTCTACATGCCTTTGTCTGGGGTAGTCACCATTTTGATGCCGTGGTGACTCCAGAAGGCTGGTTGTTTCTGCAGAATAGACACTCTTTGTTCTTGCATAAAATTTGAGTTTGGGATCTTCCTTCAGTGATTCCCAAACTGTAACAATACCAGCTACAGTTACTTTCACAGATCAAGTCAATAACTCCAGAATAGACAGAAAAGGGGCTCATGAGTCTCTACTCCCAACTGAGTAGTTATTGGCAAGTGATAGCAACAGGGAAGAGGGAGTCATTTTTCTTCAGGGGTGTGCCCAAACTCAGGCATACAACCTTAACTGGGCTTCATGGGTTAGAAATCCAGAAAAAGATCAGGACATGAAGTTAGGAGGGGCATGTGCTAGGAGAGAAAAGTTGGGGTGGATATGGTCAAAACATCACACACACACATACACACACACACACACACACACACACACAAGAGGGGAGAGACATATACATATGTGTATCTTGTCAAAGAATAAATTAAAATTAAAAGATGGAACTGTGAGACCAGATGTGGTGTGACCACATTCTGTGAAACCAGAATTCAGGAGGCAAAGACAGGAGGATCTCTGTGAGTTAGAGGCCAGCCTGGTCTACAGAGTGAGTTCCAGGACTACATAGAGAGACCCTCTCTCAAGAAACAAACAAACAAAAAACCTGTGGACTACATCAGACATAATTCAAATATATTCAAATAAAGTAGTTGCAATGACTTTAACAAAGTCATTGTCTGCAAAATTGTAGACATATTTTTAAAATGCTAACAAAGGATTTTTCAGGATCCTCTATGAGGCTAGCAACAGCAACAACTGTAAAAACACAGGTTGCTGTAAGCTGCAAAGAACAGCAGTGTAAAGAAAGCCTCCTGACAGAAGATTTATCCTCCATTAAAAGAGTAGAGCCAACCAGTAGTGACTCAAAGGGTCAGAAATGGGAAACAAATGCCCAGGCTACACTCCTTTCACTTCCATAGGCTTTCTTTTAATTTTTTAAAGATGCACTTATTTATAAGAATGAATATTTTGTATACATGTATGTATATGTACCATGTGCATACCTGGAGTTGTAGGTGGCTGAGCTACCATTGGGTGCTGGAAACTGAATTCAGGTCTTTGGGAAGAGCAAGTACTCATAACTGCAAAGCCAGCTCCTCCCTTAGGTCCCCTGATGCTCTCTACTGACCAGATCCAAGGAGAGGTCCCAATGGAGTTTAATCATGTAGTGCAGTCATCATGCAAGGTTGACATCAACTGATTCCCTAGGAAGGTTTGTTAGGACCCATCACCCCACAATCACCCAGAATGGGGAAGGAACTGAAAATTCAGGTTTCATGTCCTGTGTTATGGCTGATGCTGCTAGTCCAGAGTCCAGAGCATTAAACGGAACATCTCAGTCTCTCAGGGCAGAAAAAGGTGAGACATACAGTTGGAAGCTGTCCAACACAGCGACAATAGAAGTCGGTGTGAGAACAATGGGCTCGTTTATCATCAAAACAGCTGTCTCAAAAGGCTGTCCCCTTTGCCTGTTTTCAGTTTTTTCTCCCTCTGTAAATGCTAAAAGGTATACTGTGTTGCCTTGATATGTGAGAGCAAAGAGAAGTTTGAAGATTTTTCAACAAACCTCCCAAATAGCCACCCTGAAAATCCCCTACATCTTACACTGTGTCCACTCTAGTCTGCCTCTCCACAACCATAAGTGCTGCCTGCAAGGAGGGTGTTGCCCTATGTGTCAGGGAAGAGACTTGGCTTTTCCTTACAGCATGATGTTCAGGAGCCTACCTACAGTGCTGTCCTCACAGAAAAAAAATCAAGAAAATTAATGGTTTCAATATAAATCTATGAGAGATGCTTATGAATATCCTGGCTATAAAAAAATTTACTGTTTTCAAGTTCCATCCATTTGCCTGTGAATTTCATGAAGTCATCGTTTTTAATAGCTGAGTGGTATTTCATTGTGTAAATGTACCACATTTTCTGTATCCATTCCTCTGTTGAGGGATATCTGGAAATATCATCCTGAGCGAGGTAACTCAGTCACAAACAAATGAACATGGTATGTATCCACTGATAAGTGGTTATTAGACCAAAAGTTCAGAATACCCAAGATTCATTTCACAGCAACTGTTGGGCTGAGTGTGAGGTCCCAGATGGAGGAGTTGGAGAAGGGACTGAAGGAGCTGAGGGAGTTTGCAGCCCCAGGGAGGGAGCAACAGTGGCACTGGCCTGACACATAGAGGGGCCCATGGTGCTGACCACATATGCGGCAGAGGAGGGTCTTGTTAGCCATCAGGGAGAGGAGAGGCCCTTGGGCCAGAGAGTGTTAGATCCCCCAGTAGAGGAGAATGCCAAGGAGGGAAGACGAGAGTGGGTGGGTGGGTGGGGGAATACCCCCATAGAGGCAGAGGGAGGGGGAGGGAATAGGGAGGTTACAAAGGGGAGATCTGGAAAGGGGGAAACTTTTGAAATGTAAATAAAGTATCAAAAAAATAGTGTTTAATGAGTGAGGTCGTCAATCAGAACTTACAGTAACTGAAATATAAAGCTGAACGAGACAATTTCTCAGTCATAACGCAAGTTTGCTCTTTTTATGTTTTCATTAAAGGCCAACAATGAGATCATGTTAAAGACAACTGAACCCTTCCTCACAAAGCAGAAACAGAATGTGAAGCTGAAAGCTAACGCTTTTCTCTCTTCTACGTTAACAAAGTCAGACCTGTCAGATTAATGAATGCCCTATTTGGGAAAACTTGGAGTCAAGGGTTTAACCTGACTTTGATGGTGGAAAGGTTGTCTGTGTTTTCTGGCAGAGAGCTTAAAACATCTAGCTTACCCAGAAAATGAAAAGATCCTAGGAGACAGCTCCAGTGGATCTACTGATCCAGTCTCGTGCTTAACACTGATCTTTAGTTCTCTGTTTAATGTACACAGTTTTTGGTAATTTAAATTTTTAAAGATCTATACTAATTTCTACTTTCTCTGGGAGGAAAACTGATGCCAGAAGCAGATCAGCTTTAAGTTAATTATTTACACCGGAAGCATAGCTACTGTGAACCAAGGGAAAGGAAAGCCACAGATGTGTATCTAAAATTCTCCACCTATTTATTCATTATGGAAACAACATTCTGATCAACTTAGTATTTTAATTCTCAACTAGGGAATCAAACCAGATAATTCTTCTAACCAGAAGACTGTCAAATTCTATTAACCTTTGGAGTGTTCATAGTCAGTGCTCTTAATTGCTGAGCCATCTCTCCAGCCCTTAATATTGTTTTTCAAAGGTTATAATAAAAAGTTATAAAGTATACAAAGTAGAAAAGAATAAACATACTGATACTAAAGAAAAACACACTAGGATGGATTATCTGCCCCAATACTCAGTCCAAGATGCAGAGTTGTGAAGCATTCTCACTCCTCCAAAACTGTACCCCCAAACTCACTGCTCTAACTGTACAAAACAGCAAGACCGTAACCATTGTGTAATGGACAGTAGGCTGTAGATACACTTCAGACGGAAGCCTCAGCAACAACTGAGGCTCCACGAATGCAATGTGACTTTGGTAACTGGGGGCTGGACAGATGGCTCGTCAGTTAAGAGCACTGGCTGCTCTTTCTGAGTACCTAAGTTCAATTCCCAGCACCCACATTGTGGCTCACAACCATCTGTAACTCCAGTTCCTTGAGGATCCAACCCCCTCTTCTAGCTTCTGCAGGCAGCAAGCATGCACAGCATGCATATGCATTCATGCAGTCAAAAGTCTAATACACAAAAGTAAATAAATCTTTTTAAAGAGGGGGTAGTGGAAATAGTGCCTTGGATGCAGGGCCGTGCTTAAGCTTTTACCTTCTCATCCTTTTCCAAGGCTTAAGTGTGTGAGGCATAAAACGAGAGCAAAACTTCTAGATAAATGTGATCACCAACCAGCTGGACAGCTGTATCCTTTTACTTTACTTTGAAGGAGACTCACCAAGCAGAAATAAAATTAATATACATGAGACTGTGCAGATGGATCAGTAGGCAAAGCACTTGCCAGCAAGAATGAGGACCCGAGTTCAGGTGCTATGGTGATTCTGAGGAAGTGGTTGGTTGGGCCAGTTGCATGTCATTCAATGGTGTCCCGATGTTCAAGGACCTGTACAGGCACAGTTAGAGAGACAGTGTAGACATCTGGGCCCTGGGGGGGACTCCGTAAACTCGGCTCAAGCAGAAGGACTGACTTTAGCATGGAGCTGTTTGCTCAAGGCTCTACTCTCAAACTGACCAAGTGGTGCCAAGAATGGCTCTGCAATGACCAGATCAGCATAGGCGCTCAGGATTGGGCAGTGGAGAGCATGGCTTTCCTTACCTTTGACATCAAGATGAAAGAAGAATTTGTAGAGGATGGGTTTTGCTGAAAGGCTCTGTTCCAGCTCAGCAGGTACAACAAGAGGTCAGTCTATTTGTAGTAACCTCAGCATTGACCAGTGTGCCAACAGCTGTTGGTATGGGCTGTATCCCAAGATGGTAGAGCTAGCCACAGAGCTGACAACAGGTGCCTTGCCCTTGTAGTGCTCTAAGCATAAACTGAGCTCAGTGAAGAAATACCTGCAGTAGGTGTGATGTCAGCCATGTCACACATAGTGTCTTAATTACTTTACTACTGCTATGACAAAGCACCATGACCAAGGCAACTTATGAAGAGTTCATTGAAGGCTCATAGTTGCAGAGGATAGTAGAGTCCATGACCATCATGGTGGGGAGCAGAGCAGTAGGGAGGCATGGCAGCAGAGCAGTAGCTGAGAGCTTGCATGTTGAGACAACCACAAGGCAGAGAGAGCTAACTGAGAAACCTCAATGCCTATCCACAGTGACACACCTCCTCCAACAAGGCCGCACTTCCTAATTCTTTCCAAATAACCCCACCAACTGCATGTCAAGTATTCAATATATAAGCCTGCCAGAGGGGGTAAAGGGGGGATGTGGAATTCTCATTCAACCCGTCACACATGGTGAAGATCTACAGTCTATGCTGACAGATTCACATAGAGAGCTGTTCTCCAGAATCTTCCTGACTTTGGCTCAGGAGATGGAGGACTGAGGAGGCACTGTGGTTTCTCAAGGCATGTTAGGATGTCAAGGCTCTACTCCTACTGGAAATGTCAGATAGATAAAGGCAGCCCAGGGTCTTACCAAGCTCATCATTACCTCCAAACCAGAGATGACCATTCCTGGCAAGTGGCTATATGAAGTAATATGAACCCTTGTACTCTGGCACCTCAACCATATGGAGCTACAGAACTTTGGGGTAATAATGGCTGTCTTAGTTAGGGTTTTACTGCTGTGAAGAGACACCATGACCAAAGCAACTCTTATAAAGAATAACATTTAATTGGGGCTGGCTTACAGGTTCAGAGGTTTAATCCATTATCACCAAGGCGGGAGCATGGCAGCTTCCAAGCAGGCATTGGTCAGGAAGAGCTGAGAGTTCTACATCTTGTTCAGAAGGCTAACAGAAGAGTGACTTCCAGTCAGCTAGGAAGAGGGTCTTAAAGTCCACACCCGCATTGACACACTTCCTCCAACAAGGCCACGCCTCCTAACAGTGCCACACCTTGGGGCAAGCACATTCAAACCTCCACAATTGCCCTAATAAACTTGGTAAGGATCTGTGAGGCTCAGACAGAAAGACGAATCCTGTGAAAGAAGAATATGGGTCCCATGATTAAGGATCATATGTTTTGGTAGCACAGATGCTGCTCAGGTCACCATGGAGTGCATGTGTAAGTTGGCCATGAGCAAAAAGGTGTGGGATCTCTTTATAGCCCAGTACAATGATCAGCTGAAACTGCTGCGGTGGCCAGGGGCCTGGCTATGTTCACCTCTGTTTGTTCCTTGTTAGAGACCAAGCTATTATACTGAATAACTAGTGTCTAATATGAACATCAAACTCTAATTTATTCTTTCTATAAATTATCTATCCAAAAATATAAAATAAAATCAACTTTAAATTGCCAATTCCTATAAAATAGTTTTAAAACAAAGAAATGTTTGTGTTCATTTTAGTTATTATTACTGCGATTGTTATTGACAGTAGGTGGGGTGAGCATGTCATGATTTGCATGTAGAGGTCAGAGGACAATTCTGTGTAGTTGGCCCTCTCCATCTACCTTTATTGGGTTATAAGGATCAGGGATCCAACTCAAGCAGTCAAGTTTCTCAGTAAGTGCTTTTACCTACTTGGATATTTGCCCAGCACAAAGCAATCATTTCTTTGATTTTGATTCTTTATTTTTTGGGTGTGAATTTCATGTGTAACTACCATACCCCATCATCTCCATGCTTCCCTCTCCCTCCTGTGCAGATGAAATAAAAGGAGGACATGGCCACTCCCGAAATACAGAGATGAGTTGTTATTGACCACTCCAGCTCCTCCCATTTCAAGCCCCAAACTCAAGACCTCTTCTTTCTAGTTACATTCATCAGATACATGCACACACCCTATGAAGTCCATTTAGTGTTGCTTGTATGTCCATGTTGTTTAGGGTATTCACTAAGGGACCACAGTAATGCAAGGTACGTCATGGAAGGTGCATCCATGAAACCTCAATATCATTGCCTGGAATACCAGTTGACATGCCAATTGGAGGCTCCACCCATAGATGAAGAGCTACAGACAATCAATGGCTGCTGAGAGAAGGAGGATCTGTTTTCTCCAGAGACAAATTCAAACAATTGTTGCTGTTGTTGTTGCTTCTTTTGTTGAGACAGGGTCTCACTATGTAGCTCTGGCTGTCCTGGAACTCACTATGTAGTCCAGACTGGCCTCAAATTCAGAGATTCTCCTGCCTCCTGAGGGCTAGATGGAAGATGTGTGCTCTTAATCCCACCACTCTAAAGAGGCAGGCAGACCTCTGAGTATAAGGCCAGTCTGGCCGGGCCACACAGAGAGTCCTGGCCAGCCAGGAGTATATACTGGGGAGGGGAGGGGTAAGAAGTAAAATGAAGCTGCAGCATGTTACAGCTCTTGTGTGTTTATTGAATTGTTTTTGTGTGTTGTCTGTCTTGTGCAGCATGTTACAGC
>JADRCH010000086.1:2103575-2120812 GCA_019843965.1 Rhynchomys soricoides
TCTCCCCTGCATCCCTCGGCCTCCCCTGTTACAGGCCTCCGTCTCCCCTGCATCCCTCGGCCTCCCCTGTTACAGGCCTCCGTCATACACCCAGGAGCAGCCATGCCCTTTCCTCTCCTCTATATTGATTTTTTTCATTCATATGGTGCCAAAACCCTGAACCAGTCATTTCCTCTTTCTTTCTTTCTTTCTTTCTTTCTTTCTTTCTTTCTTTCTTTCTGTCTTTCTTTTCTCTTCCTTTATTTCTTTTTCAGTAAATGAGTGAAAAAAAAAAACATAAAAAGAAAAAGGAACATGACTGGTCCTGAGTTTCAGTACCTTGCAACAGCGTGCCTGGCACATGGCCTTCCGTGGCGGTCCTCAGAAGACAATCCAGCTGGGTTTCAGAGTTGCCTATTTACTTACTTAATTGTTTGTTCATTTGGAGACAGGGTTTCTCTGTGTAGCCCTAGCTGTCCTGGAACTCGCTTTGTACACCAGGCTGGCCTCGAACTCAAAGTTCTGCCTGCCTCTGCCTCCTGAGTGCTGGAATTAAAGATGTGAGCACCACTCTGCATCCAGCTGATTCTTAAATCTCATATTTCTAGCTTCCCAAACTGTGAGAAAATCAATTTCTGACTTAGCCATCCCATCCATGCTGTGAGAGGGCACCTCCCTATTTAAGTCGAGACAGATCATAAGATACCAAAGACACGACTGTCAGAAGCCTGGAAAACCAACCAGTAAAAGCCATTCTTCAAACACACCCTGGGATCATGAGACAGGAGGAGAAACATATCTGAAACGAAAGTTGAAATGGAAGAATTTTGTTTGTTTGTCTGTCCGTCATTGGACATGGTCTATCTACAGTGTAGCCCTAGCTGTCCTTGGTCCCCAGCTGGAAGTCCTGCTCTGAGAGGCTATAGAATTTTTAGGTAGTGGACTCTACTAGAGGGAATCAAGCACAAGGGTGGACTCTACCAGAGGGAATCAAGCACAAGGGTGGGCTCTACCAGAGGGAATCAAGCACAAGGGTGGGCTCTACCAGAGGGAATCAAGCACAAGGGTGGGTCTGGTGGCCCCAATTCAGCTGTTTCCTGTTTTGCCTAGGTGCAAGGTAGGATGTCCCAGCTACTGCCACCATGGAGTTTATTCCCTCCATGCCTTCTCTCAGTGACGACCTATAACCTGGTAAAATCAACCCTTCCTCCCATAGGTTGCTTCCTGTCTTGTATTTAGTCACAGTAGCAAGTTAGTTTCTAATGTACAGCTGTTTTAAAGGGATATATATATATATATACCTCCCCTAATATATGTATATATAGAAACATAATTTTTAAATGTTAAAAAGTATTTTGAAATAAAATACATTGTGAAAGTAATAGTACAAAATAAATGACTTCTGATAAGTCCAGGAGATTTGGGGAGATAATTATCAAACCCCATTCTTGCTGCTGAATGGTATAAAAGAAAGGTACATTATTAGAAAGTACTTGAAGGTAATTAAGGACCTCCTCCACCGTGACAAGTAAAAACAAACTGAGAACGATAGATGTGGTATCACTTTGAGGACATCGCGCAGCCTCCATTTTAAGGTAGTACTGGAATGATGCAACATGAATCCACTCCATTTTAAGGTAGTACTGGAATGATGCAGCATGAATCCAGAGCCAGGGGCAATCCTTCTATAATCAAAACTCCCAAGCCTCTGGGACCATTCCCTCGGATCCTTCTATTTCCTCATCCCTAAAAATTCCAGTCTGACAAGGTTTTGTAAAAATTAGTTACTATATAAAAACTAAGTAAAGAACTGAGCATGGTGGCAAATGTCACTAACCTGTGCCCACGTGCTGAGGCAGGAGACTGAAAGGTTGACTATACTACACAGTGAAACCCTATGTTAAAAAATTCAAGTCACAAATATCTGAAAACTTCCAAACATGACGAAGAACTTTGCAAATTGCACACAGCAGATCAAACTGAAGAGTGCCTCATCCACAAAACTAACCTGGGACAGAGGAGAGGCAGGTGAGAGGCACTTCAGAAGCCAAGCAGGATTCCAATGAGAACAGGGGTGGGTTTTGTCCAGTTCTCTTGAAGGATGTGGTAGCTAACTCCTATCTTACTTGCTTGATTTGCTGCTGTGACAAAAGCTCCTTAAGGTAGGAAGGGTTACTCTGGCTCACAGTTGAAGGGGGCTGCCTCATGGCAGAGATGAATGGTGGTGCTCAGCTCACTTGCTGCTTCGTGTCCAGTCCAGTAGCCAGCCTATATGCTGGCACCACACATATTCAGGATCCCTGCCTCAGTTGAACTTTCCTGAAGACATACCCAGAGACATATTTCCATGGTGATTCTCAGTCTAGTCATGTTCACAGCAGAGCTCAACCATCACAACTTCAACCACAATTTAGCTACAGCTTTACAGTGTGCTACGTTTAGTTAGCATGTTTGTTTGCTGAGACAAGCTCTCACTATACAGCCTCCATAGTCCTGAAATTTGCTATGTAAACCAGGCTGGTCTAGAACTCACAGAGATCATCTTACCTTTGCCTCCCAAGCACTGGGAGTAAAGGTGTGCGCCACCATACCCAGTTAATATTGCTATTTGTATATATTTACTTTATTAAGTTTTCATTCATATAGTATATACCTAATATTAAGGATACTGAAGCTTAGGTAGCCATTTACATTGCCATGACTGCCATATCTCCAAATTTGTGTTAACAGAGCCCAAATTCTCTAATTTACTATTAACTCATTTAAATTATATGTGAATGATCATTTTCTTAGCTAAGATGTTATTTATATGTTGGTTTGAGGCAACATATGAAATTTTCTAAACATCACTAATGCTAACTAGAATTATCTGATACATAACTTAGACATATTATGAACTAGCAGTAACAAAAATAATCTTCACAGACTTCAAAACCAATTGGAACTATATACAGAAAAATAGGTGGGCACTTGTCTTTATTGAGATAAGAGTATAACTGTATGTCCATGACTGTCTCTAAACTCACCAGATAGCTAAGGCTAGCCCAGAACACAGCCTCTATTTCATGAATCTTGGGATTGTAGGTGTATACTACCATACAGAGTTCTGCTTTTTAACTTGTCATTTTGTATTTTGATTATATATATATATATATATATATACCAGAACATAACTTGGTAAATGTTCCAGATGTGTATGAAAAAAATGTATGTTCTGCTTTTTTAAAGTAGAATGATCTACAAGTTCAACCATATTTGGTAGCTGACAATTGTCTTAGTTTGGGTTTCCATTGCTATGAAGAGACACCATGACCAAGGCAACTTTTATAAAGGACAACATTTAATTGGAGCTGGCTTACAGTTTCAGAGGTTCAGTCCATTATCATCAAGGCGGGAGCATGGCAGCTTCCAGGCAGGCATAGTGCTGGAGGAGGAGCTGAGAGTTCTACATCTTGATCCGAAGGCAGCCAGGAGAAGACTCTTCTGTACTGAGCAGAGTTTGAGCACAGAACCTCAAAGCCTACCCTCACAGTGACACACTACCTCCAACAAAGCTACATCACTTAATAGTGCCCCTTCTCATGGGCCAAGCATATTCAAACCACCACAACAATGATAGGCTTTCTATGTTCTTTCTCATTTCCTAAGTAGTTCTTCTATCAATCATTGAGATGGGTTATAGACTTGTACTTTCCTTTCAAGCCTACCAGCTTTTGCTTCACATATATCATTTATATTAAAGATAAATCTATTGGATTATCAGGTCAACTCAGTAAACTAGCAGACACAAAGCCCACTTTGCCTGATGGGAGGCTCCTTCACGTTAGTGTTAGAACAGGAGGTTTCTTTCCCCTCCATCTCTAATTCACTTTGCTTTTTATGTTTAAAATGAGTTTTCGGGGCAAATTTTTATCCAAGAGGTCATTCTCTGTAGAGCACTAGACTTGATCTCCACTCTTTAATGCAGCTTGAAAGCTCTCCAGACAGTAAACTGGGTAATTGTTGGACTAGTTTGTTACCTCTGTTCTTCAGTGGCCAGTGTACAATGACTTGGAAGCCATTGTTTCAAATTCTTTTTATGTGTCATTGCTTCAGGTGGTAGGATAAATCTAGTTTTTATAACTCCATCTTGGCATTCATTACTCTTAATGTTGCTGGACCTGCAACCTGCTTCAAAAAATTACCCTTGGGCTGCTAGAGCCACTTCAGGCGTGAATACTGCAAATGCCTAGATGTTTTCATCTGTTTCAATTAAACCAATACTGGTTACAGAGTATGAAATTCCAGTTTCTTTGCCTCCAGGTAGAATAAACTCACTGTAATATATGCTGTGGAGTCTTCTGAATTCTAATGCTAATGCTGAAACCACTACCTGTCTTTGTTTTCCTTTCCTGGCTTGCCTCCCCAGGGGCTCTACTGTTTCAGAACAAAACACATTTCCCACAAATCACTTGTACCTGCACCTGTGTCTCATCTCACCTACAGTTTTTCGGAGAACTGGATACTAACTCAGCTCAAAGTTTCACTCTCTGTAAAATGTCTTATAGCTTCATATGCTTTTATTCTCTCGTGTTTTAATTCACTGACCCTGAAGACTCTTACAATGAGCATCTTGTGTTGAACAGACATCAAAATACTATCTGTCAAATTCATCATATGTTGATGAATAACCAACTAACCCATATTTATAACCTAAGAGTAGCTAAGGCAAGCTCTTGATTGGAGCTTTTCAGATGCTCCTAATTTTATGGTGATCAGGTTCAACTAAGTATTGGGTAGTGTGTTGCAAATGTCTGCTTGGAAAACTTGGCAGGTACAAATGTTTGTGCATACTTTTCTTGTATGTTCAAGTTAGGACTTGTATCATTTGATTGCCTTCCTCATTTTATGATCCAGGAACATTAGCCCCATTTTCTATTAACTTTAAATCAGTTTTAAAAGATTCCCAGATATATTCAGTAGCTTAGCTTTACTACAAAATAATTAGCTAGTTGTTTTGTTTTGCTGTAAGATAGATATGTAATTTGATTATATTTTGTTATTATGGCAAACAATACTATAGCATGACAGGAAATTTTCCTTAGGGAAAGTTTTCCCAGGTTAAAATAAGAAGTAAACACCCAGTTTAAAAAGAAACTTTCAAAATGAAACTTACTATTACTTATTATAATTATTCTGTGAATTTAATAAATCAAATTTTGGTATAAGAGATATTTCAGTAATTTAAAAAGTTATTGGATATACAAAACTATACTCCTGATTCTGACAATGACTTCTGAAAACTGAGCTTTGATAGCTACTCAGATGTATAGAGAAGAAAAAATAGATATTGTATGTCCACATGCCAATATAAATGGCATTTCTAGGTGAAATTAGGTAAGGAAATGAAGCAAAAATTTTCTTTATGTTCCACATTCCACCTATTATGATTAACTGTGCAGCAAACTACTCATTATAATTCTAATACCACCACAGGATAATAAAGCCACTCATCAATCACACTGATGCTTATATGAAAATGGCACCTGAACAATAGCAACCTCCATGAGGATTTCCTTGGAGAAAGTGACACAGGACAAAAGTAGATCTTGGTCTCTATATTTATTTTCTCGTTTCCATATATATATATATTTATTATTATTATTATTATTATTATTATTATTATTATTATTATTATATAAAATACCCAAAGCTGGGTACAATATAGAGCAGAGGTCTTTATTTAGCTTATAGTTCTGGAGATCCAGGAGCATAGCTCCAATGTTAAATTAGGCTCTGGTAAAATCATCATTGGGCATGTCACTGTGATGACAAGAGCACATGGGATAGAGTGTCATCATGTGGCAACCCAGATGCCGGAGAAGGACAGGAGTCCCACAACACCTTGTTTGTCCTTCTAATGCTAGAACTCCAGCGACCTAACTTCGTCCCACTAGTCCCTACCTTTCTTCGGTCACCCTTACCTGGTCCATACTGGGGACCAGGCTTACAACATAGGAACAGTTAGGAGATACTCAATCATATCCAGAGAACAGCCATCTCTATTGCAAATATTGAGAGAACCCATCCCTTTCTCTTAGGGTGGGTGGATACTCTGAGGTAAAGATTAATACTTGGGACTCAGGAGGGTGCATATGTTTATTGAGATAGTTTGTGGTGGCTAAGCTTGTCAACTTGACAAGCTCTAGAAGTACCTAGGATACAAACCTCTGGGCACACCTATAAAGGAATACCTAGATAAGGTTTATTAAGGTATAAAGATCCCCACACACCACTCACTAAGTGTTTTTCATTTTGGTTTGGGTTTTTTGTTTGTTTGTTGAGGTTTTTGTTTGTTTCCTTTCTGTTGTTTGTTTTTGAGGAAGTATCATTCTGTGTATTACAAGCCAGTCTTGAATTTGGCAGCCTTGTGCCTGGGCCTCCTGATTCCTGGGATTACAGTCAGGCTTTGCTAAATCTGCTTTTAATAGTTGCAACAAAAACAATTTAGTCTACAAACTCTAAAACGGCCTCTGACTTTTCCTCTAGAAAATAACCTATATTCAGACACTGCATCTTCAATACTCATCAGAGAAACTTCTTGCAGTAGATGGGAATTGACAGAGACCCACATTGGACAACATGCAGAGAGTGAGAGACTTTGGAGCACTCAGCCCTAAATAGGATATCTTCACCATACCCCGCCCCTCAGGGGTCTATGCAGAAGAGGAGGAGAAGGAAAGACTGTAAGAGCCAGAGACGATGGGTGATTTCCCAAACACAGCAGAACAACTGATGCACGTATGAACTCAGAGACTGTGGCCACACCTGAGACCTGCACAGGTTCAAGCTAGATGAGGTCCCAGCACTGAGGGTGGGAAGTGGAAACAGTATCCTATCCCTAACTACGAAGCTATCTGCAACTGATCCCTGCTGACAAAGGGAAACTCAGTTTTCTCCAGTGGAGTCTCTCTGGGTATACCAACCACAACCTAGGGCAGGTCCCATGCCAGGGAAGAGTTAGCCAACATAAGATGGCACACCAAGGTTTTTCTGTGGGCTTTTTGTCTCATTCTGTTTTGGCATATTTTTGGTTGGTTGTTTTTTTACTTGTTTTGATTTTTTTTTCTTTTTTGAAAGAGAGAACAAAGCTGCATAAAGAGAATCTGGGAGGAGTTGGGGGAGAGGAAAATAAGATAAAAATATATTGTATGAAAATTTTAAGAAAAAAATCACTGAGGCTATAGAGATAGCTCAGCAGTGAAAGGTTGGGCTTACAACCAAATTATCAAAAGTTACTGTTGGAGTTGGTGACTTAAGCTTCATTTTTTAAAAAGAGATAGAAAGGGCTGGAGAGATGGCTCAGTGGTTAAGAGCACTGACTGCTCTTCCAGAGGTCCTGAGTTCAATTCCCAGCAACCACATGGTGGCTCACAACCACCTGTAATGGGATCCGATGCCCTTTTCTGGTGTGTCTGAAGACAGCTACAGTGTACTCATATAAATAAAATAAATCTTTTAAAAAAGAGAGAGATAGAAAGAGAAACATTAAATTAATGTTGTTTGAGATTAGGACAGAATTTCCAACAATTTCTGAAATTGCCTAAACTAGTTTACATAAAAATAAACAAAAATAAACCTTCATTAAATTAAATTCTTCTTTAAATATAATATATAATAATAAAATTGTACATATAGCAAAAAAATTTTTATAATAAAATTTAATTGTTAAAGAATTTTAGAGAAATGTTCCATATAACAGTACAAATCAATACAGTACTTCTAATGAACAGTTTACCAACAAGTACCAAAATATAAATTGTGCATAAAATCTTATCTAGTAATCTTATTTCTAAGAATTTATGTTGACAAAAATATGTATGTACTGTGGGATATCTATCATAGTATTATATACAATGAGAAACATATTAAAATTAAACACAGAAGTAATAAGTTATAAAATTACTAGTAGACATTTCTATAATAGTTAAAATGCTATTTTCTAGGCTAAAACTTTAGAAGCCAATATCATCATCTTATAATTTCACATTATAAATATGATTAAAATAAATCACTTTTTAAAAACATTATGCAATTGGAAATTATTTCTGACAGATCAACTCTTACAGTTTTATAGGCCATTCATTTTTTTCTCCTTTGAAATAACAAAGGAAAGTTGACTTCAGCCAAAATAGCACACAACCTAATCTCATAAATCACACGTTTAATGTTACTTGTTTTCAATAGGTTTTGAAAACCTTACAACTGTCACACTCAACTAGAAATAAGTTGACAACTCCTGAATAAATTCAGAGAAAATAAATACTAGTCTTTTAAAATACACAGGACTCACCTCCCTAATGTGAACATAAAATTCAAATCCCTCCAATGTTCTCCCTTGAAGCTATGTTAGCTTCACTCTGAGCAAAGAGCAACATTCCTTTGCGTTTCCCAAGGCCATTACACTGAGACTCATCAGATACCTATAACACTTGCTGAAGTTACCCCTTAAATATTTCTATTTGACCAGTATGAAGTGTCCTTCCTAATCTTTTTTGATAACTTTTGGTTGAAAGTTGATTTATTCGATATTAGAATGGCTACTCCAGCTTGTTTCTTGGGACCATTTGCTTGGAAAATTGTTTTCTAACCTTTTAGTCAGAGGTAGTGTCCGTCTTTGAACTGAGGTGTGTTTCCTGTATGCAGCAAAATGCTGGGTCCTGTCTACATGTCCAGTCTGTTAGTCTATGGCTTTTTGGGGGGGAATTGAGTCCATTGATGTTAAGAAATATTAAGGAAAAATGATTGTTGCTTCCTGTTATTTTTCATGTCATTTTCATGTTTATATGGCTATCTTCTTTTGGGTTTGTTGAAAGATTATTTTCTTACTTTTTCTAGGGTGTAGTTTCCCTCCTCGTGTTGGCGTTTTCCATCTATTATTCTTTTTAGGGCTGAATTTGTGGAAAGTTAGTGTGTAAATTTGGTTTTGTCATGGAATAGCTTGTTTTCTCCGTCTATGGTACTTGAGATTTTGCTGGGTATAGTAGTCTGGGCTGGCATTTGTGTTCTCTTAGAGTCTGTATGAGATCTGCACAGGATCTTCTAGCTTTCATAGTCTCTGGTGAGAAGTCTGGTGTAATTCTGATAGGTATGCCTTTATATGTTACTTGACCTTTTTCCCTTACTGTTTTTAATATTCTTTCCTTGTTTAGTGCATTTTGTGTTTTGATTATTGTGATGGGAGGAATTTCTTTTCTGGTCCAGTCTATTTGGAGTTCTGTAGGCTTCTTGAATGTTCAAGGGCATCTTTAAGTTAGGGAAATTTTCTTCTATAATTTTGTTGAAGATATTACTGGCCCTTTAAGTTAAGAATCTTTCCTCTCTTCTATACCTATTATCCTTAGGTTTCATCTTCTCATTGTGTCATGGATTTCCTGGATATTTTGTGTTAGAAGCATTTTGCACTTTGCATTTTCTTTGACTATTGTGTCAATGTTTTCTATGGTATCCTCTGTATCTGAGATTCTCTCTTCTATCTCTTGTATTCTGTTGGTGATGCTTGCATCTATGACTCCTGATCTCTTTCCTAGGTTTTCAATTTCCCAGGTTGTCTCCCTTTGTGATTTCTTTATTGTTTCTGTTTCCATTTTTAGATCCTGGATCAATTTCTTCACTTGTTTGGTTGGATTTTCCTGTAATTCTTTAAGGGGTTTTTGTGTTTCCTCTTTCAGGGCTTCTAGCTGTTTACCTGTGTTCTCCTGTATTTCTTTAAGGGAGTTATTTATGACCTTTTTAAAGTCCTCCATGATCATCATGAGAAATGATTTTAGAACCGAATCTTGCTTTTCCAGTGTGATGATGTATTCAGGACTTGCTATGGTAGAAGAATTGGGTTCTGATGATGTCAAGTAACCTTGGCTTCTGTTGCTTATGTTCTTATGCTTGCCTCCTGCCATCTGGTTACCTCTAGTGCTACCTGCCCTCACTTTATCTGACTGGAGCCTGTCCTTCCTGTGCTCCTGGTTGTGTCTGAACTCCTCAAAGATCAGCTGTCTCTGGGATCCTGTGATTCTGTGATTCTGTGATCATGAGATCCTGGGTGTGACAGAGCTTCTGGGAGTCTAGCTGCCTCTGCAACCTTGAAATCCTGGTGTGACCAAGTTCCTGGCATTCTGGCATCCTGGGATCCTGGGATCCTGGGATTCTGGGATCCTGGGATCCTGGGTGTGTTATAGCACCTGGGAGTAGAACTTCCTCTGGGTGTTGTGGGACTAGCTGAGGAGTTCACGCCCAAGGTCTGCTCAGGGCACCAGCCTAGACAGGAAGGAGCATGAGCCACTTGAAAAATAATTTTTAAAGTGAATTTGTTCATGATTTACTGTCAGTAAATGTTTGGTTGGCATACCTACTGTATATTTCTCGGTACCCAAGCTGGTGTAAATATTTCTCAGTTAAAAGGGTGTCATGAGCAGACAAAGTTTATGAAACCCAGCTTGAGGCTGAAGACAGCTCCGTAAGGACAAGCACTTGCTATGTAAGCATGAGGAGCATGGTGCAGGTCCCAGCACCCATGCGAAAGGCCAGGCACTACTATACATGTGTCTATAACCCAAGCACTGTCCAGGAGAGAGGCAGGAAGGTAAGATTATCACCTGGGCTTGCTGGCCACCAGCCTAGTTCCAGATTCAGTGAGAGGTCCCTGTCTCAGTGGAATAAGACAGAAAATGATAAGCAGGGCAAAGCAGATGACATCCTCCTCTGGCCTACACAGACACACACACAGACACACAGACACACAGACACACACACAGACAGAGAGAGAGAGAGAGAGAGAGAGAGAGAGAGAGAGAGGAATTCAATTAATTTTTAGAAGGAGCTGTGCTCTAAACAGTCTTCTGTGACATTTTCAGTGTTCTCACAGTGGTGCCTGCTCTCTTCCCTAGGATCCCACTCTCCTATAAGTAAGGTTATAATTATAGCCCTTACACAGTCTGATTCACAGAATACTCAGAGTAATCTTGAAGGTTTTCCTGGCATCCAGCATTGCCATTTCTGAATAGACAGTCACTTACAACATTTATTAAGCATTTCAAAATGTCAGTCATTGTTCCAGACACTGGACTTTGGAAAAGTAAAGTAACTTTGTGTCTTTACTAATCAGGATGAGAAAAGTACTAAAGTTGGTCATGATGGCTAGTGAAATCTCAGCACTAAGGAGCCTGAAGCAGTTCAAGGCCATGCAGTCTGTATAGTGAGTATCAGGGCAGTCTGAGTTATTCAATGGGATTTTTTCCCAGAAACAATATAAATACACACACACACACACATACTTTATTTTTTGTCTGGAAGAGCGGAGCCTAGCTGTAATCCCACACTTAGAAAGCAGAGGCAGGAGGAACAGGGACTTAGTCACCCTCCACTACAAAACAAAATCTGAAGCCAGCCTGGGCTACATGAGGCTTGTTCTAAAGAGAGAGAGGTAGAGGAGTAGGGGTCAAGGGAGGAGAAGGGAGCAAGAGAGGGGAGTGGGCAGAGCGTGGAGTCTGAGCCTATGGGCTCTCCGACCGCAGTGCTTGGCCATGTCAACCCTATCCAAACACCGCACCTACATGAGACCCAATGTGTTCTTAAACAGTGCTTCAGATGGATGATGCTGCAGCAGAAAAGAAAATCACTGCCTCAGTAGGAAAAACTGTTTATACATGCATGTGTTATAAATAAAGAACCCCACTTCATCTTGATAAAAATGATAAAAAACAAAATCTCTATCAAAATGCAGTCCTGAGTGCCCAGTGCCTTCTTCCAAACATGTACAAGACGTCTGTAACTAAGACTTTGACATCATTCCCAACTCTCTTTAAAATGGAATTTTCCCACCATTAACCTTAAATTGGTATAGTTCCTGGAACACACTAGATATCAATAATCAGTGTTGAGCTGCTGAATATCTAAGTAAGACCTTTCTAAATTCTCTCTTGTGTGGGAGCAGGTTTTCTAATTCTGTACTCTGGGATGCTGTGAAGATCAGTTGAGAGCAAGGAAGACAACACACCCAGGCAAATGTTTGGTCAACCTACACCTGTTTCTCTCCTTCCAGCTCCCAGGGTAACTACTCTTGTAGGGAATAGTAATCTCATTCCTCAAAGCTAAACCAGAAAATAAACCTAGATGGATGAGCGGACAAGGTCAGGCATTGTGGGATCCTTCTTCACGGTGGATCATGTATGCAGAGGCTTTACTTGGCACAGAGCCCTAGAATACATTTGGAAACAGATTACCCATGTCTGAGGATAACAGCCCACCTGCTCACACGTCTCTACTGGCAGAAGCTTCTACGATGGCCTCTTGCTGTACCTGGCACGTAGCTACTCCTCCCCTAGAACGGAATTATTTTGCTGCAGGCTACAACATTCTGAGCATTTGTTGGGAGTTGATAGGAGGTGGGGATAACTCACCCAATGCACGCTTAGCAGAGCTGAGCCGCTGCAGCATGTTGGGCTAGCCTTTGATGCAGACTGGTTGGACAGGTTCTGGATCTACAGAAAAACCAGTTTGACTGGCCTGTTATGCCAACACATTCTGGTTTGATTCCATGTTCCACAGACGGTAGAAAACCTGCCTGGCGAGTTCAATGAAAGGCATATTAGGTTATCCATTGCACAGGGTATATAGCTTAGATGCAGCAGAGCTCTGCCACATCTCAGTAGTGTCTAGCAAACTCTGGTGTGGTCCAGAGAGGTGGTGGACACTGATCTAAGATCTAAGTTCATAGCGTCAGGTAAAGAGAGTGGTGACCCTCTGACCAGGTGCTTCTGACCAGGGGCAGACATTGTCTAAATAAATTGAAGGGTAAGTTCATATTTTTTATGTTTTCCAATTTTTAAATGCATTTTTGAAAGATTAAATTAAGTGATGTTTAAGAAAAAAATAGATATTTTAACACAGCAGCATAAAATACCTGCATCATTGTACTTTATCTAAAAAGCTGGTTAAATATTGTCTTATGAAGTTGCATCTATGTTCAGGTGATTTGTTGTGATAAACTACATATTTTGCTATACTGTTTTGTTAGTTATAAGTATTGTCATTTTAAAAGCTGAGTCTAATAACTCTGCTAAATATATCTCACTTATTAATGAATCATTTTCAGCCATCAATTTCTTTGATAATATATACTATTATGTTTTACAGGCTGTTGCTACATGGTAACAATTTCATATAGTAAATCTAATTGTGAATAAAATAATAATTGTTTCTTTAAGGCAAAAGAGAAAAGGTTTTGTCCTGCTTGATGATCCTAAGTACTTGAGAGGAACAATTCCCAGCAAGATTTGAGGAGTGTGAAAAACAAAGATTGTGGACTCTGGTAACTGATTAATGACTGGGCTCAAAAGCACTTGCTGAGCTGAACAGAAAGGAATGAAGACAGGCTGTGTCATGCCTGTTAGGTCTGAAACCTTTTTATGTTACAGGATCCGTGATCTTCCTTTCACTTACATTCAAAAGTGCTTCTTTCACCTCTCTTTCTGTATAGTTTGCCATTTAGAAGGTAAGCGTCCTGTAGATTTACTTTAGTACCCCATGTACCCCGTTAGTCACCTATGGACAGTCTGAGTGCACCCATCCTCTGGGAAATTTATTGTAACAGCTGACATTTTAATTTATCAAGGAACTTTTAAAAATTAACAGATTTATATTGAGTACTTTCCTGTCAGGAGTGACCTGTAGGTTTTCTTGACAGGATTTTACCTGGAACTGAGTAGATCTTTTCATTGTTCTTAGTATCTCTAGTTTATGTTTATGTTCAAACATAAAGGACTGTATACTGTAGTTAATAAAGCTGGGGCAGGGGATGCTCAGATGATACTTCCACTTTTATAGAGAAAACCTTTAGATGCTTCTTAGTCCTGCTTCTAGACAGTTCTACATAAACTTTCTGGTAATTCTGTTAAACTCCGTAAAGCTATGCAGTATGCTGCAATGGGAATGTGCTGATTCAGCAAGTCAACATTCATTTTATTCAACATAGGTAAATTTTCCAAGTTTGAGGTAATATGAGTCAAATTTTTTATTTAGTTGAATTTTCTCTTTTCAGTTAGTTTTTAGGTACAATATGCATTCAGAGTATATCATGGTGTTTCTGCTATTCTGTTGCATATTGTAATTAAAAACTGCAAACTACACTGTTTAAAATTCAGGGATTTCTGTTCAGACAAACTTAAGACTCTGAACATGTTTATGTTAATGGTTTTTGAAGAAAGCTATTAAGGAACCAAATACATGCTTTACACAAAAATCTATGGCTAAATTTTCAAGACCAGTTCTACATTTTGGAAAACAATTCTTTAATTTTCCAGTAATTGAACTTTTACCCCAATTAACTAATTTGGATAACTGAAGACTGACAAAACTGTTATGAATAAAAAAAATTAACTAGAATTTTAAGAACTTTACAATTTATTGAATTAAAGACAGATGGCCTTAAAAGTAACCAGAAAAATGTATTTTAGACCTTATATATTACTGATAAATGAGTACTTCCAACTAAAGCCATGAACACTATCAAAAAAAACCTTTCAAATTCACATGTTTAATAATAAAGTCATCTTTACAAACAGCTATGTGCAACTAGTGTGACTCCCATCTATGCATGCAAACTTGTAAATTTTTCTGAGGCCGAGTCAGGTTTGAGACAGCATCTCTCTATATAGTCTAGGCTGTCCTGAAACTTGCTCTATAGACCAAGTTGGTCTCAAATTCACAGAGATCCTCCTGTCCCCACCTCCCAAGTGCAGAATTAAAGGTGTGTGACACCATGCCTGACATCAACTTCTAAAATGTTTAATATCTATTCAATAGTAAAGAAATAGCGAAACAAAAATCTCCTGTGTCTCTTATCCCTCCATCAACGTCCTCCATGGGAAATAGGGCCTGCTCTCCTGGTCGATGTGCAATTCTTTATTTGAGAAGTCATCCCAGAATCAAGAATGAGAGAATGATAAGAAGAAACAGGGAACAGCCAATACAGACCACACTTTTGTTTTTATTTTTAAAAGATTATTTTAAGGTGTGTGTACGTGCCTGTGTGAACATATGCCGCATATATTTAGGTGCCCATGGAGGTGAGGGACTAAGTAACAGGTGGTTGTGAACACATGATATGAACAAGCTCTTAACCATCTTTCCAGCCCCAAGACTGCACATTTAAATCCACCCCAAACTGCAAACAAATCTTACTCAAAGGCCAACATATTCTTAGGAGCCATGAAACAACCTCAGGGGTTCCTGTCAGAGAACAGAGGCAAACAGCACATGTGTACCAGCTCTGACTGCCAGCTAAGGGGCCTCACAGGCTGTTAATTCTTACAATTTCAAGTTGTATAGAGTTTCCAGTAGTTGCAAAGAAGGCCACAGGCCAAAAAGTCAGGAAGGAGCTTTCAGGTTTCACCTGCCTGAATCTGGTTGTTACTTAAATGGCTGGGACAAGCAAGCCCCAAGAGGTGTCCAATATATTATATTATAGGAAAACATTATCAAACTGCTTTTTCTTTAGTTTATCAATAGAGTTCTAATACTCTTTAAATCTAATATGAATTTTCTGAGTTAGTAATATAACAATTTCAAATGGAAAGTAAGGAATTTTAGTTTATTTTTGTTTCATGTATTCAATCCATTCACACAAAACCTGAGATGCACTGAAACTTGACCTCCTGTGAGAAAGGCATTTTCTAATAAACGACAACTCATTTCCTGAATTTGGCTGCCGATTTTAAAGGGCCAAACAGCAGAAAAATGACCAGTTAGTATGAACTCTATTCCCAGGATTAATCCAAAGACTTCATTAAAGTCACTGGTAAAATTCACATAAAAGCAAATTGACTACATTGGATTTTAAGTAACGCATTTATTTCATTCTGCTGAAACACGGGGTTTTGAATAGTACAAGTTTGTTTGCGAGTGTTTCCAAGAGGTCTGGTTACCAGAAGTAATTCAGTATAACCTATAACCTGGTGCCAGAGCTTGAGTCTGAAGAGTGCATATGCAGGTTCTAGTCAAGCAGATTAACACTGGGAAAACTCACCAGCAGTAGTCATGTGCTCCTGCTCTACGGATGTCACATGTACTTATGTAATGAGAAAACCTGCTTAGAGAACCTGAAAGAGATGCCTAGCATGGTAGTTCATGCCTGGAATCCTAGTTCAAGGGAGGTGAGGCAAATGGAGCTGGAGGCCAACCTAAGCTATAGCATGAGACATGATCACAGTAAAAATCAGAAAGAAAGTGAAGACACAGGTGCAGACAGAAAGGAAATCTGGCAGTCTGACAACAAGGTCTATCTTTTCACTTAGCTTGAATTCTATTAGGATAATTATGCTGGAGATTAAAAAGAAGCGAGTTGTTAAGGTAGCTAATGAGCTAAATCAGTTTATTCTGTTTTATTACAGGAAAATTAATCCTAATGCACAGCAAATAAGAAGGAGGACAAAAACTGCTGAGCAGAACCCAATAATAACAGGAGAACACAGTCAAGTACTTAAGACTACATAGTAGCAAAGGTAAAAATATACCAATATCACTTTCCTTGGTCATTTACCACCATTATTAAATAATTTCAAACAAGCAATAACTTTTGAATTTATGAATAAATTAGTTTTTCCTTTCTATATAATTTTGAAATTGCGATAATTTTTTAAATACTCATATTAATTCTTTGAAAATTCTATATAATGTATTTTGGTTATAGTCACTCTCCTTTCTCAATTCCTCCCAGATTCATTCCCACCTCCCTAGCCATCCATAGTGGAGGAGGAGGAGGAGGAAGAGGAGGAGGAGGAGGAGGAGGAGGAGGAGGAGGAGGAGGCGTAGCAGGAGTAGTCGTAGCAGCAGCAGCAGCAGCAGCAGCAGCAGCAGCAGCAGCAGCAGTAGTAGTAGTGGTAGTAGTAGTGGTAGTCACAACCCATCATGTCGGGTTTGTGCTGCCCACATATTCTCAGAAGTGAGGCTATCCCCTAGATTGTGGTCAACCTATTGAGCTCATACCTTGGAAGAAAACTGATGACCCTGCCTCTTTCAGCAGTTACCAATTGCCAACAGCTCCACAGCTGGTAGTGGGCGGTACTTAGTGCTCACCCCTCTTCTCTCTGCTTAGCGTTCTGTCTGACTTGAGCTTGTACAGGACTTGAGCATGCTGTTGGAACTGCTGTGAAGTCATATGTACAAATGTCCTGTGCCCAGAAAACAGTTTCATTGTAGCCATCCACCACCTCTGGCTCACACAC
>JADRCH010000086.1:2126170-2141986 GCA_019843965.1 Rhynchomys soricoides
CCCTGGCCTCTATACACAGATGCACACATATGCATGCATGCCTATACATGCACATGCACACATGCACACTAACAGATACATACATCACAAAGGCAACAATAATACACACACACCAAGATCAAACAAGTCAAATTTTATTAAAATAAAAACAAATGCAGGCAAGTATGGTAGCTCATGCTTATGATCCTAACACTTGGAAGGCTGAGGTAGGAAGATTATCTCAACAAGACAGAGTAACACCCTGTCTTAAAACACTTAAATAGTTCCTACAAGAAAACAGGAAGGAAGTTTACTCCAGTATAGCTATAGCTACACATGTAAGCAAACTTAGCAAAGCTTCTAGCCAGGTATGATGGTACACTTCTGTAATCTGGGCTGAAAGGGGCGATTAAAGGCTAGCCTGGATTACACAGGGAGTCTAAGTCATAAATAAATAAATAAAACGTGCTGATCTAGGTTGGAAATTGGCCAGACTAAATGAGGCTATTTCTCATTGAAAGTGATGTGTAATATTTTGTGTTTATGTATTCATAGTGCTGGTATGAAGGATCAAACCCAGGACCTCGTGCATGCTAAGTAAACACTATCAATGAGCTACATTCCTTAGCTGTGGTGTACTTTTTTTGAGAAAGGCTTTGTTATGTAGCTGAGGCTAGCTGAACTTTTTTACACAGCCAGGCTAATCTCTGCCTTGTAGCAATCGTGCCTCAGCCTTCTAAGTCTGGGGTTACAGATTCACAAGTATAAGCTACCAGAGCCTCTTTAATGCCTGCTATAGGTACTAACATGAATACCAAAGGCACTGTCAACAGAATCACATGAACATCTAAGGCACTATCAACATAAAAACATTGATGCTGACATTACCCATGGAAGCTAAATATATCTTTTGAAGTTTGAAGCAATTATAAAATACTAAAACTGATGGAGCTTTGGCACTTTCTCCTCTCTCTCTCTCTCTCTCTCTCTCCCTCCCTCCCTCCCTCCCTCCCTCCCTCCATCCCTCCCTCCATCCCTCCCTGCTTTTATCGAAACAGAGTCTCACTATGAAACTCTGGTTTTCCTGGAACTCAATATGTAGTCCAGGCTGGCCTTGAACTCACAGAGATGCACCTGCCTCAGCCTCCTGAGTCCTGGGATTAAAGGTGTGCACCACTATGCCTGGCTGAACTTCATTTGGAGCAGAATCATTAGTAGATGTATTGCCCACGTACAAAGACCACTTGCCAATAACTATAGTCAATTTTTAAAAATTATATCAAGTGCTCATTTAACTTGGTCCAATATTTTTAGTTAATATAGTTCTGTCTTAAAAGTCCTATTGCCTTTTGTCTCTCCAATAACTTTTGGGTTGATTTTCACATAACGCTGATTACAAATATGCCAGCTCCCTCCAATTTTCTAGCATTATGTGTTTATGTTGGAGGTAACAGTTTTTTGTAAATTCCCATAGTAGATTTTTTTTTCTTTTGAGACAGGGTTTCTCTGTATAGCCCTGGCTGTCCTGGAACTCACTCTATAGACCAGGCTGGCCTTGAACTCAGAAATCTGCCTGCCTCTGCCTCCTGAGTGCTGGGATTAAAGGCGTGCGCCACCACGCCCGGCTCCCATAGTAGATTTAATCACTGGTTTAACTTTTGAGCCAGGAGATATAGGTTCTCACTTAATGGTATGGGAGAGAAGGACAATATGAAGGGGAGGAGATTAAAGAAAAGTGGGGCATTCCAGATACAAACAGGGGCCAATGAGATTCCGATACTGTACCCTACTCCTAGCCTGGTTCTTTCTATGAGTCAGAAAATCTCATCTGTTCCTTTAACACTAATTTGTTCATTATATACAGCAGGCCTTTATCCAAACAGTAATCACTAAACACATGACTTTGAGCACATGAAATGTGGCTGGGCTGAACTGAGATGAGCTATTTAGGTAAGAGATATATTAGTCTTCAAAAACTTAGTATGAAAGCAGGGTGTAGTGTCACTGGTCTATAATTCCAGAATGTGGAGATGGAGGCAGGAGATTTCTAACAGTTTAAAGCTGGCCTGAGTTAGTATGAGATGCTGCCTCAAGAAGAAAGAAAGAAAGAAAGGAAGGAAGGAAGGAAGGAAGGAAGGAAGGAAGGAAGGAAAGGGGGAGGGAAAGGAGGGAGAAAGGGAAGGTGGGAGGTTGGTTCTTAGTATAAAGAATATAAAAACCTCATTTTTTAATATACATATGGCACATATATATGTGTGTATTTGTGTGTGCGCGCGCAAGACATGTGAGTACAAGTACCAGTATGGAGTGAAAAATTAACTTTCAGGAGTTGGTCCTTGCCTTCTTGTCTTGTTTTGCTGCTGTGTTCACCAGGCTAGCGGGTTCTTGAGCTTACCTCTCCCTCTCGTTCTCTGAAATTCTGGGATTACAGATGTGTGCTACCACATCCAGATTTCTATGTGGGTTCTGGGGATCAAACCAGGTCACCAAGCTTGCAGGACAATTATTTTTACCCATGAACCATATCCTTGCCTTCTCATTACTTTTTAACTGATTACAAATTAAGGTAATTATTTTAGGCACATTGGGTTAAATAAAATATGTTGCTAGTCCTACCTTTTTGATTGTTTTTATGTTTTGTTTCTGGACAGGGTCTGGCTATGTAGCTCTGGCTAGTCTGGAACTTGCTATAGAGAAGGCTAGCCTCAAACTCAGAGATCCACTTACCTCTACCTACTAAATGCTGAAATTATAAGCATAACTCACCACGCCCAACCACATTTTGTTATTTTTTCAATGTGGCTATTAGAAAAATTTATTTTATATCTGTGGTATTATGAGATAGCACAATGCTAAGACTTTCTCGCAAGAACTAGGGTAATAGATGACGTGAAGGAAGCATCCTCTGGTATTTAGAGGCTCACATTGCTGGAAAAGATAATAGCTTTATGAAAGTAATTAAAATACAGTAGCATTAGTGTACCAATAAAGATCAGTGTTGAGACACGGGTGAATAAGGAGGGCCCCTGTGGAAGACGGAGTGAAGAGAAGCGTCAGGTCAGCTGAACGGAAGCAGCAATACCTAAACTGAGTCTTAACGAAGAAGTAGAAGTGGGAGAAAATCATTGGCTAAACCAAGTCAAAGGAAGAAGAGCTCTGCCCTGCCCATAAAGGTGAGGATGTAAGGTGGGGTGGAGAGGACAAAAGTCTCCGTGACACTGTGTAGAGGATCTCACTCTACTCTCCAGGCGGCGGAGCAGTCAATGCAGGGCTTTAAAGCAGTGGTAAAATCAGAAACACTGGTTTTAGATCTTAGGCAAGTGTACATACTCCATTATAGTGGACAAGACAGCAGAGGTAAGAAATGGTCTAAAGTAGGGCAAAAAAGTATGAATGAAGGAACGCACTAAGCAAATCCTATTTAGGAGATAGTATTGATAGACTTGTGTGTAGGTCCTTGTCCTGACCATGTGGGAAGGTGTTTGGAACTTCTCAGGTCTAAGGTGGGAGGAAGAACCTGGCCTGTTTTGAGGAGGCAAATGCAATCTGATGACTTTAAACTGTCCCTTCCTGGAAGGAGGGACTAAAGGATATCTGACACCAAAACACTAGTGGAGATGGGGTGACTGGTAACCTAGATCAAAGTGGCTGCAAAAAAGGTGGTGAGCAAAAGGCCAGCCTGGACTGAGTTCCAGAACAGTCTGTGTTATAGAGTAAGGTGCTGCACCCTTAAGGGAGGGAGGGAGGGAAGGGAAGGAGGGAGGGATAAAGAAAAATTGTCTTACTTAATCTGGACAAGCTTTTAGCTGAAAATGAAAATAGTGAAGAGAAAAGCTTGAATAATACATTGAGGGTTTGGAAGACAGCAAACGAAACAGAAGGAGCTAAACAAAGGCGATTTGAAGGATTAGCCAATGCCTCCTAGGAGGTTTAAAACCCTGTAATTTTACTGCCATTACTCTAATCTGACATGTGATTTTCCTTCATATTACTCAGTTATCTAGCTGTGGGAATTAAGCATACACTGGAGAATCAAGAATTTTATTTTTAAAATGGTGAGAACTACATGATTTAGAAAGCCACATGAGCCTAAATTCTAAAAATCCTGTAATTGTATTGCAGGATAAAACACAAGAAATTTAAATTGACTAAATACACACAGCACAGAATTTGCCATTTTTACTATTTTATCACAGAGCTTTTAAACTGAGCATCTGAATGCAGCAACTAATGGCTGAAGGTATTCTGAGACATTGTATTCACAGTCCTGAGACAGCTCTGTTTGTGGATGCTAGGGAGCCTTTTGACAGAACCAGCTTTATTATGCCATCACAGTACAATATACAAACACAGATGCTCCTTATCTTAAAATAGGGCTATGTTCCTACAAACCCAAGATGAATTAAAAATATTTTAAGTCACAATACATTTATCAAGGCTGGAAATGTAGCTCACTGATAGAACACCTGCGGAGAGTGAATAAGGCTACTCATACATGCATGTGTGCGTGCACACATACACACACACACACACACACACACACACACACACAGAGTCACCAAAATAAAAATCAACAGGAAGTTAACATCTGAGCTGGGCCACACAGTCCCTTGTGTGGCTCTGTCTACTCTAAGACCAAACAACTGTCTGGGGGCAGCAGCTTGATGGGGATGCCCAGAATTACAAAAGAATCCTGTTGAGTTATCACTAGCCTAGGAAAAGGTCAAAAGTCAAAATTCTAAAGTTTGGTTTCTACTGAACATATATCACTTTCACACCAGAGTAAGGGGAAAAATACTTAAATATACAAAATTTCTAAACCATAAGTTATGGGGGGAAAGCAGTATTATAAAAGAATTGAAAGTAACTGCTTTGTTAAGTATGCTTTCTTAGGAAATATCTGGAACTTCACAATTTATTCCCATAGTAGTTCTTCAAAATCTTTCTTGAGGCAAATATCTAGAATTATGTTTTCCATTTCCACAATTAAAATGAACATTACAAAATCTCATTTTAAAAAATGGTGGCATACCCTTGTAATCCTAGTACTTGAGAGGTAGAAAGCCAGATGACCAAGAGTTCAAGGTTGTCTTCCACCACACAATGAATTACAGGCCAGTCTTCCAACAGAGTGAGCCTGGACTACATAGTAAACCCTGCTTCAAAAAAACCCTGCTTCAAATGGAAACAAAAAAGAAAGAAAAGAAAATTTTAAGTTTTGTTTTGTTCTTTGTTTTTGTTTGTTTTGAGACAAGGTTTCATGTAGGTAGTCCTGGAACTTCAGGTGTAGCTAAAACTGGTCTTGAACTCCTGACTCCCTGAACACTAGAACTTGAAACCTATGCCAGCACACCTGTCCTAACATTTTTCAATGTTTCCAAATGTTTCACATACAAGAAAAATGGGAGTTGATCAAGAGATGCCCAATTCATTCATCAACCAGAGTCCTGCTTAGGATAGTTTGGGGAGATTAAAGTGAACAAGGAAGTCAGTGTGGTGGGCACATCTTTAATCCCAACACCTGGAAGACAGAGGCAAGTGGATGTCTCTGAGTTCAAGGCCAGCCTGGCCTACAGAGTGAGTACCATGACACCCAGGGCCATAGAATGAGATCCTGTCTCAAAAAACAAAACAAAACAAAACAAAACAAAACAAAAACCAGACAAACAAAAACAAAAAAACAAAAACATCAAACCAAACAACAACAACAAAAGTTTAAAAAAGAAAAAAGGAGCTAGACAGATGGGTTAGCATAAATAATAAAGACTACTTACTGCTCCTAGGGGCCCTAGGTTTGGTTCTCAGCATACACAGCAGGAGGCTAACAACCACCTGGAACTCAGTTCTGGAGGCTCTGATGCCCTCTTCCAACCTCCAAGGACACCTGGCACACACGGTGCACATAACACGTGCCCAAGCACTCGTATATACACTTTTTATAAAGTGAACAAGTCATGGTTATTTACCTGAAAAAACTTACATGCCTAAAGGTGAGAAGAACTAAATAATTAAAGCTGTATGTATAAAAAAGCGTGCAATAGGAGGAGCACGGTGCTAGAAAAGGAGCCACGTATCTATAGTGATAAAATAAAAAGATGACTGGCAAAGTGGAATGGGGTGTGGAGAGAAATCCAGCACACGAGGGACAGCAAGGTCTAGGACTCCTACAACAGAAGGCTAGTGCAGCTGAGAACAGAAAATGCAAAAGGGCCTTGAGACAGTGACAGGAAGCCCTGAAGGGATTTAAGCAGCAAAATGACATTGTCAGATTTAAATTCACAGCTGCTGTGCAAAAGTGCTCTTGAAGCCAGCATATCTGAAAAGGGAATTTCAATTTACCTTTTTTAAAAAAATTAAATTAAATTAAATTTTAAAAACCCTAGGTTTTTACATTTAACTATGTAGACTCTGTTGGCCTGGAGTCCAGAGATCTGCCGCCTGTCCCTACCTCTTGAGTGCTGAGATTAAGGGCCATGTGCCACCACACTCCATTTAAAGTATTTACTTTTGTTTTTGGAGATTAAGCCTTTAATTCTATTATTCAATTATTTAAAATTATTTTTGTGTCATAATATTTGTCTCCGGAATACTAATAATAGCCAGCTTTTATTGAGCATGCATATATTTGAACACCATCTTAATTGGCTTTCATATACTCATTTAATCCTAATACCCTGTGAAGTCTGCACTGCTACTCTCATTTTACAGGCAGGGAGAGTGTGACAGAAGTCAGTCAGTCAGGAAGTGAGAGCAAGATTCAAACTCAGTTCCGCCTCCAAATTCTGTACCTTACTAATTAGACCATGTTTTTCTTTTTTTAATGCTTAGCAACACACATAAATAGTAAATATATGCACCAACTGAGAAAAGATGCTCAACTTTTCCTAAGTGTCAGAGACTAGGAAGGTCTAGATAGGTGAGTATGTGTGTGGAATGGAGAATAAACTGGTAGTAGTTTAGGTAAAAGATTGATAGTACATGCCAGTAATCCCACTGCTTTGTAGGCAGTGTACAAACCGAGGAAATGACTGCTCCATGGTATGGTCAAGGGGAAGGGTTTTATTGTAGATATGAGAGAAAACAGCTCCAGGCATCTTAAGAGTCCAGAGCAGAGAGGTGGACAGAACACAGCCAGCAGACCAGACATGGCTAGAGCTATTTGGGACAGAGGGGAGAATAGCAGGGGATAGAGAATAGAGAAAACATAGTAAGAGAAGCAAGAGCAGAGAGAGAGAGAAGAGGGGAGAGAGAGGGAGAGAGATGCTAGCATGGGCTTTGAAATGTGTACTAGATTGCTTAAGACATTGAAGGAACCATGAAGCCAGCATGAGCTTTGATATGTAATAGGCACGTCAAGTAGCCATGGGTTCTTTCTGCCAGAGGCAAGGGAAATGACCCCTGTGGTAGAGTGGAACCACCTTCACAAGTTCCTGAGGAATGCTGGTTTTATCTGTCAGAACTCCTCCTATATCCAGGTTGAGCTCATTTTTGGATATTTGGACTGCCTTTTCCAGTTTGTTAGTGTTTCTTTTGGATCTGGCAGGTAGGAATGTCAGGAGTTCAAGGCCAACCTCAGCTACACAGTAAGCTTGAGGCCAGCCTAAGTTGCATGTAACCTATCTCAGCAACAAACAAAAATAAGAGATCATGGTAGATTGTGGGGTCAGTGATGAAGTTAAGGGATGGACTTAAGAGATGAGTTCATAGGGTTTGGGGTTGGTCTGACGGGGTATTTAAGGGAGAGGTTCTCAAGGATCCTGATTTACACAAATGGGTTACATACAGAGGTGTGTTTTGTTTTCATTTTTGTTAAGGCAGAGTCTAGCTCTGTAGTCTAGGCCTGTGTTAGGCTTGCAGCAATTGTCCTAGGACACCCAAGGTCTGGGATCACAGGTGTGTACCACAATAATCATAGCTTCAAAAATAGCTTTTTACAAAGTTTATTTTGTATTTATGTGTATGTGTCCTGTGTGAATTTATGTACATGTAGGTGCACTCAGAATTCTGAATCCTGGAACTAATACTGCAGCCAGTTGTGAATTGCCTAATGTGGGTGCTGAGAACAGAGCCTGGGTCCTCTCTAAGTGCATTAGGTGTTCTCTTAACAACTGAGCCATCATCTCTCCAGGCCTTCAAATAGCTTTTCTTTAGAAAACTATTCTCTTAAGAATTCAATTAAATGACAAACTGAATATAGGCTCTACCCATCTATACCCAAACTTGTTATTTCTACTAGAAACTATACAAGTCTTATTATGCAATTTTTAGTATATAACTTTGTGATAGTGTTTGCTAGAGGAAAAATATAACCCAATTTTCATTAAGTCTATAAAATGCAGAAGGGGCTGGAGAGATGATTCAGTAATTAAGAATACTGGCTGCTTTTGCAGAGGACCAGGTTCTGTTTCCAGTGTCCACATATGGTTCACAACCATCTATCTATTGCTCCAGTTCTAGAGGACCCAATGCCCTCTTCTGGCCTCTGTAGGTACCACGCACACTTGTGGTACACATACATATATAGGCAAACACCCATACACAGAAAATAATATTAAAATTCTTAAAATAAAACTGGGAAACCACTGTAACAGTAATGAACACTTGGTAGCCTCTTCGTGCCTTCAACTTTGGAACTATGGAAGTGGTAAGATAAATCCCCTGGAGTGTGTCATTCCAAAAAGAAGTATTTATCCCTTAAGATCTGAGAGGAGTAGAAAACTGCCTTCTAGCTGGCCTCAAATTGGCCAGTCTTACTGCTGCTTTTGGCTTCTCAGTGCTGGGATTATAGGCTTGAGTCAACATGTCCAGCACTACTCAACTTTTAAAATCTGTCCCCAGGTCTTCCAGGGCACAGAAGTATCACAGAAAGTTAGTGGACTGGTTTAATACTAAACCAGTCTGTGATTCTATTTGCTTCCTTAATAAGAACCTGTTGTTTATATTCGAATTGGTCCTTTTCCCTACTGACTCTGAACCTTAAAATAAGCCGCAGAAAATTCTGATTTTAAAAAACTTCAGAAGGGCTAGGAATGTGGCTCAGTTGATAGAGTGCTTACCTAACATGCACAAAGTCCTGGGTTAGATGTCCAGCACTGCCAAAAAAGAAAATAAACTGACCTGGTGTGGTGGCTGCCACATGTCTATGAGTATTATGGTATAATACCAGCACTCAGAAAATGGAAACAGGAGAATCAGGAGTTCAAGGCCATACACGGTGAATTTGAAGCCAACCTGAAACCAACGGTTGTTAACAAATAATTCTAGACAGTTCAAATTTTTTACTCCGCACTTGCCAGAAACTCATCATTTAGCAGCATCCTTCTGAGTTGTGGCGTTCCCACCCACGCCTCTCAGTTGCCCATTACTAAACTGTAGGCAACGGCCATAAAGCTGAAACCAAGGATGAGCCTATCCATCCCCACATCCTTCCTCTCATCTCTAGGTGTGGTACAGCTCAGGCCTGCCACGCACCGTGCGGAGTCACAGAACAGTCCAGGCTAACTCTCGGCCAACCCAAGGGCTCGCGGTCAAGTTCCCAACAGGTGGATTGTTTTCCAGGGAATTCCACGAACGCTGCCGGAGTCCGCCAGGCCCTTCCGACACCTCAGGAAGCCCCTCTCTGACGCACTTCCCACCCACCAACCCGCTCCGCCGCCGCCCGGCGGCTGAGGGGGAAAGGGGCGTGACGCCGCGGGAACTCCCGCGTGACGTCACGAGAAGCCGGAGGCCTCCCGGGCCGAGGGGGGCCGGCCGCCCTCCGGCCTGCCTTCGGGAGGTTCTGGCCGTCCCCTCCGTGGGTTTGGCCGCCTGGAGAGGGAGGGACGAGCGAGAGGTGGGCAGTAGCGAGCGGCGGGGCCTTCCCGGCCCGGAGGACGTCACTCTCTTCTTTGAGCTCCCGAGGGCTCTGCAGGGAGGCTCGGAAGCTTGAGTAAAAGGACTCTCCTTCTTCCTACCCTGCGTGCTGGGTCGGAGCAGATACTTCCGGTCGGGCGCTGCGCATTCGCAGAGGCCCCGGCGCCCGAGAGGCAGAGGGCACCGGCAGAGGTAGGCTGGGCCCGGCCCGGTCCGGAGGACCCGGGCCCGGCTCCTGTTCCACGCAGTATGCCGGGCTCCGGCGCGCTCCGAGGACACGCCCCTCAGCGCTGAGCCCGCCCCGCGCAGGCGCCTGGTGCGCAGCGCGCGCTTTTCGCGTAGTGTTTGAAGCGTCTTCCGTCTGACCCGGGGAGCGCTGGGAACCCGAGGGGCGTCTGAGGCTGATGGAGACCGGCTTGGAGTGAGGGCGGCGGCGAGTCTGCATTTTGCTTGTGAGAGGGACGCTGAATGTCTTGTGCGTTTCCCTTGTGTGGTGTGACAGTCTGGTCTTAGCGAGCGTCTTCTGCTTGGAGGTTTGAGATGCTGAGGACACACGGAAAAGGAATGTCACTAGCCTTTGTGTCCACAGAGACCCGGGAGACAAGATGAGTGTTGTGAGAGAGAAGGGCTCAGTGCGCAGCGAATGACGGTTCAGAGCAAAAAGATGGGCTGCAAAGTGCTGAGCGAGCACACTAGATGGAAAGGATGCTGGGAGCCGAAATTTGCAAACTTGGTATTGATAGTTTTTACTGTAGCCCTTTTCAGAAGCTCTTGAACAGTCATGATGGCTCTGGTAGACAGACGCAAGCAGATCTTTCAGAGTTCAAAGCCAGCTTGGTCAACATAGCGAGTCCCAGGTCAGCCAGAGCTAAATAGCAAAACAACAAAAGCTCTGGATTATTTTAACTGCTTAGTCATTGATGCAATTTTCTAAAGGATACTTCGATTACACTGCTAGTTTTAATTCAGCTTTAAGTTTTCCATTAAAGTAATTAAACTTTTAAACTTCCTTTTTTTGGGGGGGTGGGGGGTAGGGTGAGCATTTTTTTTCAAGGCAAGGTCTCTCTGTGTAGCCCTAGCTGTCCCGGAACTCGCTCCGTAGACCAGGCTGAGTTAGAACTCAGAGAGTGTGCTACCACTGCCTGGCATACTTCCCTCCCCCCCCCCCCCCCTCCCAGAAGTATAGTTTGGGGGTCAAATCCTAGCCCCGAAGTAGCCACGCCCTGACTGTGTTACCTTGAGCAGGTCACTTAATCTGTTATAACCGTGTGCCCGACTCTAAACTGAAGTTAATAGTTGTACCTCTTTCTAGAGTTCTGATATGGCTAATAAAAGTATATCGCATATGCTGTTATACATAACTCAGTGCAGTCTCTTATCGGCCACAGTGTACCTTTACACACAGGCTTGTGACGCAAAACTGTATAAGCTCTCATCTTACTTTAGAAAGTAACATGAAGTGAACGTTCATGAGGGAGAGACATTAATGGTAATAATCCCCTCATACACGCATTCGTCACTGAGCTTCAATAATTGTCAGAGTGAGCTGTTCTTGTTTCATCCCTCCACCCACGCCGCTTTTCAAGCCAATCTCAGAGAATGGCAGCTATCTCTTAATATTCCTGTAACAGACAAAGCCTTTTAATGGAAAAAGAAAACTGGGGTTGGAGATGTATCTCAGTAGTTCTCACCTAGCATGCCTGGATTCTTTTCCGGCACCATAAGAAATAATTTTTTAAAAAAGTTTAAATAGTCTCATCACTATTGAATCCAAGAGGATGAACAATAACTTGATGTACCCAAAATTAATAAGATTATTTGAAGTCTATTAATGCGCAATTTTTGTAACACTTAGTAAGTGTGTGTATTATTTCCGTAGTGCTTTATCAAGAACCAAATTTTTCTTTAAAAAAAATTACCCTTTAGGCTGGATATAAAGTAATGGCCTTCGGCGCGGCGGCTTCCTACACGCGTCAATATTGCTACCGGGTTGACCCCGTTCTTGCAGCTTTACAAGTTGCGTTTTGTTTTCTGTTTTTTAGATTTATTTTTATTTTGTGTGTGTGAGTGTTTTGCCTGCCTGTGTGTCCTTGTCCTACACCACACACACACACACACACACACACACACGAACACACGTATGTATCTGTCACATGTATGCCTGGTGCCCGTGGAAGCTAGAAGACGGGATGTCAGGTCAGAGTCACTAGAACTGAGTTGTAGAAGACTGTGGATGCTAACCCTTGAAGTTCGGTCCTTTGCGAAAGCAGCCAGTTCTCTTAAACACTAAGCCATTTCTCTAGCCCCAGAAGTTGTTTTGTATTTGTACAGTCTGTGCATCCCAGGTTAGCCTGAAAAACTCTCTGTGTAGCTGGAGAATAGAGGATGGCCTTGAACTCCTGATCCTCCTGCCTCTGCCTAAGTGCTAAGATTACAGGCATTCACAGGTTCAGTTTATGGGTGCTGGGGATGCCGCCCAGAGCCTTCAGAGTGCTAGATATGTGCTTTACCGACCGTGCCACAGCTCCAGACCCTGTGTCCCAACCCCTTCTCTTCTGCCTCCTCCCACCATTTTCTGGGTAGCCTAGGTTGGCCTTTAGCTTGTCTCTCTCAGCCTCCCTAGTGCTGAGATTCAGACATGAGTCACCATGCCCAACATGTTACTTTTGTAATGGCTAATTAATGGTTTCATTTAAGAACGCATTTTAAAATATGTATTAAATCACTTGAGTTTCTTAATAGACTGTTACTTCTTTTTAGGGGCCACATAAGTTTTAAAGTTAATCATTAACTGTTACTATGAACATACCTTCACCCTAATAGCTTTGTACCTCTAAATAGACAGTATGTTCTTAGAGCTTTGCTGCATGTGTAGCTTGCTGACTTGTCCTCAGAAATATACATGATTCTCTCATGTGTTAATATGTCAACCATCTACCTGGTTTTATAACATGTATATGTGAATGATTGTAAAGTCAGTAATATTTTAGAATGTTTTCTAGTGTCTGGTTCAGTACAGTGTTGCATTTCACATCACTCCAAAACTTAAGGCAGTAATTTTTTTTTTCAGTGCTAGGGATTGAGCCCAAGGCCTTGTACTTGATCAGCCAGCACTCCTTTCCTGAGCTACATTCTCATGTACCTTACTACATTTATTTATTCACATGTGAATGAACATATGTGCCCATAGCACTGGATCACATGCCACAGTATACATGTGGAAGTCAGAAGCCACCATGTTGGAGTCAGTTCATCCCCCCCTTCCCCTTTCAAGGATCAAACTCAAGTTGTCAGGTTTAGTGGCTCTTTTCCTTGCTGATATTATCTTGCAGGGCCTTCCATTCCTTTTCCTTTTCGCCCCTTTCTTTTTAATGATAGTGTCTTCCTATATAGCCTAGGCTGACCTTGAACTTGGGATGCCCCTGCCTCCACCTCTGGAGTGCTGGGATTATACATGTGCCAACATAGCTAGCCAGTAAATCCTACAAGAGTAAATGAATTCTGACTGTGGATGACTGTAAACCTTTCAATATTATTAGAGCCCTTTTTACTTTAACATAATTTAGGTAATTACTCCATCTCAGGTGGAAAAATTGAGAACCTGCCTGGAAATTAACTGAAATCATAGTTTTGTCATTGTTCTACCCCCCCCCTTCTGTGTGTGTGTGTGTGTGTGTGTGTGTGTGTGTGTGTGTGTGCAGCTCTCACTGGCTTTGAATTCACAGAGATTCACCTGCCTCTACCTCCCAAGTTCTGAGTCTAGAGGAGTGCCCTGTGCCCTGCTCTGACCGTCATCTTCTTTCCCAGCTTCTGTCAGAGTCTCTGAGTGGCTGTAAACATGTAAGGAAAGCCTGAGAATAACTGGGCTTGTATCCTCATTTCAGATCACACGAAGGTGCATGCAAAAAGTGACCTGCAACCTGTCATTTCAGGTATTTCAACAATCCAAAGGCAGCGTCACACCTATGTAAGGACACAAGGAAGGAGAAAGGTCAGGGAAACATCAGCAGTAGAAGTGTGAAGCCTGGTAAGCAGGATGAGCGTTTCAGGAAGCAGCTGCGGAAGCCCTAACTCCACAGACGTATCCAATGACTTCAAGGAACTCTGGACAAAACTAAAAGAATATCATGATAAAGAAGTACAAGGTACACTCTTTGTTTAAATACTAGAGACTATCACAGTAGAAACTAGGTTTGATTATTTTATATGTTTTTACATAGAAATAACATTATTTAGGGGCAAAAGTCCCAGCTTTAAAGGGCATTACTATTGTGATGCTTTATGATTTGTTTTATTGATGAATTGTTACGTTGTAACTACGACTACTACAGAATATACGGGGGTATTGTTCTTTTAAATTTGTGTGTGTGTGTGAGCCTGCATGGATATTTATGTACAGTGTGTGTTCAGGAGGCTATGGAGGTGTGAAAGACGGTATCAGATTCCATGGAAGCAGAGTTATTGGCAGTGAGCCACCATGTGGGTACTAGGAGCTGAACTTTGGTTCTCTGCAAGAGAATAAATGCTCTTAGCTGCTGAATCATCTCTCCAGCCTCTAGAACATAATTCTCATGTAACTTGTCAGTAGTTACTTGTGGAACTATGCTTTGTGGTACTAAAAACAGGAGAATTTATTGACTGTAGACTTAGATTTCAATTCTAATTTCATCTCCCTGCTGGCTTTTTACAAAGCCTTGGGTTTAATTCCCCCAGTACCATATAAACCAGATGCTGTGGCACTCACCTGTAATCTCATCTCTTGGGAGGGGAGGCAGGAGGACCAGAAGTTCAAGGTTTTTCTCATATCTTTGATGTGTGATAGATTTTCTCATATATGAGAAATGTTTCCTATTGTAAGGTGCTTGATTTCTTTGTGGTGATGCTGAGGAAGGAAGCCCAGGCCTCAGATATGTTGACTGAGTACTCTCCCACTGAATGACACTCCCAACTGTATGACTGTTTCTTGATTGCCCATGCAACCATGTGTTGTATATTATGGTGCCCCACAGCTTTAACATTATACCGAATGCCATTATAGTGTGATCCACTTGAATCAGTTCTCACGTTTAATTATGGGGATGTATTGAATCTTACCCATGGTTTTTCTTGCAAAACTTTATAATAACCTCAGTAGATTCTGACTATGAACTTCAAAGTACCTTTGCAAGTCTGAGTCTACATAGAGATACTTAATCACAAGATATATTTTGAGTGCTGGCTGTGTGACAGAATGTTAATGCAGTGTATTATGTTTAGGAAGAACCAGTATGTGTTTGGATTTTCTTTCAGCAGGCTTTCCGATTGGATACATCTAAGCAATACAGATGTAGGAGGATTAGGAAGATAGAACTTCCTAGAAGAAATGGAAAAAAATAGAGATTAAAATCTTTATTTTTTTCTCCGAAGAGTTATAGACAGTTGGATGTATTTCCAGGTTGCAGTGTGATCTCTTAGGTAAGATGTAGTGCTAGGAAAGCAGATAGGTTCAGGTGAGCAGTGTGTACGTGCTCAGAAGATTCTCACCAGCGGTGTTCAAAACAGGATTTCTCTGTGTAGCCCTGACTGTTCTGGAACTCATTCTGTAGACCAGATTAGCCTTGAACTCAGAGAGTCTCCTACCTCTGCCTCCTAAGCACTGAGATTAAAGGCATGGGCCAACATGCCTGGCTAGCTAGGGTTAGCTCTTGAGTGCCAAGCCTGTTGATTGTAGGTGGATTCAAATGGAGCCACTGAGAAAGGCATGAACTGCAGTGGTGGGTCATCTGTGAGTTAGAGCTTTCACTACAAGTGCTAGAGGCTCTTTATCCTCTTTATCTGATTTGAGTAGCGAGAGTAACTGTTTAACTTTGTACTGCTTTAGATGCCTCAGAATACGAAGGTCTCTACGTCTGATGGCATTATGTAACTGAGTGGAGTGTTTGGAAGAGTGCACACAGGAAGCAATGTACGTTAGCTATCACTGTCCATCGGAAGCAGCAATGTACG
>JADRCH010000086.1:2141996-2158393 GCA_019843965.1 Rhynchomys soricoides
GGAAGCAGCAATGTACGTTAGCTATCACTGTCAATCGGAAGCAGCAGCTGTATTTTATAACTATCTGCTGCAGACGCCTGACAGTGGGATAGTGGAAAAAACTTTTAACCTAAGTCTCATATATTGATTAATTTTATTTATAAAACATTATTTATTTATTGGGAATGTCTATGTCATGGTGCTTGTGTGAAAGTAGAAGACAGCTTTCATGAGTGAGTTCTCTTTCTTCACTCTGTGAGTCCAGGGGATCAAACCTAGGTTGTCAGGCTGCAAGCATGAGCTAGATAGGTGGCTTGCCTTGTCTTGTCTGCCTGCCTTGCCTTGCCTTGTCTGTCTGTCTGTCTGTCTTTCTTTTTTAATTGGTTTTTTTGAGGCAGGGTTTCTCTGTGTAACCTTGGCTGTCCTGGAAATAGCTCTGTAGATCAGGCTGGCCTTGAACTCAGAAATCCCCCTGCCTCTGTCTCCCAAGTGTTAGGATTAAAGGCGGTGCCACCATCACCATCAAGTTCCTATTCTCTTCTTTCCCCCACCCCTTTTTTCCCAATATTCTTGTGTGTGTGTGTTCATATTTTTTTCTTTTATTGACTATTTTCTTTATTTACATTTCAAATGTTTTCCCCTTTCCAGGTCTGCCCTTTGGAACCCCCTATCCCATCTCCCCTCCCCCTGCCTCTATGAGGGTGCTCCCCTACCCACCCACCCACTCCCACCTTCCCTCCCTAGCCTTCCCCTACACTGGGGCATCGAACCCCCTCAGGCCCAAGGCCCTGCTCTGCCACATATGCAGTAACCCTGAAGCCGAGGCTACTCCGTGTGTATTCTCTGGTTGGTGGTCCAGTCCCTGGGAGCTCCGGGGGGTCTGGCAGGTTGACACTGTTGCTCCCTCCATACCCTATTCTTAAAGACAGGATCTAGACCTGTCCCAAATTTCCTATATAACCCAGGCTGATCATGAACATGAAATATGTTGGTTTTATGTAATTTTTTTTTTTTTTTTCAGAAAGATTCAGGTAGATAGAGCAGGCATTACTTAGTTCGAGCTGATTTTGACCTTGCTGGGTAGTTGAGGGTAGACTTGAACTCCTGCCTCTATCTCCTGGATGCTGCAATTACAGGTATACACAGCCATGTCCCGAAGGTGTCAGCCTTTTTCCTATCCCTGTCTAGGATTTCTTACATATAAGGCAGATAGATTAGGTGAAGTCAGAAGACACCTTGGGGAGATGGCGCTCTCCTTCCCTCATGGGAATTTTCCAGTGACTCTGGTTGTGAGACTGGCAGCTCCTGTACTTGCTGAGCCATCTCGGCCTGTCTAATCCTTGCTCTTTTTTTTTTTTTTTTTTGGTTTTTTGAGACAGGGTTTCTCTGTGTAGCCCTGGCTGTCCTGGAACTCACTCTGTAGACCAGGCTGGCCCCAAACTCAGAAATCCGCCTGTCTCTGCCTCCCAAGTGCTGGGATTAAAGGTGTGCGCTACCACTACCCGGCTTGCGCTTTCTAATTTAAGTGTTTTATAATGATAGAAAGTTGACTAACATATCCATTTAAAGTGTGTTGTATATTTAAAGGGAAATATATTTTGACAGGTTTCTTCTTTATGTTCTTCTGTAAACAGGGTCTTCATGAGACCTCTATTTTATGATGAAGTAATATTAAGAAAATATATATTTCTTGAGAGCAAAATATGTTTGTTATAAAATATGACAAATACTACATAGTAGATAGCTAACCCTTGATTTATAGTAGGTAATTCTTTTATATTATGCAATCCTTGTTGCTGCTCTTTAATGGGCTTCATGGTCTCAGGAATATTCGCGTGCTATACAAATCTCTAAGAGGGTAGGGTATAAGAAGCAGACTTGTTTCCTGCTTATAGATTTTTGAAAGTCTTAAATAATTGTGTTTTTTGTTTAAGACAGAATTTTACTATGTGGCCCAGCTGGTCTAGAAATTGCTATGTCACCCAGGCAGGCCTCAGACTCAAGATCTTCCTGCCTCAGCCTCATAGTCTTGGGATTACAGGCATGTATTACCATATTTAGCATAGTAAACACTATTTGTAGAAAATTGATGTTATTTAAAAACTTAGTTTGGGTTACTGAATATTTCCAAAACAAAGAGGGCTTTTGTATTATAAGTCCTTTGTCAATGAGTTTCACATAGTTCCCTATAAAACTAGGTCTTCTGACTATGTAATAACATCAAAGGCCTGCCTGGAAGGTACTTACTGTTTAAAAAGATGATGGGGGATCTACTTAGAAAAACCAATACAAGAGGCTGTTTGCAAGACATCAGACATAGACTTGTCTGGACAGTGCAGGTTTTGAAGTCTATATAAGAATCAGATTTGACTCACTGTGCTTTAAAGCTTCGTGTGAGCAAGAGACAAAGGAGAATGTTGGGAACCGTAAGTGGAACTTAAGGCCTGTGGTTTTGTGTAGACAGCCAGGGAAGGCTACACACGAGAAGTTGTAGCCTTAAGAAGTTAATGCACACCCTGCTGAATGTCGATAGCATTGGGGGTTTCTTGTTGACTTCATTTGACCAAAACACAATAAAACAACATAACTGATCTACACAACAGTGTGTACACTGATCATGATATAATAAGCTACATGCATTTCTTTTAAAACTAAGAGTAAATAGTCTCCCATCTTATGCTGAAAATCAGCAGTTTGCAAGCTGCATTGTTTGCAGAGGGATAACTGTGGAGATACTTGTCACTACGTTTTTAATCTTTCCAGCAGAGTCAGTCCCTTTCATCATCGTTCATCCTAGTGTCTACGTTGTCATTTGAGTAGATAGCGTTCATGCTTTGATTTCAGAATAATGGATTTTAATAGAAGTTTCAGAATTCTTTAAAATTCAAGCCCCAAGAGTATATTTGGGTAGGATTTTTATTTTTTTAAAATCTCAATATTGGATTTATTATTAAAAGTACAAGTAAAGTAGAATTTAGAAATTTTATTTTTATACTATTTTATAGTGTTTACTGTCCACACAGGTTCTGCTACCACATCTCAGCTAATAAAAAGTTCTATGTTTCATAAATCGAGGCCATTTTCATAGGAAACTAGTCTTTTTGAGGCAGGGCATAATTGCAACTGCTTAAAGAAATGGGACAGTGTGGAGACTCTAACGTGATGGGATGTCTGTACCTTAAGTCTGGGTCTGTCTGTTTGTTTTGTTACAGTTATTTATTCTACTTATTTTCACATGTCTCATCAACATTACAAAAAAAACCGGTATTTACATAAGCATTATATACATACATACGTACATATGACCTAAATCCTACAAAACCAACAGTTTGGCTCATAGTACTAGTGCCTATTAAGAACTGTCTAAGTAGTTACTACATCTTATTTTATTATTTGCATTTGTAACTACTATAAATTCAGTGAAATTCACAATTAGTTTATCTATTTTGAAAATATAAATATTAGGCAAAGTGCATATATATTAGGTATAGCTGATTTTATAAATACAGTTTTTAGTTTAGAATAGAAATAATTTATTGTATAGTTAGAGAGATAGGATTGTTTTTGACAAAGTCAACTTACTTGATCTTTAGATGAAGCTCTTATATGGTTTTTATCTGGACAAAGAACTAAAACAAGAATTAATAGCATTGATTATTATTTATACATCATAAATTGAACTAACTCTTGCCTCATTTATGAACTTTTAAACTTGTTTAGTGTAATATAATAGCATATACTTGCCCTTGATTTCCTCCAGAAGTCATAGAATGAATAGGTATATGATCAGTTCGTGTCCTATAGTGCTTAGTCTGTTGAGCACTGTTTCCTCAGTAGGTTCTCGGGTTGCCAGTGTTATGATCCCAGATACTTTGTTGAACAGTCTACCTGTTCATACAGGAGCTACATTGTTGTATAGCCTCATTCCTTCCGATGGGTGTGGAGCAGGATTAAAGCACACTTTATAGGGGTTCTAATTGTAGATTCCTAATTGACTTGATGACTAGCAAATGCTAAAATGTAAACACACGCATACACACATACAAACCTGCTTCAAGGCTGATGTACATGACAGAACAGATGCCTCACAGGTGCTGAATGCTTATAAGATAAAAGCGTAGTCTTTACATATTTCCCAAGAATTTTCTTTTGAAGTTTATATGGATTTTCCACTTCATTGTTTCTTTTCTAAAAAATAAAGAATCTTTATTTCATGGCCAGAATCCATTTCATCTTTTGCTACTTTTTACTTGCAGAAGCAGACCTGAGTTTTAGAAGTCAGCCAAAATTAAAAACAAGAAAATCTGTCAGCAAGTAAAATTCCCCACATTTGGGAAGAAGAGACAGAAATTGCTGACTGTAGTCTTCATTCTAAAGGGGGTCATAGTGCTTAGTCCTGCAGGAGTGCTGCTTTGCTGAGGACTTCCGAGGACTCTTGAGTTTGTCACCATTACCCAAGGAGAAGAAGAAAGTACTCTGGCTCAGGAATTTGGCAGCTGTGAAGGATTTTTTTTTTTAAACCAAAAGCATACTAGTTTACTTTTACCAGTTATAACGTAAGCTTTCCTTTTTTATTATCTTGCAAATATTTTAAAAGAACATCACTTTCTCTTATTATTGCTTTTTATTTCAAGCTAAACTAGACTCACATGTAATTGTAGAAAGAATGCAGAGACACCTCATGGGCTCTTTCCGTAGGTGTTCCTACTGGTGGTGTAGTTTCTGGTTTGTCTGCTTGTTTTTGAGCTAGGAACTCACTCTGTACCCCAGGTTGGCCTTAAACTCACGGTAAAGCTCTAGCCTATGCTAAGGATGAGTTTATGAGTGTGAACCACCATACCTGGCTATACTTTATCTTATACATATATTATACGTGATCACAACCAAGAAATTTTTATTGTTATAATTTACTAGCTTTATTCAGATCACATCAATTTTGTATGCATACTTGTGTATGTGTGAAACCTAGACTTGTGTGTTTGGTTCTGTACAATTTAGTAATGTATACACTGGGTCTACCACTAAAGATTCCATGGCACTTATCAAAGTCCTTATCCTTCCTCCCATCCTTCCCCTCCAATCTCTTGCCATTAATAATCTGTTCTTTATCTCTTAATTTTTTCATTTCAAGAATGTTAAATAGAGTCATACAAAAAATAACCCTTTGAAATTGGCAAATTTTACTCAACACAGTCCCCTTTGAGATCTATCCAAATTGGGCACGTTAATAGTTAATTGCTTAAGATTTTTCTTGTTTGAAGCCAACCTGGGCTACATAGTTGAGTTTGAGGTCAGCCTGAGCAACATAAGGAGACACTGCTTTGTTTTAAAATTTTTAAGTATATTTTATTTTATATATATGATTGTTTTGTATTAATGTATCTGTACCTGGTCCCCATAGAAGCCAGAAGAGCATATCAAATCCCTTAAGACTGGAGTTATAGCAGTCATGTGGTTGCTGGGAATTGAACCTGGGTCCTCTGGAAGAGCATCCAGTGCCCTTAAACACTGAGCCATCTCTCCAGCCTCTTTTTTTTAAGATTTATGTGTATGAGTGTTTTGCCTGCATGTCTGCATATGTGTCATGTGCATGCCTGGTGCCTATGAAGGTCAAAAGAAGACATCAGATTCCTTGGAACTGGGGTTATAGTGGTTGTGAGCCACCATGTGGATACTAGGACTCGAACCCTGTTCCTCTGAAGAGCATCCAGCATTCTTAACTGCCTGAACCATTTCTCCAGTATGGGAGATCTAAGTCTTTAAAAAAGAAAGGAAGTAAACCTCTTAGAGAACTTTAAAAATTTCTAGTCAATTTATTTCTGAGGTAATTATAATAGTTGTAGTTGAGGAAATTACAGAATGTTGTAATAAGAACTTAATTCAAAGTTCTTTTACTCTCTCATATTAATCAAAGCTGTATTCTATTAGAAAATTGCAACTAATTTTACTGTTTTTTTTTTTTTTTTGAGATAGACTCAACTATGTAGCCCAGGATGGTCTCAAACTTGTGAGCATCCTTCTTCAGGCTTCCAAGTGCTGATATTACAGGCATGCACCACAGGGTTCAGTGTATGTTTCAAGAGAGTTTTGAAGATTGTAAAGATTGTTTACTATCCTTCAGATAGTTGGGTTTGTTAAACAGACTACTCTTCCATCAAATGGTACTTTAGATATATTTTATGTGGACATCTCTGCTTTAAATATTTTTATATTGCTTAACATGGAATATTTTTGTTATTATGTGTTTCTACATAGATTAAAACCCAAAAAATCAGATACTAAAGAGAACAACTTTTGATATATTGCTAAGTTGTTTTCCAAAGACAAGGTAGTTTCTTGTGTCTTCAGAAAAGGATGGTTTTATAGTTTTGCAACCCCTTTATTGTATAATTAGTAACTGTCTATTTGATTTGCATTTGTATTTAGTTGCTAGTGTTGTAGGCTGTGCTTCATGCTTGTTTGTTGGTTGTCTTTTATAATTACTACTATGAAAATTAGAAATACCCTATTGCTTTTATCCATATTTTCCATTGGCATTTTGTTTCGTATCAAACTTAATTAAAACTGAAAAGTACACATGTCTAGAGTTAAAATGCTAGTGTCCTTCCTTAAGTACTTTTCTATAAGCATCTTTGTTTCTAATCCAGAACTTCCTGCCAAAATCTAGCTTAATCCCCAGAGACTTGAGCCTGCATAGGCACTATTACTGTTAGCAAATATATAGGCTATGTCAGAACACAGATCCGAGTTTATAGTGAACTGATAATTATATGTTTGCTCTCACTATTAGAAAGGAAATAACTCACTTTTAATCTACTTGGCTGTCACATAATAGACTAAAAGCAATAATGTTGCAGATTTATTTTCATAGCCTGAGGGTACAAGTAAGGGGAATACTCTGTACATCACATGGGGCGTGGTTCATTGTTCAGAAGCTAGTCTAAATGGCTTCATAGTGTGGCGTTTGCCTCATAAAGGAACTTAGGTAACTGCTTTAGTATCCGTACAATGTGTAACAAAATACTGTGCTTTTTTTCCTTTGTTACTTTGTAGGTTTACAAATCAAAGTAACCAAACTGAAAAAGGAACGAATTTTGTAAGTATCAGTATGCAATGCCAATGTCTTATTTATTAATTAATTGATACTGATAGCCTGTCTCATTTTTAAAAAAAAAAGAAAAAAATTATGTCTTACTGAAAAAAATGAATTAGCTTTAAGCTAATTAATTGTGATTTTTTTTAATGTTTTAAAGTAAACAAAGAATAACTGATTTCTAAGTACAGACTTAGTTAACATGCATATGTATATTTTACTATATATTATAATATAAAATCATCTTTTCATAGACTATTTAGTGAGATGAGCGCTGCTTGTGTTGACCGTTCTTTCTCTGGGATATTAATTCTTGGTACTCAAAGTATTATAAAGGGGAGAGAAGAATAATTGTGAGACTTCTAAGCTTGGACGAAATGGAAGCCAAACATGGTGGCAGACACCTGTAATCTCAGCACTTGAGAGTAGGGGGAAGGAGGATTATGAACTTAAGACTAGTTTCTGCTACATAGTATGTTTGAATCCAGCCTAAGCTACATAAAAACCCTGTCTTAACCAGAGAGGGGTGAGGGGGATGGTGGCATTCCTGTACTCTGTACTTGGGAGGTAGCTGTAAGAGGGTCAGGGGTTCTAGGCCAAACTCATTTGTATACTTGAGCTACATGAGAGCTTGTGCTAAACAACAGAGCTGAGCCTTGCACTGCACCTACAGTCCCAGTACATGGGAGGTGGAGACCAGGAAGAGCAGGATTTACAGTCCAGGCAGGTGCAAGCTATGTGAGACTTTATCTAGAAAGGCCACACACTCACACATACAACCACACATGTGTGAATGCCTGCTAATGTACACATATACAAAACAATGAATGCTAAATAGGTATTCTGATGCTACTTCTAAGAAGTTTACAGTGACCAGAAGGCCCCCTGAATTGCTTTGAATATTAAACTATGAATCATGTGATTTTCAAGTTTGGAGTAGGTTTTATTCGTGGTTGTTTACTTGCTGGTTTGAGAATGTGAAATAATAGAACATCAGTACATATAACAAAACAGTGTCATTATGACGTGTGTGTTTGCTTTATAGTATGTTCGCAAATACCTAGAGGTCTTCCTTCTCTCATGCTTCTGACGTTTCTAGACTGTAGCTGAAAGCTAGGATTCCTCACCATTTATATTTATCTTTTAAAAAAAAAAAGGGAGGGGGAGTGGGATAGGAGGCTTCCAAAGGGGAGACCTGGAAAGGGGAAAACATTTGAAATGTACATAACGTATCAAAAATAAAAATTTTTTTTAAAAAGAGGAACTTTTCCTTTACACCTGGAAAGCTACATTTGATAGCAGAGGTAGATTCAGATATGGGAGGAATATAAAAACTTTAAACATGCATCTGGAGGTCTGGAGAGACGACTTGGTCACTAAACCTTAGTGATGAAGAATACCTGTTGCTCTTGTAAAAGACCTGGGACTGAATTTCCAACACCCATGTCATTGTATACCATCTAACTCCATTTGCAGGGCCCTGAGGTCCTCCTCTGACCTCCACAGACACCAGACACCCACACTGGTGCACCTACAGACATAAAGGCAAATCACCTTTAATTGTTTTCTCTAAAATTGTCTGCTGGTAATACTTGTAAGAAGTTTGCTCTGTTGAAAGTGAGGGTGTTACTTTTTTTTTTTTTTAATAAATTAACTAAGTCACCTTGACTGACTTTGAACTTGATGTAGACTCTGCTGGACTTGAACTCAGAGGTCCACCTGCTTCTCCATCTGCCTTCTGAGTGCTAGTACGGTTAAATGACGGCTCACAGCTGTCAACGCCAGTCTTAGGGTATCTGATGCTTTCTTTGGCCTCAGAACACCAGGCACACAGGTGCTGAACAGACATATATGTAGGCAAAATCCTCATATACATGAAATAAATAAGTAAATAAATAAATATAGTTTTAAGAAACCTATGCTCTTTGGAGAAATGGTAATAGCCAGATGAGATTTATAGCATGCAAGATGAGCTATAATTGTTTGTGGTGCCAGAAAAGAAGGACCCAGTGGGAAAGGTGGTGTGCTACACGTTAATCAGAGGTTGCTCTGATTAATCCTGTCGCTCAGTGGTAGACTGCTTGCTTAGCATGTGCAAAGCCCTGAGTTTGATTCTTAGTACCAAATAAAAACCAAGCATGGTGAGACATGTCTGTAATATCAGCACTTGGGAGGTTGAGAAGAGAGTTGGTAATCCTGACTCCATAGTAAGAGTCATATAGCCTGGGCTACATGAGACATTGTCACAAAAAGTAAAAACAAAGAAAGTGTAAAAACCTCACAGTAGTTAAGTCTTAAGACAACTGGAAATAGTGATCAGTTACAGTTCCTCTAAAACAAAGTGATGACTCTAGATTAGTGGGATTTCAGTAAATGTAGAAAGGATTATAGAGACAGAAAAATCATTGTATGGGAAGCTTTACCGCATAAATCCTTAAAGACAGCAACCATCCATTGAGCCTGAAATAAGTAGAGTAAGTAGGATAAGCAGTGTTTGTAGGAGAGAGATGTCTCAGGGTTAGGGAACGGACTGCTCTCCCATAGGACCAAGGGTCAGTTCCCGCACCTACGCGGCTGCTCACAATAGCCTGTAACTCTAGTTCCAAGGGATCTGACACTCTCTTCTGACCTCTTCGGGGATCAAGCATACACATGGTGCACATAACATACTTGGACACAAAACACTCTTTACCTATAAAATAATATATGAAATTTGAAAAGAAACCATATTCATAAATTTTATAAATTCTTCCGAGTGTTTCCTTACGTGATACTAAATACAAAGGCAGGGGTATCATTACAACCGAGAAGCCCAGCAGACTTCACAAATCAAGATGGAAGTTAACATCACTAACAAGATGTATTTGCTTAATGTATCTTGATGTGGCCTATTAAGAATGGCACAATATTGCTTTTCTCATATACTTGGCAAAACAGTTTCCTAATGGGGAAACAGTCAACAAAATAACCGTGATATGACAAAATAACAGTGATATGACAGAGAGACTTTTCAGATTAGAGGAAGCATGAAAAATACAAGATAGGATCCTGGACCATGGAAATCATATTAAAGGAACAGCTGGCAAAATTTAAACAGGCTTTCTTAATTAGTTACCACTTACCATTGTTGTTATTAGTGTTAATTTGTTTATGTTGATACTTTACAACGTATTTGTAAGTCTGAAATTGTTTCCAAAATGAAACATTAGAAAATATCAACTTCTTTTCTCAAAACTACTAAATATTGATGAAATGAAGATTAATCTTAGCAAGAAGTAAGCTGGCAAAGTGGCTGTTGAATGGGGAACTGAAGCTGTTGCTACAGTCTGCCTGTCGCCACCTCCCAAAGTAGCCAGGAAAAAGCCATTACTGCGCAGCTCCTAGAGCATAATGTTCCTCATTGACACAGATTTCATTTTTTATGGATGATAACACTTCATAAACTGACCCCCTGCTCTCCAAAGAAAGCCTGATGGTGATGTATGCACCTTTAATCCCAGCACTTGGGAAGCGGAGGCAGGAGGATCTCTGAGTTGGAGGCCAGCCTGGTCTACAGAGTGAGTTCTAAGACAGCCAGGGCTCCACAGAGAAACCCTGTCTTGAACCCTCCCCTTCCCCCTTAAAAAAGAATTTCATAAACTACCCCGCCTTTTAATGGACTTTAATACTAATGTTATTGCTGTGTATTTATGAATCATATGTATATATTATGTGCATATAATGAATTATATTTGTGACCTCAGAAACATTTTATGTGAAAGTTCTCCCTATGATATGCATTACTCCAAAGCTAATGCATTTTATTGGATGAGACAAAAAATAGAATTATTTTCTTAATATGTAAAAGTCATTTTTCTGTCCACTTGAGATATAATAGGAATATGATTTATTTAAGAATAAATAGACTTTTCTTTGCTGCTAATTTCTTTTTGAGTTACTTGCATTTTAAAATTCTGAACTCCACTTAAATGCTGTGATTTTCAGCTTCATTTTAATGTCCTTTATAAATGTTGTCACTGTTACTTTTTTCTTTTTTGAAGCAAGGTTTCTCTGTGGAGCCCTGGCTGTCCTGGAACTCACTTTGAAAACTAGGCTCACTTGGAACTCACAGAAATCCTCCTATCTCTGCCTTCTAAGTACTGGGATTAAAGAAATGCACCACCATGCCCAGCTTTACTTTTACTTTTTAAAAAGGAATTTTATTAGTAGTATCATTATTTGTATGTGTATGGGTGTTTTGTCTGCATGTATCCCTGTGTACTATGTGTGTGCCTGGCGCACGTAGAGACAGAAGGTCATATATCCCAGTGTACCATGTGTGTGCCTGGCTCAAGTAGAGGCAGAAGAAGGTCTTGGGGTCTGGAACCAGAGTTCCAGATGGTTGTGAGGAGTCATTTGGGTGCTAGGGGTCAAACATGCGTCCTGTCGGAGAGCAGCCAGTGCTCCCCAGCTTCAATGGAGAGCTGCCAGTGCTCCCAAGCCTCAGTGGTTGACTTTTTTCTAATTGGTTCAATGTGTCAGAATTGATTACTAGAATTGAAATTTTTTATATTGCTCCTTGGGTCAGTGTTATAGTTACTAATGTTGTAAATCCTGAAATAACAAACACTAATTCAGATGCCATTCTTAAAAGTGAAAATGGAGATCATTTTTAAGAAGTACCAAAACTCAGAAATCATTGTGCTTAACTATTTGACTATACATTTTAAATTACGTTCACTACATGTTTTTGAAAGAACTTAGTTTTATTAAAATGGATTTTCCTTCTAAACCTATTAATTTTGTTTTTTAAAACATATATTTATTTATTATGTACACATGCCAGAAGATGATGCCAGATCCTCATACATGGTTATGAGCCACCATGTGGTTGCTGGGTCTTTTTGTTTTTTAGACCAAATTTAGGAGTTATAATATCAGAACTGTCTTTATAATTTTCTATAAATTTTTATTTCCTAACTTTAGAGATGCACAGAGACTAGAAGAATTCTTCACCAAAAATCAACAGCTGAGAGACCAGCAGAAAGTCCTTCAGGAAACCATTAAAATTTTAGAAGATAGGTAAGTTTGATACTCGAATGAGGAAGTATTTCCTTCTCAATGGGAGTCCATTGGGCTTTCTTTAATCATTTCTGGGATTGGAAGCGACGTTCCCTTAGCCGTATGCCATCGTTGAATACGTCCTAAGAGTGACACTCTACCCCCAGGTTTTAGCTATGCTTTCCCACTCTCTTCAGCAACCATAGCTTAACCCGTAAGTGGTGTCTTTAGTGTTAGGTGTCGGGGGGCTTAAGGGGGGGGTGTCCTAATCCAATGCTTACATTCCCTATAATTCCCAGGTATATGGAAACTAATGCATTGTACTTCTGCTTTCTTTTCTTACTCTGATTTCTTTTATAGTTTTTCACTTTCCATCAAAATAGGAGTTTTTCTGTCTGTATATTCCTGAGATAACATAGCCTTCGTACTAGACCTTTCCCCCACTCAGATGAGATCAATACCTAAGAATAAAAAATACTTCCAGAATTAGATACTTTCCATTTTCATATATGCTACCAAAAGGCTAACTGATTTGAACTGGGTTTTTTTTTTTTTTTCTTTCATGGTGAGATAACTTTTTATGTTGTTTATTTTATGTGCATGTGTATGTGTGCCTTTATGTGCATGTGGAGGTCAGAAAACAACTGTTGGCTCCCAGGAGTGTTATCGTACTTGTCAGCAAGGGCCTTTACTGCTATACGATCTTATCATTCCAAAATAATCTCGTATTTCTGCATAAATGCAAACTGAAGTTGAATGCCATCTATATGGTGGCCTGTTTACTTGGACACACAGTATTTTGTGAAAAATTTTATGGAAAAGATGTATGTGCTTTGGGATCACATATGTATCGTAATTTCAACTTTGCACTGTATCTTTAATTAAGGTTTAATAACAGTCCTTTCCTTGCTGTACCCTACGTGTCGCTCTAGGACTTGGAGTACTGCTCTCCTTAGAGTACCATGGACCTTGTATTCAATTGTCAAATTCTGGAAGTACTCACAACTACCAATAAGGGTTTCATACATGAAGTGCTATAAAGAAAATGATATATTTGAGTGACTGTAGAAAGAATTCTTATAGATGGTCAGAGGCTGGCCTTTCTGAAGCGGTGCTACTGAGATAACACCTGAATAAGAGAGCTGTGGGGAGATAGTTACCTGAGGAAGCAAGAGAATAAAGGTGATAGAGTACAAAATTGTAAGGTAGGCTGGGCAAGATGGCGCACGTCCTTAATCCCGGCACTTGGGAGGCAAAGGCAGGTGGACCTCTGAGTTTGATGTCCTCATAGACTATACAGTCAATTCCAGGCCAATCAGAGCTGCATATTGAGACCTTGTCCCAAAACAAAACTTGAGAAGTTTAAGGTAGAAATAAATTTCAAGTATCTGAACATAAAATCTACTGTGGTTCTAACTTACAGAACAAACAGGATGAGGCATGGGAAATAAGACTGCAGATCTTCAGTTCGTTATGTGTAGATATGGGCAACAAGCTTAGATTTTCATTGTAACGGAAGCCATTGAAGAGTCAGCAAGGGAATGACAAGGGGTGGGTATCTCGGAGGACGCCATACAAGTATGGGAAGAGAAGAGATCCACTCACAAATTCAGTCCTTTGGCACTAATTAGAGTTTAATAAAGAGTAAGAATTGGGCAAAAAAATTTTTTTTTTGAGAAAAAGCAAGCTGTTTAAGTGGAGGAAGCTGAACATACAGGGCATGCATGCTATTAAGAATAATTTCCTTGAAGGGGCAGTTTGAAAATTAAATGAGATAATGAAACCAACAATTTATAACAAGGTTAGTAGATTTCTGTAATATCTCAACTGGTAACTGTAAGTCTAACCTTTGGGACTCTAGTACACTGTATAGCACACCCAGATTTAAGCCTTCTCTAGCTGAGCTGTCAGAAGCTAGAAAGTCATCTATCACTCAGTCTGTCCCAGACCAGCAATGAAAAAGAAATCCTTAATTGCTCTTCTAAGTTAGTGTGAACAGAACACTCCGTCTCGTGTTGTGTGCTGGAGGATTTGGGAAGAATGCTGAGCACAGCCTCTACCTTCTTCCTCTTCTTTCTCCTTCTCTTCCTCCTCCTCCTCCTTCCTACATTTTCCCTTTTCCTCCTTTCCTCCTACCACCCCACTTTCCTTCCATCCCCGTGCCACTTCCCATAAGCAGTAAGGTTTTTTCTTTAACAAAGGAAATAATAGCGAGATTATTTATCTCTGTGATTTCTATATAAAAAATGCATGGCTTGCATTAGTAAGTATATATGCTACCCTGTATTCTCTGAGAAGCACACATCAAAATGAGTTTGGGAAGTAAAGAAATGTAATGGGAACCTGGATAGATGAAGTGGGAGCTGGAGGAGTGGGGAAGAGCTGTCAGGAGATGTCCATGGGGTTAACAGTAAGAAAGGCAGGGCTTAGTGTGGTTTGCTTCTTGGGAGTTCTTGAGCCACAGTATCTGTTGTGTTCACAGACTGGAATCTTACCTTCTGCCAACTTACAAGTTCACCTATGTGACTAGGTAAAGGATTTCAGTCCATACAAGATGGAGCCAGTGATTCTACTCCTCACAGTAAGAGATAAATAATTTAATGGCTGCCATGCTCCAAAGCTGACAGTGTTAGCTACAAGTGGTACATCACATCTATAATCCCAGCACTCAGGAGACTGAGACAGAAGAATTACCATGTGTGGAGGCCAATTTGTGCTACATAATGGGTTTCAGCCTGCTTGTGCCACAATGTAAGTTGTTGGGGGTGGGAAGCCTTGATTATGTGGATCCTGTGTAGTTAGTCATTAGCTAGTTGTTTAGGACTCAAAGTGTAGAAATAAATTTCAAGATAGGGTTTTCTTTGTTTTGCTTGAACTGGCTTCATACAATTGACTTTCAATTTCTTCCCTTGAAGATCCTCCTTTTCCAGTGCCTATAAAAGCGTTTCACTTTGTAGTTTATTTGGTCTTCCAGTTTAGTTAGCTTTTGCATCCTGCACATTCATGTATGTATGTATGTATGTATGTATGTGTGTGTGTATGTATTTTTGGGTGTCTTTGAAACAGGGTCTCACTATGTAGCTCTGGCTTTCTTGGAGATAACTATGTAGACCATGCTGGCTTTGCACTCACATCAGTCTGCCCACCTCTGCCTCCCAAGTGCTGGTATTAGAAGTGTGCACCACTGCACCAGCTGGTACCTCTTTCTTAAGTGAGTTTTCTGTCCTGCATTCTTTCTGAGAGGTGTCAGTGCGTCTATTTCCCGTGGAAGTGTTCTCTAAATTCTTCTTCTTACTCGGTTAAGATAGCTAGTTGTTAATGCTGTCTTTCTTTAAAACTAGGTTACTTTCTTGTAACCTGTCCAACTGCTAATCATTCTGGTCATTAATTTCGTGTGGACTATGCTTCTTTGCTGTTTTTCTCTTTAATTTTTGCCTACCTGCCTTCTTGTCTTTGATGCGACTTGACTGTGTGTTTCAGGGTGTCTTCAAACTCATTCCTTCAGCCTCAGCCTTCCGAATGCTTGGATTAGGGCTTCTGTGTTTTCTGTGCCCAGTGTCATGGTTCATTTAAATGTGAGAGTTTATTTGCATTGAGAATTAGCTTTTATACTCAGGCTTCTAGCAGTTAGTTTTCAAATTAATACCATAAGACACATAGGCTGGAGAGATGACTCAGCAGTTAAGAGCACTGACTGCTCTTCCAAAGGTCCTGAGTTCAATTCCCAGCAACCACATGGTGGCTCACAACCGTCTGTAATGGGATCTGATGCTCTCTTCTGGTGTACCTGAAGACAGGTGCAGTATACTCATATAAATAAAATAAATCTTTAAGAAAAAAGAAAAAGACACTTGATAGATCTTTTTTCCATATAAGAAAACAGCTAGCAAACAAGGGAGAAACTTTTTCAGGATCTTTAATACATAATTAGATCAAATCTGAAACTTTCTTTATCGACTGTAGTTTCTGATGCTTTGTGATACTTTGTCTTAATTTTAATATATTTTGATATAAATTAATTATATCTCAAGTATTTTTGTTTGACTTACATTATCAAAACTGACTCTCTGAAATGTTAAATCTTCAACATTTTTAAAAGAAGGTTCTTTTTGTAATTGCTACTGAATACTACCTTTAAATGCACTTTTAGTAATGTTTTCCTTTACTTAAAATTTCATTTTAGCTCTTTGTTATACATAAGAATGGTACATAGAGCAAGCTTTTAATTTTTCTTTTTCTACTTTATGTTTTCATGTATGTGTACATGTGTGTCTGCATGTGTGTG
>JADRCH010000086.1:2163491-2185492 GCA_019843965.1 Rhynchomys soricoides
CACTGTCCTTGAGTTAAATATGTGCCTGTGTGCTCACTGTCCTTGAGGGATTCTGGGAGGGACAAATAGACATGGATGTTTATTTTGTCATCCTGGATGATATTCTATGTATATCAAGATTTCAAAGTCCCTGATCACCTCAAGGACTATCTACAGAATATATTTCATCTAAGGCAAGAGACCAACTCTTTGTTTTATTGATCTGTAAGTTATAATTCTATTAATGAATCCTCATCACTCAAATCAATATTGTTGATAGGACCATAACTTTCATATAAAATATCTAGGTTTTTATTTGTTAAATTAAATACTTTTTATTTTCTCTTTCTTCACTTACCTTAAAATTATGGCATATACTACTGTGCTGTGACTTCCATAGACATTTGGATGCTTATTCTGTAAAGTATTGAGGTGAAGTTATCTTAAAACATATTTAAGTATTGATATGTAGGATATTTCATTTTAACTACATTTCTGATTATGTAAGTGGTAAGATTGGAGAAACTTTGATTTTGCAGTGTGTGTGTGTGTGTGTGTGTGTGTGTGTGTGTAAAACTAAAAGAATTCTCATATCATTGCCTACAAGGTAACAGATAACATTTTAGAAAGAAATGATGCTTGAACATGCTTTCAGTTTAGGTAAGATTGTATTAAAAGGTTAATATTAAATAGTTTGTTGTCATTGTAACTGACAAGTCAAATTTTTAGATCTTTAAAAATATAAACCTCTTTCAATACTGTTACATAGTTGAGTCATCCATAATCCAAAATTTGTAGCTGGAGAGATGGCTCAGCCATTAAGAGCACATACTCTTTAAATTTTATGTATTTTTTTAAATGTGGAGTACTCTCTCTACATATACACCTGCATGTGAGACGGGGGCATCAGATTCCTTTACAGAGGGTCTTGAGCCACCATGTGGGTGCTGGGAATTGAAGTCAGGTCCTTTGGAAGAGCAGCTAGTACTCTTGACTGCTGAGCTGTCTCTCTTGCTAGCAGCATATGCTGCTCTTGCAGAGGACCTGGATTTGATCCCCAGCATCCATGTCAAGACAACTCAACCCACATGCAACTCTAACTCCAGGGAGATTTAACATCTCACATACACACAGACACACATCTGTATACATAATTTAAAATAAAGCTTCCTGGGTGGTGGTGCCGGTGCATGCCCTTAATCCCAGCACTTGGGAGGCAGAAGCAGGTGGATCTTGGTGAATTTGAAGTCAACCTGGTCTACCGAGAGTAAGTTCCAGGACAGCCTTGAAAATAGACCTGGATGGATGGATGGATGGATGGATGGATGGATGGATAATCTGAAATCTTTTCCAAAATTCAGAATTCTCTGAAATCTCAGAACTTTTCAATGACATGTCAGCATTTCAAAAATTTTAGATTTAAGCATTTCGATTTTTAGACTTTAGGAAAAAAATTTTTTTTAGAGTTTGGGAATGAGCATTTGCAAATACTATGAAAACCAAGAAACTAAAATTTGAAACACCAGAGAGTCCCAAATATGTGAAAAAAGGAGACTCACTCTGTATAAGGAACTATGCCTTAGTAGATGAAGTGTGTTTTCTTTCTGTTTCACAGGTTAAGAGCAGGACTGTGCGATCGCTGTGCAGTAACTGAGGAGCATATGCACAAAAAGCAGCAGGAGTTTGAAAACATCCGACAGCAGAATCTTAAGCTTATTACAGAGCTCAGTGAGTTCCCTTTCATATTCACATATGCTTAAAGCATAATGTCCTGTTGATAAAGCTCACTTACATCTTTTAAACATTAGGTGTATTTTATAGATTTAATCTTAGTAGGAAATTGGACACAAAGGTGTTTTTATATATATATATATATACTGTTTGCCTTATGCTTTAAAATTTCACCAAGCTTAAGGCAATAAGTATATTTCTGAGTATATCTTACTGTGTCTTTTATCTTGATTGCAAGATCGGTGCTATTATGCAAAATTAACTTGCTCTTAGGTAGTGATTACTGTATTTCATATTGTGCCAATTCTATATAACTGATTAACTGATAATTTTATATAATGCTTATAGACAAAAGACTATTAAGGAGTTTGGTCTAATTATTCATACTGAGAACAAGAAAGAATTCCATCTGGGTTATTCAGTCCAATTTTCAAATATTATATTAGACACTTAGCTTGAAATAAATATAATTACAAAACTAGTATTTCCTAGTGTTCCCAAGGCTCTGGGTTCGATGGCCAACACTAAAAATAATGCTGAACATTAGAAACATACTTGTAAGCACATTTGTAACACCAGTCTTTCTTCTTCATCATACCTGTTATGAATAATTTAAATATATCCCTTTATAAGTGTACCTATTGGAATCTGTCTTTACCACATCCTCCTGTTCTTATTTAATTTTTATAAAGCAGAAAAATAACTACAGGATGTAATCTCCACTGGAGGCAGCCCTGGGTTCCTGTCAGTGAGTTTTTTATGTTATTATGGGCTAAGCATTATTAAACTAGGAGAACTAGATCTCAGAAGATGTCACAGCAAAATAGCCTTTACCAATAAGGTTAATCATATTCTAGAAGTTTGTTAAGTGAGTAGCAACTTATAAACCTGAACTAATTTCTTTCAGTGAGTAAACTACCTTCTGAGCAGAATCTGGAACTTAAAAAAGAAAGATATGGGCATGAACCTAAAAAATAAATTGGGAAAATGTGCTATGTGTGATAAATTTACACAGTGAAGTATCACTCAGCCATTAAATGCATAAACTAATGAAATTCACAAGGAAATAAATGGGACAACAACAAAATCATCCTGAATGAGGTATCCAGGCCCAGAGAAACAAACATAGTATTATTCACTTGTATCTGGATATTAGCTGTTAGGTCAATGATGGCCAAGCTACATCCATAGGACCACAGAAGTTAGGTACAGACAGGGGAAGGGACAGATAGATCTCCCTGGGAAACAGATAGTTAGGGATGGATTTGGGGTGGGGCTGGGACAGGAGGGTCAATGATGGCCAAGCTACATCCATAGAACCACAGAAGTTAGATACAGACAGGGGAAGGGACAGATAGATCTCCCTGGGAAACAGATAGTTAGGGATGGATTTGGGGTGGGGGCTGGGACAGGAGGGTCGAGTGGAGAGGGGAAGGGAATCAAGGAAGAGACAACTGAATGAAGGCCATCTGGGGGACAGAAACCTAATACAGTGGAAGCTCCTAAAAATGTGAACGTATGTGAAGGTGATCTAAATGAGATAATCAAATAATACAGGAGAACCAGCCCCAACTGGACATCTCTTGTCACCAAATGAAGCGTCCAACACCAGACTTAGGTTATATCTAACTAATTTGTTGGCCAATGGAAACCCCCAACAACCCAGGCTTTTGCCAAGACGGTAGATTGTTCTCCACAAACAGAAAGGTCCAGCCACAAACCGTCTGCAGGGGTACCTTGCCTGCAGTGTATGCTAGTGTAGTGGTGGCACAAAGCTTGTAGAAGTAGCCAACCAATACCTGATCTGACTTAAGGCCCACTCCATGAGATGGAGCCCATACCCAGCACTGCTTGGGTGACCAAGACACTGACACTAGACAGCCTAGAGGTCAAGGGTATACAACCAGATACAACTTTTCTTAAAAAAAAAAAAAAAAAAAAAAAAGATAAACAGTAAATCTGTAGCAATAACATGACTCCTAACATTCTGCCATTCTCATAAATCAGCGACTTGCTCAGCCATCAGCAGAAAAGGGTCCTCCTGCAGCAGATGGGAATGAATACAGACAGAAGCCTTCAAGCAGATATGCAGAATGAGAAACCTTGGGAATCTTAGCCCTAAATGGGTTGTCTCCATCAAACCAGGGCTCAGAGGACCCTATGAAAGAGGGGGCAGAAAAAGTACAGAGCCAGCGGGTGTGGAGGGCAGCAGGAGAACAAAGCCCTCTACAACAGGATCCATACACGCAAGAACTCACTGAGACCAAGGCCTGTCTGGTATGCAGGATACAAGAGTCTAGAGCTGAAAGTGGACACAGGCCTTCACCCCTAACCCAGAAGCAATTCCGATTGATAATCACTTGCAAATGTAAATTTAGCTTTCTCCCGAGGAATCTCACTGGGGAAACAAACAAAAGTATAAGCTGCATAGGCGGCCAACAGGAAATGAACTCAGCGGCACCTTTGCAGGTTCCTGTCTCAGGGTCCTGCCAGGGCTCTTCTCCACCCCCCTTTATTTTATGTATGTTTGTTCCTTCTCTCTTTTTACCCTACAGACCCTTTGAATATATAGTACAGCTTCCAGTTTAATTTCTCACGGGGTTCCTGAGTGTGGGAATGAATAAGTGGGTTTCTCTTTCGTGTGCCTTCTCTTGGGCTCATTTTCTTCTGTTTTGTCCTACTCCAATATGTTTGTTTCTGTAGATACTAATAAAGTGTGCTTATCCCATAGAAGTCTGTTTTCTAATGAGAGATAGAAAGGGAGCTGATCAGGATGGGAGGGGAGGTGTAGAGGGTCTGGGAGAAGTAGAGAGAGGAGAAACTGTAGTCAGGGTATATTATGTGAAAAAAAATCTAAAAAATCTCATTTTACCTGAAGCGAGATTTATCCCAACCCATGTGAAGTCATTTTGTAGGATGACTGTTTTTTCATATATACAGAAGGGAATCGTGGAACAAATGTATAAAATTCAGCCTGGGCTGGACAGATAGCTCAGTGTTAAAATGTTTGCTGTACAAACATGAGAATCTGGAATCATGTGCCCAGAATCCACTTTATGGCACATGTGTGCAGCCTTAGTACCGGGAGTGTGGAGGAAGGGGGACAGAGACAAGGCTATCTTGGTGGCCCACTAGCCTTTATTCTTGTTAAGTTGCATTTTTCTAGGTTTGCTTCATAATTCTAGGAGGAGGTAGTTACCATATGCTGAGTTAGGTGTGGGAAGCCAGGTGTCATGGCTCACATCCCAGCAGTGCCTTTCACGGGGTTGAGACAAGAGGATTCCTGTGGTCGTAGAGGGCTCTAGGCTTGTACACTGAGTTCCAAATCAGCCTGGGGTACCTTGTCTCAAAAACACACAACAGCAGCAACAAAAGAAATACAATCCTAATTTCCTCATAAATGTTGGCATTTAAGGAGCCTGACATAATATTAATAACATTAATATGCTCTCTCCTCCATGTTATTCCTAAGTGAATGAAAAGAACACTCTTCAGGAAGAAAACAGAAAGCTTTCTGAGCAGCTGCGGCAGAAAATGGAGTGAGTATTTCCTCTCAACTGCGGCAGACACTCCCACTTTTCTTGCTTTTATCGTACTCAGTTGTACAAACTGACAGTGTGGTCACAAGTTTCATCCTTTAAAACTGCAGTGCACTACAGTCATATACAAAGAAAGTCACTGCGCTTTTGCTTGTTTTAGGGGTCTACTGTCAGCATCTTAAAACATGCTAAGTTTTATAATGACACAAGAGTAGAAAAATTATTTAAATACTTCATCTTTATTTCAAATATTTAAGAGTTTTGCTTCTTTTTCCAGTATTCTGGAAGCTTCACAATAAATACTTCCTCTGCAGAATTCTTTGGCACATAAAACACCTGCCCTTCCTTTTTTCCTTCTTTTTCCCCTGATTTCTTCTTTCCCTCTCTATAGAAATAAAAATAGCTGTTCGGGTTTTTTGTTTTGTTTTATTTTTTCCTGCATTCTCTTTCCTGGTCTTCTGTTTTGTATTCCTAATTTTGCCAAGTAGTTTATTTTCCGTACTTTACAGATGAGGGAACCAGAGCTCAGAAAGGCAAATGACTTCTGTATGATTTCATCACTGGGAACCAGCATAAGCATTATTCAAATCTGTATCTTGTCCTGTAAACAGGTCTGTTCTTTCCACTGTGCAATACTGTCTCAAGATGTAAAAAAAAAAAGTTTTTTCTCTAATGTGGTCTGACAAATATCAGTGTAGAAAGAAGGCTTATTTAGTAGTTGCCGCTTGTGTTGTCTAGTTACACACCAGCTTGACACAGGCTAGAGTCATTTGGGAAGCATAAACCTTTAGATGAGAAAGTAATACCCCCATACAAGCCTGAGGAGCATTTTCTTGATTAATGATTGATGTGGGAAAGCTCAGCCTCTTGTAGATGATGCTACACTTAAGCAGGTGGTCCTGGATAGTAAAAGAAAGCAAGCTGAGCAAGCAATGAAGAGCAAGCCAGGAAAGCTTCAGTTCTCACATCCAATTTCATGCCTCTGGTTCCTGCTTTGACTTCCCTTCATGGGGTGTGACTAGGCTATGTAAGCTGAAATAAACCCTTTCCTCCCCAAGTTGCTTTTGATCATGATGGGTTTTTTGTTTGTTTTGTTTTTTTTGAGACAGGTGTTTTTCTGTGTAGCCTTGGCTGTCCTGGAATTAGCTCTGTAACCCAGGCTGCCTTCGAACTCACAGAGAACCACCTGCCTCTGCCTCCCAAGTGCTGGGATTAAAGACATGTGCCACCACACCCAGCTCAGCCTTGATCATGGTGTTTTATCACAGCAATAGAAATCCTAAGTAAGATACCACTTGTGTAAAATTATGTTGTTTTTTTATTTAGAGTTTTTGTTGGTTTTGCTTGGTTATTATTTAAGTTTTGTAGTGGAAACTTGGGTCTCACTTCATTTGTTATCCAAGTGGCTTTAAAATTGTGATCTCAAGCATTTGTCTTACCAGTTAGCTAGGACAACAGGCACACCAAATGACTGCTTCCTGTAATTTTTTAAACTTTTGGATTCTAGGTAGTACTTATAGTATTACAGAATTCTTAAGTATGCTGTTGTATTTAAATATGCATCTGCAAAAACTCAAGACTATGCAGATGTCATATTATTTTGGTGTCTAGTAGTTCTGTATTCTATCTGAAATTATTTTTTAATTGGATATTTTTTTATTTACATTTCAAATGTCCCTTCCCCCCCCCACCCCCTGCTTCTATAAGGGTGGTGAAATTAATTTTAACAGTATACTTTAAGCAATAGATATCCAGTAGAATTTTGCCACTTGTCCCACGTGTTCAGTCTAAGAGTCTATAGAGGGCAGACGGAGTCTATAATGAGTGTGCGAAAATTTGACCATTCTTGTTGACTCATTCTCTGTGATGAAAAGAGATTAGGACACATAGCTGTCATCTATATATGGTTCCAAAGTCTCAAAGTTATTTTCATTTATCTCATATGTTAATTGGCAATCTATATTTATAGTCTTTATTTCTCTTACTCCATGTGAGTAGTCACATGGTTGACAGTCAATGTGTCAAAGTATTTAAAGCAAATGATGCCTCAGACTCTACTGCATGTGCTGTAATCTGTGTACTGTGTATTTTCATTAAAAAACAAATCTGAATGTTATTTGCTTCCACGAATTTCAGATAGGTTCTTGTTGACATATATTTGTTACAACATTGATTTAGCACATGTAGCTTATGATACATTAAGCCTTGGAAGTATCAGTCTTGTTAATGTTCTTAAATTCCAATGGATACTAAGTACATACAGAGTATCCAAAATAAGTGGGTGATTGCCTGAAAGTCTTACGTGTGTTAAGTATATTGAAATTAAATTGCCATTTGCTAATAGAAATATTAATTCTCAGCCTGGAGAAAGGAGCTCAGTGGTTAAGATCACTTACCATTCTTGCAGAGTACCTAGGTTTAGTTCCTAGCACTTTTAAGACTGCTCACAATTACCTGTAACTCCAGTTCCAGGAGATCCAGTGCTTTGTTTCTTACCTCCACAGGCTCCTACTCATGCATACCATCTGACACATATACATATATATACTAAGTAAATATTTTTAAATGCTAATTCTAATTAACATAGAATTTATTTTTAGTGTTCTCAAATACACAGACTTTGCCTGTTGGTCATTGATCTTGCTTTTAAAAAAAAAAGCAAACACTACAATAAAGACCTGTCAGGACAGGGACTGAGGAACAGCCAGGGGAAAGGAGATTTCCAGTTTCCATCTGTGGCAGGAGACTTCTGCCTGGGCCACCAGGGCTCCATAGCCAAATAGCGCTGGGAGAAAGCTAGGCTCCCAGAAGTGTGGGCAAGCCTGTCTGCTCAGAGGGACCCATCTGAAATCCCCAGGACACAGGTACTGAGGAGTGGTCTTCTGGTTTCTTTAAAATCTATAGATTTTAAGAAAGCAATAAATAATTACCTTAAAGAAATACAAGAAACCACAGGTAAACAACTAGAAGCCCTTAAAGAGGAAACACAAAAATCCCTTAAAGAATTACAGGAAAACACAATCAAACAGACAAAGGAAATGAACAAAACCATCCATTAACTAAAAAAAGAAAAAAGAAAAAAAAAAAGAAAGAAAGAAACAATAAAGAAATCACAAAAGGAGACAACCTTGGAGTTAGAAAACCTAGGAAAAAGATCAGGAGTCATAGATGCAAGCATCACCAACAGAATACAAGAGATGGAAGAGAGAATCTCAGGTGCGGAAGATACCATAGAAAACATTGACACAACAGTCAAAGAAAAAAGAAAACACAAAATGCAAAAAGCTCCTAACCCAAAAAATCCAGGATAAAATGAGAAGACAGAACCTGAGAAAAATAGGCATAGAAAAGAGTGAAGATGCCCAACTTAAAGGACCAGTAAATATCTTCAACAAAATTATAGAAGAAAACTTCCCTAACCTAAAGAAAGAGATGAACATAAATATACAAGAAGCCTACAGAACTCCAAATAGATTGGACCAGAAAAAAAATTCCTCTCATCACATTATAGTCAAAACACAAAATACACAAAATAAGGAAAGAATATTAAAAGCAGTAAGGGAAAAAGGGCAAGTAACATATAAAGGCAGACCTATCAGAATTACACCAGACTTCTCACCAGAGACTATGAAAGCTGGAAGATCCTGGGCAGACCTCATAGAGACTCTAAGAGAACACAAATGCTAGCCCAGGCTGTTATACCCAGCAAAACTCTCAATTATCATAGATGGTGAAACCAAAATATTCTGTGACAAAACCAAATTTGCACAGTATGTTTCCACAAACCCAGGCCTACAAAGAATAATACATGGGAAACGCCAACTCAAGCAGGGAAACTACACCCAAGAAAAAGCAAGAAAGTAATCTATCAACAAACTCAATAGAACATAGCAACACAAACATGAAAATGACATCGAAAATAACAGGAAGCAACAATCACTATTCCTTAATATCTCTTAACATCAATGGACTCAATTCCCTAGTAAAAAGACATAGACTGACAGACTGGATAGATAAACAGGACACAGCATTTTGCTGCATCCAGCACCTCAGGGTTAAAGACAAACACTACCTCGGAGTAAAGGGCTGGAAAACAATTTTCCAGGCAAATGGCCCCAAGAAACAGGCTGGAGTAGCCATTCTAATATCGGATAAAATCGACTTTCAACCAAAATTCATCAAAAAAGATGAGGAAGGACACTTCTTACTCATCAAAGGAAAAATCTACCAAGAACAACTCTCAATTCTGAACATCGATGCCCCGAATGCAAGAGTTCCCACATTCATAAAAGAAACTTTACTAAAACTCAAAGCAGACATTGCACCTAACACAATAATAGTGGGAGGCTTCAACACCCCACTCTCAACAGTGGACAGATCTTGGAAACACAAACTAAACAGAGACACAGTGAAACTAATGTGTTATGAACCAAACGGATTTAACAGATATCTATAGAACATTTCATCCTAAATCAAAAGAATATACCTTCTTCTCAGCACCACCTGGTACCTTCTCCAAAATTGATCATATAATTGATCACAAAACAAACCTCAACAGGTATAAGAAGATTGAAATAATCCCATGCCTCCTATCAGATCACTACGGATTAAGGTTGGTCTTCAATGGCAACAACAACAACAGAAAGCCCACATACACATGGAAGCTAAACAACTTTCTACTCAATGATAACTTGGTCAAGGAAGAAATAAAGAAACAAATTAAAGACTTCCTAGAATTCAATGAAAATGAAAATACAACTTACCCAAACCTATGGGACATAATGAAAGCAGTGTTAAGAAGAAAATTTATAACTCTGAATGCCTGCAAATGAGAAACTGGAGAGAGCATATACTAGCAGCTTAACAGCACACATGAAAGCTCTAGAAAAAAAAGAAGCTAATACACCCAAGAGGAGTAGAAGGCAGGAAATAATCACATTGAGGGCTGAAATCAACCTAGTAGAAACTAAATATACAAAAAAAATCAACAAAACCAGGAGCTGATTCTTTGAGAAAATCAACAAGATAGATAAACCCTTAGCCAGACTAACCAGAGGGCACAGAGACAGTATCCAAATTAACAAAATCAGAAATGAAAAGGGAAATATAACAACAGAATCTAAGGAAATTAAAAATATCATCAGATCCTACTACAAAAGCCTATACTCAACAAAATTGAAAAATTTGGATGAAATAGGCAAGTTTCTAGACAGATACCAAATACCAAAGTTAAGTCAGGATCAGATAAACCATGTAAACAGTCCCATAACCCCTAAAGAAATAGAAGCAGCCATTATGAGTCTCCCAACCAAAAAAAAAAAATCCCATGACCAGATGGGTTCAGTGCAGAATTCTATCAGACCTTCAAAGAAGACCTAATACCAATACCCTTCAAACTATTCCACAAAATAGAAACAGAAGGAACACTACCCAACTCATTCTATGAGGCCACAGTTACACTGATACCAAAACCTCACAAAGACCCAACAATAAAAGAAAACTTCAGACCAATTTCCCTTATGAAGATTGATGCAAAAATGCTCAATAAAATTCTCAAAAACCGAATCCAAGAACACATCAAAACGGGCCTTCACCATGATCAAGTAGGCTTCATCCCAGAGATGCAGGGATGGTTCAGTATCTGGAAATCCATCAATGCAATCCACTATATAAACAAACTCAAAGAAAAAAACCACATGGTCATTTCGTTAGGTGCTGAAAAAGCATTTGACAAAATTCAACATCCCTTCATGATAAAAGTCTTGGAAAGATCAGGAATTCAAGGAGCATACCTAAACATAGTAAAAGCAATATACAGCAAACCAGTGGCCAACATCAAACTAAATGGAGAGAAACTCAAAGCAATCCCACTAAAATCAGGATCTAGGCAAGGCTGCCCTCTCTCTCCCTACCTATTCAATATAGTACTTGAAGTTCTAGCTAGAGCAATTAGACAACAAAAGGAGGTTAAAGGGATACAAATTGGAAAGGAAGAAATCAAAATATCACTATTTGCAGATGATATGATCTTATACTTAAGTGACCTGAAAAACTCCACCAGAGATCTGCTACAGCTGATAAACACCTTCAGCAAAGTGGCTAGATTCAAAATTAACTCAAGCAAATCAGTAGCCTTCCTATACTCGAAGGATAAACAGGCTGAGAAAGAAATGAGAGAAATGACACCCTTCACAATTGTCACAAACAATACAAAGTATCTTGGTGTGACTCTAACCAAACAAGTGAAAGATCTGTATGACAAGAACTTCAAGTCTCTGAAGAGAGAAATCGAAGAAGACCTCAGAAGATGGAAAGATCTCCCATGCTGATGGATCCGCAGGATTAACATAGTTAAAATGGCCATCCTGCCGAAAGCAATATACATATTCAATGCTCTCCCCATCAAAATTCCAACTCAATTTTTCATAGAGATAGAAAGAGCAATTCTCAAATTCATATGGAATAACAAAAAAAAAAAAAACAGGATAGCAAAAACTATTCTCAACAATAAAAGGACTTCTGGGGGAATCAGCCTCCCTGACTTCAAGCTGTACTACAGAGCAGTAGTGATAAAAACTGCATGGTATTGGTACAGTGACAGGCAGGTAGATCAATGGAATAGAATTGAAGACCCAGAAATGAACCCACACACTTACGGTCACTTGATCTTTGACAAAGGAGCTAAAACCATCCAGTGGAAAAAAGACAGCATTTTTAATAAATGGTGTTCTTTCAACTGGCGGTCTACATGTAGAGGAATCTGAATTGATGCATTCCTATCTCCCTGTACAAAGCTCAAGTCCAAGTGGATCACGAACCTCCACATAAAAGCAGATACACTGACTCTAATAGAAGAGAAAGTGGGGAACAGTCTCAAACACATGGGCACAGGGGGGAAGTTCCTGAACAGAACACCAGTGGCTTATGCTCTAAGATCAAGAATCGACAAATGGAACCTCATGAAATTACAAAGCAAAGGACACTGTAAATAGGGCAAAACGGCAACCTACAGATTGGGAAAAGATCTTTACCAATCCTACATCCGATAGAGGGCTAATATCCAATGTATACAAAGAACTGAAGAAGCTAGACTCCAGAGATCCAAATAACCCTATCAAAAAATGGGGAAGTGAGCTAAATAGAGAATTCTCAACTGAGGAAACTCGAAGGGCTGAGAAGCACCTAAAGAAATGTTCAATATCCTTAGTCATCAGGAAAATGCAAACTAAAACAACCCCAGTCAGAATGACTTAAGATCAAAAACTCAAGTGACAGCAGATGTTGGTGAGGATGTAGAGAAAGAGGAACACTCCTCCATTGCTGGTGGGAATGCAAGCTGATATAACCTCTCTGGAAATCAGTTTGGCAGACCCTCAGAAAAATGAACATAATACTACCTGAGGACCGAGCTATTCCACTCCTGGGCATATACCCAGAAGATGCTCCAACATGTAATAAAGACACATGCTCCACTATGTTCATAGCAGCCGTATTTATAATAGCCAGAAACTGGAAACAACCCAGATGTCCCTCCACAGAGGAATGGATACAGAAAATGTGGTATATTTATACAATGGAATACTACTCAGCTATTAAAAACAAAGACTTCATGAAATTTTTAGGCAAATGGATGGATCTTGAAAATATCATCCTGAGCGAGGTAACATAGTCACAAAAGAATGAACATGGTATGTACTCATTGATAAGTGGTTATTAGCCCAAAAGTTTGGAGTACCCAAGAGTCACTTCACAGCAACCATTGGGCTGTGCTTGAGGTCCCACATGGAGGAGTTGCAGAAGGGACTGAAGGAGCTGAGGGAATTGGCAGCCCCATAGAGGGAGCAACATTGTTAACTGGCCTGACCTCCTAATGCTCCAGGAGCCTGGACCACCAACCAAAGAATACACATGGAGGGACCCACAGTGCTGGCCACATATGCGGCAGAGGAGGGTCTTGTTAGCCATTAGGGGAAGGAGAGGCCCTTGGGCCTGAGGGTGTTAGATGACCCAGTATAGGAGAATGCCAAGGAGGGAAGATGAGAGTGAATGGGTGGGTGGGTGGGGGAATACCCCCATAGAGGCAGGGAGAGGGGGGAGGGAACAGGGAGTTTCCAAAGGGGAGATCTGGAAAGGGGGAAACATTTGAAATGTAAATAAAAAAAAAAAAAGACCTGTCACGCAGATTCAAATGATGAATGTTTTGTTTAGGATATGCTTGGTCAACACAGTGTAGGAAATAATCTGGTAGTTTTCCACACTTCCCTAAAATTTAAGTAGTTATAATTGTCTTGAGCCAACTTTCCCAGTAACTTGCTTTCTTCAACTCGTTCTCCTTCTGGTTGGCAGCTTTAAAATATCAAGTGTCCTCTTACAAAGGCCCAGCATTTCCTCTGACTGCCTACACTGCCGTGTCATGGCATGACTACCTGAACTTCCCCTGAACTTCAGAAGACATTGACTTAATTCTTCTTAACTCACCTGAGCTGGACTTAGTGTTGTAGATTTCCTGTGTGGTAAGGTAATTACTAAGTGAAACAACAGCAGGGAATATCCAGTAGAAAGAAGAGTCATCTCTCATTCACAGAAAGCAAGTCATGAAATAATCTGGATTTTGAGGTTCTTTACATTGGGAAGTTGATCAAAGGAGTCTGCACAAGGATCTGAAAGAATTAATTCTATTGCATCTGAAAGTTAACTGCTGTTGTGTCTTCTTCACCCGTTGTTTGAATAGTTTGGGTACAGGTTCACTGTTTTCCTAGAAGATATATATATATATATTATCAAGATGAAATTTTGAAGTGTTTTCTAGGCTTGTTTAGAGTCCCACTGTTGAGACCGTCTAGAACACGACGACTTCTTGTCTTACTTGACTACTCTTTATATAACTCAGAACAACCGCCCTGGCTCACCTTACACTTTATTTGTTACCTAGTCTTAATGAAGACTCTTCAAAGTGTCATTTTGAGTTTTTTGCTTGGACCTTAATTAATAGCTCAGGTAGGATCTAAATGCAAAGCAAAACCACCAACTCCTCCTCATCTTTGTTTCTTTTTACTTATGTGTGTGGCCAATATTAATATTAACTAAAGACTTACAAATATATTATTTTATCTTTTCTCTGTCCTCTACTTGCAGATTTGTTATTTTAAGTATAAATGCAGGACTTGAGAGATTTGCTTAATAGTTCTTTGAAGAAACCTGTAATTAGCCGGGCAGTGGTGACACAAGCCTTTAATCTCAGCATGGGGGAGGCAGAGGCAGGCAGATTTCTGAGTTCTAGGACAGCCTGGTCTACAAAGTGAGTTCCAGGACAGCCAGGGCTATACAGAGAAACCCTGTCTCGAAAAAAAAAAAAAAAAGAAAGAAAGAGAAGAAAAGAAACCTGTAGTTACTTGACTGTAGATGTCAGAAGACAAGCTTGGGTATTTAGTCATTGATGCTTACACCAGGCTGGCTGGCTTGTGAGTGAGTTCCTAGAGATTTACCTCTGTGCCTCCAGGTATTATATCAGGAGCCCTGACAAACTCATGTACCGTGTGCAGCTTTAGGTGGGTTCTGGGGATCCAAGCTCAGGTCCTCAGTTTATACAGCGAGCAGTTTACTCACGGAGCCATCTCCCTAGTTCATATGGCTGCTTTTTGAGGTAGCATTTTTACCTACTTACCTACATTTGAGGAACTAGGTAATATCTTTTCTTTTTTACAGATCTCTCATTAAAAGAAAACAGGAAAGTACAACAGCATGCCTATTCATCCGATTAAGAAAATGGAGCTCAGGAAGGTTAAATAACTTATTCAGTGTCACTGGACAGAAAACCTAGTTGTCCTGCACCCTAGACTTAAAATTCCCTTTCTCTGTAATTTTGAATTAACCACAACTTACTTATTACATAGTGCCACACTGTACATGGCAAAGCACACATTTTCTCTCTTCTGACACATTTATTCCTGGTTTTTAAACTACATGTGTGTGTGGTTTGAATGAGAAGGGCTCCCATAGGCTTATATATTTGATATTTGATCTCTACTTGGTGGAGCTTTTGGGGAAAGAGTGGCCTTCTTGGCGGTGGTAACCTTGTTGGAGTGGGTCAGTCTCACTCTCTCTTACCTCATTGTTGTGTCTCAAAATGTGAGCTCTCAGCTTCTGCTCTATGCCTGCCTGCCTGCTGCCATGTTCCCCACCATAATGGGAATGGACTCTTAATTCTCTGAAACTGAGCCCTAAGAAACTCTTCTTGGTCATGGTGTTTTATTACAACAATAGAAAAGAAACTCTGTGTGTGAGTGTGAGAGAGAGTGAGAGAGAGAGAGAGAGAGAGAGAGCGCACACGTACATAATAATTGTAGGGTGACTTTTTTCTACAGTGTGAATCCCAGGGGGCAAACTCAGGTTGTCAGGCTTAGCGACAGCACATTTCCTAGCTACGCTTTCTTGGTGGCACACTAGCCTTTCTTCTTGTTCTCTTGCATTTTTCTAGGTTTGCTTCATAATCCTAGGTTGGGGTAGTTAGCATGTGCTGCTTTTTCCGCTGACGTATGTCGGGGTTCTTATTCTCTTAGCCTTGTGTCTTGTACAAGGTTAAGTGGCTTCTGTCAGTGCCTTGTATCAGGCTTTTAGTAAAATGTTGATCAAGGTTGAGTGTGCCTGCAGCTGAAGCCCTAACATAGATTGCTACTGATAATGACCTGTAACTGGAGTCTGTGTTCATGCTAAGTTTGGGTTTCTTTTTTGTTTATTGTTTACAGTGAGAGGCTATCAAGGGGGTCATTTTTCAGATTTCCTGATAGCCAGATACTCAATGAAGCATTCTTTAAGAACATAATTCTAATAACTCTACTTTTAAAAATTAGCCTTTGATTTATTTATATGATAAACTTATAGGTTCTGAAGGATTAAGATATCAGATTGTTTGTACTTGAAGAAATCTTCCCTTTTGATTGAAAATGAGAACTTTAAGATAATTATGGTAGCTGTAACATTGCTTTAGTTTAAATTATGTTTTAACAAAGTAGAGAAGAAAAAGGCTAAATTTAAAAAATTTTAAAGTGAACTCCTTATGAAGAGAAACCCTGGGTCCTCACAAGAGAGAGAACAGCTAACACAGGTTTGATGGGAGTTTTAAGAGGCAGGGTACCAATAAACAATAGCAAACCCTCTGACGTCATGGGAGGAAAAGCTAAAGGAAGGTGGCAAGTACATATCAGCTGAAGTAAGACAGAAAGTCTTAATTTTCCTCAGAAAATCAGGATGAACCTAATGTTTTAAAGAATTAAATTGGGTATGACAGAATCTGTGCTTTCACCCAGTGACTGTCTTTTATGACCAAAGAGGATAAAAAATTTGTACTCATTTACTTACTGCACTGCTAGATGGAGCTGGTTTGTGTTTTTGTTTGGGGGATTTTTTTTTCTCTTGTGCAATTCTTAACCCCTTGTAAATAGACCCTGCCAAGAATTAATTTTCTTCTTCTGACTCATTTATGTTTCAGGTTGAATTTAATGACTAATGAGAAAGCAGACAGTGCTCTGGTTAGTTCAGATTAGGTCACAGAAGTGTTTCACTCTATTAACCTGCAAGACTTTCTTATATGACTTCTGTTTCATAGAGTAAGAGTACTATTGATTTATTAAAAATTACATGTTTAATACTTTACCCAGAATGGTGACTAAAACAAGAACATACTGTATACTTAAAGCTTGGTAGAAATGTAGGTTTTAAATATTATACTTTATAAAATAGTTTTATGAAGTGAATTTATTAGTTCACTTAATTTAATCATTCTACAGCATAAACATATCAAAACATGAAATACACATATACATGTGCATGCGTGTGTATATACACACAGTCATTTTTGTCACTTAGAAACAATTAACTAGATATTTGCTCTAGGTTGTCTCGTATCATACATTATAGAATTGTAGATAGCAAATAATACCGACATTCTTCAGGAAATTAAAGTATAGATATTTGTTAGGAAACATTTTTCTGTCTTGTATTAATTTTATTTAAAAAAAAAAAGTGTGGGGGGGGGCGCGCGCGCGCACACACGCATGCACGCCATGGTACGCCCGTGGAGGCAGAGGACAGCTTTGCACAGTCATTTCTCTCCTTTCATCTTTACATGTGTCCCAGAGTTCAAACTCAGGTTACCAGGTTTACACTTACCTTCACCTCCGGAATCATCTTGCCAGCCTTCTACCAACCTCTGCTGACCATAGTTCATAAATTCTTATGTAGTATTTGAAGTCATATGACAAACTCATTTTCAAATGAAGTAACTAGTTTGGTCTTATCAAAAATTAAATGGCTGACAGAATAGTACTATTGATTAATAAATAAGATCAACAATGGTTTGGTGTAGGTCATTAAGTAATACAGTTCAATCCAAATTTTTGATTGGTGTCATTGGTCTTGAATTGAGTTAGGCAAGAACAGTTGCTGAGATCAGCACAAATTTATTTCTTTAGTGAAACCTGAAAATGTCTCATGTTCATTCAATACTTCTTGTAGTACCTCTTACATACTTGCTTTTGTGATTGTCAGTCAAAGGTCTTTGCCCTTTTATGTCTTGTATTATAATTGGTAATCAATAACATCACAAGTTACATACTTTGTTAGGCAGCATCTTTAAAATAGATAAAAATGAACAGAACAGAGGAACTGGAAGGAGACTAAGTTATGGGAAGGGGTTACAATCGTATATTAAACTTTTAGCACAAGCCAAGCACAGAAGCATGCCTATAGTCCCAGCACTCAGGAAGGTGAGGCAGGAGGATAGCAAGTCTGAGACCATCGTGGGCTGCATAGTTCCTACCTCATAAAATTACAGTAGTACTGAAATGAGGAAAAGCAAAATTTCAGCAAAGTCATAAAGGACATAAGGTGTTGATGTGGGCAAAGGCACTGCCCGTGGAATAGCTAGAGCAATGAGCTGAAGATAGGATAGGCTTGGCATGCTGGGGGACTTCAGGGACGAGAGTGGCTAGAGTGATGTAGGAGAGGCCACATGGGTCCCTGTGGGTTAGTCAGAAAACTCTGGTTTGTATTCTTAGTGAAGTGGAAGGATGGGGCAGGGTTTTAATCAGATTCAGTGGCTGTGACTTCAGGTTTAGTAGGACTGCTGTAAACTGCAGTGTTGAGAGAATATAGTAAGCAGAGCTTAACAGAAGCAGGGACAGAAGCCTCCTCGCAAGTTGGTCTTTAGACTCAGGCCTATACTAAGAATAACTTGTCACCGGGTTAATAATATGAGCCTCCAGAGTCTGCTAAATTCCAGTCCTAGCTCTTTTACTATTGAAATAAGTTACTTCTATTTTCCAATTGCAAGCTAAGAGTAGTACTGTCTCACACAACTGTAATAATTAAAGTCACACACAGCACTTTGGATAATTCTTGGAGAAGTTGATAGCTATCCTGTCAGCATTATCCTGTGTGTCCTTTGCTGAGTCGTGTTGACGCTACTATGACATTCAGTTCTTTTCCATACGTGAGGATTACAGAATCTGGCCTGCTCTTTTACTGACTGATTGACTCCCCAGCCCCCATTCCCGTCAGTCTTGTACGCTCCTGTTAAATTTCCCATTCCTCTTACACTCTGAAATTCTAAACATTTCAGATGGTTTGGGTCAGGAATTCTACTAATATTCCCCACTTTGTACTGACTTATGTGCATACAATTCCTCAGTTAGAGCATTAGATGCAAGGGATAACATCTCTGTTATTTTTGTATTTGTGTTCTATTGTAGTTACACATTATTTAGTAGTTATATTAATAACTACTTACAGAATTTGTTTTCTTTTTATCTGTTATTTTGCACTAGAAATGGTCAACAGGATCAAGTAGCTGAGCTTGAATGTGAGGAAAACATTATTCCAGACTCACCAGTAACATCCTTTTCCTTTTCTGGCATTAACCGGCTACGAAGAAAGGAGAATCTCCATGTCCGATACGTAGAACACACACACACTAAATTGGAGCGCTCTGTGTGTACAAGTGGTAAGGGTCAGAGCTGGTTTTGTAAAGTATTCACTCACTGTTTTTATGTAACCTAGTTTGATGGAAGGAAGATGGGCATTGTTCAGATAACTAAGGATATCACTGTGAATTTAACTTCCATTCGTAAAATGACTAATAAGGTATTTTTTGCTGGCATTATATACAGGCATGAACAATAGTTAATCTGAATATGTGTGCATAATTTTTTATGTATGCATTTGGAATCCACAGAGGTCAGAATAGAGTATTGAATTCTCTGGAACTGGAATTATAGGAGGTTGTGAGCTGCCTGCCATGTGGGTGCTAGTAACCTAACCCAGGAACTCTGTAAAAGCAGAAAATGCTCCTACTTGCTGAGCTATCTCTCCAGCCCTCTGCATAGACTTTGTAAAGTATGTACTTTATGGAATCTATTTCTTTTACTTTTGAGACAGAGTCTCTCTGTACCCTTGACTATCCTAGAACTCACTGTGTAGATCAGGCTAGCTTTGAACTCATAGAAATCCACCTACCTCTGCCATAGGGATTGGAGGCTTATACCATTATGCCCAGCTTAATGTACCCCTTTTGTTTGTTTGATTTTTGCTTTTGTTTTTCTCAAGGATTCTCTGTAGAGCCCAGGCTGTCTTGGAACTTGCTCTGTAGACAAGGCTGGCCTTGAACTCAGATCTGCCTGCCTGTACATCCTGAGTGCTGGGATTAAATGTGTGCTCCATCATGCCTGGCTTGTAGAACCCATTTCTAATTCCATTCCAGTTTGCCATTTTGCCTAAATGCTTCAAAAATGACTTTTTCAAATGGCCTTGTACTTGTAGCTTATGTCGCATGCTACTGTGATTATTTCTTTTATTGCTCATTTCAAGTAAATGATAAGGACTTAATTCTTAACCCAAAATATTTGACACATTTGGGAAAAGGAGGTTTGCTAAATTACCTCTTAAAAAGTAAGTAGATCTATGCAGCTGGAGTGATGGCTTAGCAGTTAAGAGCACTGCTGCTCTTTCGGAGACTCCAAGTTCAGTTTCCAATACACACATGGCGTCACACAACCATCTTCAACTCCAGCTCCATAAACTCGAATGCCCTCCTGTGGTCTCCATAGACATCAGGCACAAACATGGTACACAGACAGACATGCAGGCAAAACACCCATATATATAAGTAAAAGACTACCACCTCACAAACATCACGGGCTATTTACAAGGCTGTTGGTTACTCTTCATCATCTGATTGTACGGCCCTGTTGCTGAGGACACAAACTTACTTATGTCACTGAAAATAAAGAAATTGAGATGGTGCCCAAATAGAAACTTCACCTCTACTGACTAGTGTTCATGGTTCTGGAAGGTTTTGTATACTGACAGAGAAGAGAAATAATTTAGCCTGTCTACAACCCTGTGAAGTACAACAGACACTTGCCTACAATAGTGGCAAAAATGTTATTGTAGCAACCAACCACTTTTTGCGTGGATTTAAGGCCCACTTCATGAGATGGAACCCCTACCTGATACTGTTAACATAGCCAAGAACCTGAAACTAGATAGGTCATAGGCCTAGGAGAAAGCCTACTGCCAGTATTCTGCTAAAGGAACACAGCAATAAAATGACTCCTCATGAAATATTGCTATGCCCATAGCAAAGAGAGCATTGTTCAGTCCTCATCAGAGAAGCTTCTTGTAGTAGATGGTAATTAACAAGAGATGTACACTGAACAGCATATAGAGAGTGAAAGACTCTGAAGCACTCAGCCCTAAGTGGGATGTCTTTATCAAACCAGTCCTGTGGAGGCTCAGGCATATGAACAAAAGAGGAAGCAGAAATACTGTAAGAGATGGTAGATGGCTGCAGGAAACAAACAGCTTCTTCCAGATGCAGCAAGATTGACACATATAAACTCACAGACTGTGACAGGATGCTCAAGACCTGCCTGCACAAGTTTAAACCAGACAGACTCTCAGCACTGAAGTGGACAGAGTCTTACACTAATTAAAAAGCTGTTTGCAGATGATGCCTGCTGGAAGAGGGACAGCCAGTGTTCTGCTGGAGTGGGTGGCACCTGACTTATCAACCACACTGCAGGCAGGCCTCGTGCCCAGGAGTAGTTAGTTGGCAAAAACAAAAAGCTCTGTCTGTGTGTGTGTGTGTGGTGTGTGTGCGCGCGCGCGCACGCGCGCTCACTTATTTTGTTGTTAGTCTGTTTTGATTTGGAAGTTTAAAAATGTTCCTGGTTCTTTAGTCTTTAGAGTGAGAACATGAGGCTGAGTTGGTAGGAAGGATCTGGGAGGAGAAAGTATATGATCAAAATATATTGTATAAAGTTTTTAATAAAAATTAAAACTCTAAAAAAAAATCAATTACATCTTTATTTGAAAGTATAAAGTTGGCAGTTTCCTTCATTCTGTGTGTTTTATCACCATCTAGTAGGGAACAGCAGGAATGCTTTTAAATCCTTGACCCTAATCTTAAATGCACATGTATTAGTCTTTAAGATGCATGTAGATAGCTATGTGTATAATTTATATCATGATTAAATTCATCCATTTGAACATCCAGAAAACAACTGCGGTGGTTTTATTAGCAGTTATTTGTATCCATAAAGGCTTGTTTCCTAATCGTAGAAAACAAGTGTGTGACTTTAAAACAAGTGTGTGACTTTAAAACAAGATTATGACTTTAAAACAAGTGTGTGACTTTAAAACAAGTGTATGACTTTAAAACAAGTGTGTGACTTTAAAACAAGTGTGTGACTTTAA
>JADRCH010000086.1:2193301-2237970 GCA_019843965.1 Rhynchomys soricoides
GTGTGTGCATCACCGCCCTGAGCGTGTTGGTGAGCAGCAGCGTGCCCAAGTCTGTGCATCACCGCCCTGAGCGTGTTGGTGAGCAGCATGCCCTAGTGTGTGCATCACCACCCTGAGCGTGTTGGTGAGCAGCATGCCCTAGTGTGTGCATCACTGTGTGTTTGTTATTCCACCACTCACTGCTGCTGTGCTTCAGGTGCAGGATTCTTTTTTGTTTTTTTAATCTTTAGCAAGTTAAGTTATTCCTTCATTATTGATTTATTTCCCATTGCGTTTGAAGCACATTATTTAGTTGTTGTTCTGATACAGGTTTCAGCCCCAAAGTAAAAATGTTTGGTTTTGTTGTTTTTCCACTGTCATTCCTGACTTTTTCCTTAGCTTTTATTTTTTTTTTCTTCACTCTACCTTAGAGACATACGCTACCCATAAACTCTGCACAGTCTGCTTGCAGTTAGTGTCATCTTGCTTCATGTTCTTAATCTGTAGTTCATGGTTATCAAGTGTTTTCTACTATAATACATTAGAATCCAAGCAATTTTACAGTTTTAACTTGTACACAATTACTTTCTTGAAATGCAGATCCCTCGTCCTTGTGTTCGGTCCAGTGGTTTTTGGTATACTTACAGAGCTGCCCAGCTGTCTGTACAGTCTTAGTTTATCATCTTCACTGCTTTTGCTTCCTTTGCGACTCTAGCTATGACTGGTCTAATTTCCATGTCCACAGATTGGAACACTGTACAGGTTGTATATGACTAGACCTACGGTATGGAATCTTCTGACTCCTTCCCTTACAGGAGCTTTATCTTTATTGTTGCGTGTGTGCTGTAGGTTAGAGGGCAGCTTTGTGTGCTTCTCTCTGTCCTTTCGCTTAGGTTCCAGGGTTCAAACTCAGGCCGTCGTGCTTGCCTGACTAGCCCCTGTGCCTGCTGAGCCTTCTCTCCAGTGTGACACTGTGTTTTCGGTCCCCAGCCATGCTTTAGTATATCAGTATCCCAGTCCTATTTATGGGATAAATAAATTTTGAAATGAAAATGCCATCATGTGCTGTCAGGTTTTCGTCAGTTCATACAAGTTTGCTGTCATGTTACCTTTATGGGTAATGCTGCTATGAGCATTTGTGTACAGGTTTTTCTGGGAATAGATATTGTCTTTTTTTTTCCTTTTTCCCAGTTGACCTGGGACTAAAATTGCTGAACCACATATCAGCTCCTGGTTTGACCTTTTAAGGAACTACCTGTTCCCAAAGCAGCCATGCCTTTTCACAAGAACACTATAATTATGTGAAGACATCAGGCTTTCCAAATCAATATATATAAACATTCATTCTAGCCGTCTTAGTGGGTGTGAACACTATCATTTTGTTTTGCATTTTTCTGATAACTAGCACATTTTTTACAATTTTTATAATTGACCATTTGAACTGTCTGGTGAGATTCTTTGCATACTCTGAACTTTATTTATTTATTTTATTTTTTAAGATTTTTAAAATATTATGTATATGATTGTTTTGGCTGTATGCATATTTGCACCTTGTGTGTGCCAGATGTCAGAAGTGGGTGTCAGATCCCCTGGAACTGAAGGTACAGACAATTATGAGCCACCATATAGATGCTAGGAAACAAAACCAAGTCCTCTACAAGAGTAGTTAGTGCTTTTAACTGCTGAGCCATCTCTGAGATATCTGGGGATATTTATTTTTTCATATGTACTAGGGAGTTCTTTGTATATCCTAGATGTCCTTTATCAAACAGATGATTTGCAGAACATTTTCTATTCTGTGGGTCTCCTAACATTTTAAAGCAAAAAAATGGGTTTTTAACTTGTGCTTCTTTCCCTACCCCACCCTCCTTTTTCCAAGATTTGTCCTTTGAAAATATCCAGTGGAGTGTAGATCCAGGAGCAGACCTTTCTCAGTATAAAATGGATGTTACTGTAAGAGATACAAAGGTAAGGGTAAAAACCAGAACTGAAGCCCATATCTCTCTTAGTTTACTGAATTATCAGGCTCTCCTTAAAATACGTTTTTACACATTTCATTTATTGTGCATGTGATTGCACGTACACATTAGTGTACACCATGTGCATGTTGCATTATACATGTACATGTCAGACCATACCCTTAGGTCTTCTACCACTGAGTGCTGGGGATCAAACCCAGGTTGTCAGGCTTATTGACGGGTACATTTACCCACTGAGTCATCTTGTTAGCTCAAGATAGTAACTTTTTAACACTTGGGTGTATTCCCTCAGGAAACAGAAATAATACCTTTTCTTCTAACACAATGCTAATTTCAAAAGGTTAATAATACTTTCTGACTTTTAAAGGCCTTTGATATAAAGCATTAATGTTGTCTTTTTAAATAACAAAAAATTAGTTGCATATTCCAAGTGATTTTATTTTTATCAAAAAGCATGCATCCTCTGTCCTTAGTTATTTTTGATAGGATCTTATTGTACAACCCAGACTGGTCTCATATTTGCTATCCTCCTGCTTCAGCCGCAGTGCTGGAATTGTAGGTGTGTACCACCATACTATCATGTCTTGACTACCTTTGTGGTTTTTTTTAGATTTTAGATTTTATTTATTTTTTCTTTTTAATATGTATGAGTTTTGCCTGCTGGTGCCTGAAAAGGTCAGGAGTCCTATCCCCTGGAATTGGAGTTTCACATTGTTGTGAGGGACCATATGAGTGCTGGGAATTGAACCTGGGTCTTCTGCAAAAGCAGCCAGTACTTTCAACTACTAAGCCATCCCACCAGCCACCTTGCTTTGCTTTTTACAAAAGAAGGATAAGTTTTGTCAAAACATTAATTTTTTTCCCAGTTGACTTTTAAAAATATATAGTGTGTGTGTGTGTGTCTGTCTGTCTGTCTGTCTGTGTTTGAGCTAGGGTCTCACTATGTAGCTCTGGCTATCTTGGAACTCACTATGTAGACCAGGCTGGCCTTGAACTCAAGAGACCCACCTCTGCCTCATGAGTGCTGGGATTAAAGGTGTGGGTCATTACTCCCAGCTATGTTTGAGGAGGGGTTGTTTGCTTTGTTGTTGTTTGGTTTGTTTGGTTTTGTTTTGAATTGTACTAGAAATGTGTTTGCTCTGTGTTCAGGTTCCATACAGTTTGTGAAATTCTCCTACTCTGTGGCATATTAGGAAATTATATAGCTTATTAAAGTTACACACAGCAGTGGAAAAATCAAATCTGATCACTGAAGTTACTTTTCATGGGCATTAAAGTTTATTACTGCAAGGCAGGCTAGAGAAGGGAGGGAGAGCATGAGGGCTGAGTGGGGAGTAAATCTCCATCTCCTTGGCCACAGCCCTTCTCCTCAGATTGACACAAACATTTATTGAAGCTAAAATGTTCTACTAGCAAGAAACCCTAAATCTCTGTTCCTGAGTCACAAAAGTAAATGTAGCTTAAAGCTTTAAAATAGTAAAATTTGCTCGGTAGTGACACACACCTTTAATCCCAGCACTCAGGAGACAGAGGCAGGCAGATCTCTGTGAGTTTGAGGCCAATGTGGTCTACAGAGTGAGTTCCAGGACAGTCAGGGCTACACAGAGAAACCCTGTCTTGAAAAACACAAAAAATAAATAGTAAAATTTTATGAGTTTTTAACCCTTTTTGTTGTCAAAAGCAGACATAAGACTATGAAGGAATAATGCTAAACTTTTGGCTTTTTAAAATATTTAGGATAACAGTCAGTCAAGATTAGGAGGAGAGACGGTGGACATGGACTGTACACTGGTCAGTGAAACCGTGCTTTTAAAGATGAAGAAACAAGAGCAAAAAGAAAAAAGTCCAAGTAAGATTTGCCTTGATTTGGTTACTTTAATCAAATGTGGAATGAGATGTATAGCTATATCATAGTGATAAGTGCAGTAACTTTTTAAACTAGATTTTGGGGCTTTTCTTTTTTCATATAATATATTCTAGCATACTTTTCCCTCCCCCAACTCCTCCCAGCTCCTCCCCACCTCCTCACCCACCCAATTCCATGCCTTTTTTTTCTATCTAAAAAACCAACAAAAAAGAAGCCACAAAAACTAAAATATACAAGCAATAGACCAATAAAACAAAAATTGCCCAAAGTTATATGAGACAAAAAAAATCTACAAAAATACCATTGGGTTCTTTTTATGCTGACTGACTACAGCTGGGCATGGGGCCTATCCCAAAATGTGGTTACTATACCTAGTGAGACTCCATTAGAGAAAATTAATTTTTCCTTTGCAAGTGGTTGTCAATTGCAAATAGCTTCTTGATTTTGTGTGGGGGCCTTTGTGCACCTCTTCCTGTCAGTGCTGGGACGCCATCTGGCTTGAACCTATGCGGGCAGGTTCTGTACCTGCTGCCACCGCCTGCCTCTGTAGGTTTTATGTGCATCAGTCCTGGAGTGTGGGAAAGACCTCTTTCCTTGGACCCACCCGTGGGCTCTGGCTCTTACAATCTCTCCACCCTCTCTTCCACATACATCTGATCACTGAGGGGGTGTTTAACGATGGTACCTCATTTAGGACTGAGTGCTCCAAAGTCTCTCTGCTCTGCACATTGTCCATTGTAGGTCTCTGTGTTAATCCCCATCTACTGCAACAGGAAGCGTCTGTGATGATGGGTGAGCAAGGCCTGGACATGAGTATAGCAAAATGTAGTTAAGAATCATTCTGTTGCTTACAGCATCAGTACTTGGTTTTTCCCTAGGTCCATGGCCTAAACAGACTCTTGGCTACCCTAGCGGCGTGGGCCTGGGTTCCATCTAATGGGAGGGCTTTACATCCAATCAGAGTAGGGATGATTTCACCCACACTGTTTATGGCAACATATCTTGTAGGCCACAGGGTTTGTAGCTGGGTTGATTATCTTTCTCCTCAGGAGCCAGTTTGTAAACAGAGTTTTATTGGAATATGGCTTTGTTTGTTGAATGCATTGCCTGTGATTGCTCTGTGCAAGACCACAGTTGGCTAAGTGGTAGAGATTTTATGGCTCCATGAACCTAAAATATTCCCTATCTAATTTTTTTTAGGAAAATGTGTGCTTTTTTTCTGGTGTAGGCTATTTTTATATATTTTTATATACAGTGAAAAGGTAAATTCAAGAGCCTTTTTAGAATTACAATTATTTTCTGAAGCAATTTGATAAGACGGGAAATCTGTAGAGAATAATAGATTTACAAATTATTACTAAGAAAAAGAGTACATATAATGAGTTAATCTGTTACATTCTGCCTCTGCCAAAAAGGGGACTTAGTCAGATCCGGAGTATCTGCCCCTTTGTAGTAAGAAGAATTTATTAATTCTTTGCTAAAAATCTTGATTTTTTTTAAAAGACAAGGCAACAACTAGGACTGGTGGGCACTAATCCTAGCAGCATATCTACCTATAGAGGCTCCTAACATGAAGGGTTGTCACGCATCACCAGGGCCAGTACCAGGGTCACCATGAAGACACAGTAATAAAGGAGAAGCAGTGAGAACATTCCTTCCATCTGGGTTTACATTCTGCATAGCTGGCTACAGCCTATCCCCTTAGGCTAAAAAACTTAAAACATCCAGTCTTTTTTTTCTCTTAAGTTTATTTTTTTAGTATGTGTTTTACCTGCACATATATGTATGTGTACCATATGTATGCTTGGTCTCTACGAAGATCAGAAGATTATATTAGCTCCCCTGAAAGTGGAGTTACAAATGGCTGTGAACCACCATGTGAATGCTGGGAAATGGGTCTTCTGCAAGAGTAGCAAGTGTCTTAACTGCTGAGCCGTCTCTCAACTCTGAAACATCTAGTCTTACATGGCTTCTTTGAACGAAATTCTCTTAGTGCCCTAAATCCAGTGAGAACATTTCAGTAGCCTTTAAGTTACTGGTCTTCAGTGGTGAGTAGCAAATCATATGACCAAGCAGATGGCTGTCATCAGCATATTGCAAGAACGGTATTTGTAATGCTTCAGCTGTTGAAGCCATATGTGAAGAAGAGGGGGGGCGGCTCTGCCTTACTAAAGTAAACCTCTTTAATGCAGAAGTGAGATGCACAAACTCTCAACTACTGCTAATATCTGTGTTCCCCTACCACATTAGACCTGTGAGGTGCAGTGATAGAAACGTCAGAAAGTGTGTGGTATCTTTGCACAAGTATTTCACACTCAGAAGTTAGACCAACCGAAAGTAAGTTAGCACCATAGCTCTCTGGTTCACTAACAGCTATACAGAGTGTTTTGGGGAGTGTATGGCATCAGTACCAGCCGTATCACTTAAAGGCCATTTATAAATTTATACCTCAGCAAAAACAAACAAACAAAACAATGATGTAGCCATCCAGTAAATATCAAAGAAAAATTACAGAGTAGGGAATACTCTAGAACTGGAATAAATAGAACAGAAACACCTGCCCCATGGGATTTACATTTTAATGGGGAAGAAACTAGTGAATATGTAATTTGATAATGATGACTATAAATATAGAAATAAATCAAGGTAAGAATGATAGAGATTCTGGATTGAGAATTAAGGACAGTGTAGTTATTGATACTGAGCAGTCTTTGTTGGCTCTGGTCTGTCATATTTGATAGGTAACTGAATCTATGTTCTGATTTTCTAAATTGGAACTTTTAAAATTGACTATATAATGGGTAATGTAGTTAATATGTGAAGATGAATTCAGCACTTTGATTAGTAGATAGGATGTGAATTCTTTATTTCTATCCATTTTAAATCACCAAAGCAGGGATTTTTTTAAAAAGGAGTAAATTCTTGCTGCTTCATTAGAAAACAGTAAAGTTTTATAGTTTAATGTCTGCTATTTATATACTTGTTTATATTTAGCATTTTTCATCATATATTATAGTGTATTAGTCCTCAAAGTTTCCTTGATAAGAATTCTTTTGATCTTTGTGAATTATATATGAGCTGATAGAATAGGAAAGATATCAGCATTTGTAAGAAATCCAGTGATATGAAGTAACAAAAACTACTAGTCACCACATAAACATCTGTAAATGAACAGTAACAACTAGGACTTAGGAGTTTGTTACCTCCTGTGCCTCTTGTGAGAATTAAGCCCCTTGAAAGAATCTTGACTTGAAGGTCTCTAAATACTTAATTAGATATCTTATAGTATGTTACCCAATTTGAGTCACTGAATTCTACTCTTTAACTTTACAGTTCACAACTACGATTCTTAGAATCATCTTTTTGGCATGTCCATGACTGCCTCCAACTCACTCCATATTCAGTAAAGCACGCTTCACCCCTAGGCCTGAGGTCTGTAGTACAGTTGGGGTTTTTCTTAAATGTATCTTTCAACACTCCATTACGGTTTGTCATCCACTTTAATATTCTCTCTTGGCAAAGTGTCATAAAACTAATGATCTTAGAATTAGAATCACTTTTACACGTGTATCTATAGGCACTTCAGCATTCTTGAAGGTCTAGTCTACAATCCACGTGTAAAGACCTAAGACATTATTTTACAGTGGTTACTATTAATACATTTCATATTGGACTGCATAGAAGGCCAATACTTGCTTGCTGCTAAGCCGATGCTTGTTTGAATAGATGGAGACATGAAAATGAATGATAGCTTTGAAGATATGTTTGATCAGACAACACATGAAGAATATGAGTCCTGTTTGGCAGATAGCTTCTCCCAGGTACCAGATGAGGAAGAACCTTCTGATACCACAAAGAAACCAAACAGTAAGTCCTTTTTCTCTTTAATTGTATATTTTCTATTACACTGGGTTCACTAAATCATCAGACTAGTTAATAGAGGGTTGATTAGAAATATTAACAAAAACTTCCTGTTTCTTATATAAATTTCTTTTTCGGTTATTAAAAAAATTGTGTGTATGTGTGTTTTACCTGTGTGTATGTATCTGTACACTACGTATGTGCCTTGTACCCATGGATGCCAAAAGATACTGTTGGACCTCCTGAACTGGAGTTACAGAAGGTCGTGAATCACCACTTTGGCGCTGGGGATCAAGCCTGCCTCCTCTAGAAGAGCAGCTTCTCTCCCAGTTACTTTTTTATTTGAAATAATTTCAGACTAATGGAAGAATTAAAAAGAAGTTCAGCATGTTCACCTATACCTCTTTATGCAAACATTTTATACAACTGAAATATTTATTAGAACTAAGAAATGAATCTTGGTTTGGTAGTATAAATTCCCATATACATATATGGATAAAGAAGTTTACATGCTGTCTTAGCTAGGGTTTACTGCTGGGAGCAGACACCATGACCAAGGCAACTCTTATAAGGACAACACTGAATTGGGGCTGGCTTACAGGTTCAGAGGTTCAGTCCATTATCATCAAGGGGGGAGCATGGCAGTGTCCAGGCAGGCATGGTGCAGGAGGAGCTGAGAGTTCTACATCTTCACCTGAAGGCCACTAGCAGGATACTGGCTCCCAGGCAACTAGGACAAGGGTATTGAAGCCCACACCCACAGTGACACACCTACTCCAAGGCCACACCTCCCAGTAGTGCCACTCCCTCAGCCAAGCATATACAAACCATCCCATAGAGATAGTAAAAGTGTGAGAAAGTTTATAGTGTGGTAGGAAAAAGATTCAAAGAAAGTTTAGACCCATTTTTTGCTGAGCACTTCTGCTAGTGTTCTGTGGGCAGCATGGCAGTAAAGAGGGCTCCACCCACTTAGAACTCTTAGGAAGATAATTACAGTTGCTAAGTATCTCATGTTACATTTAACACTGTCCCTCTCAAACTTTCTTCTCACTAACTTTTTTCACTTTTTGGTTTCTAGGACTTCTGTTTCCCAGAGTATTCCCCCACATGGCATTTTTGCTCATTGCCTTCATAGTCATTACTGAAAATAAGTCCAAATCTGTATTCCTATGTTTGACTTCTGGTGAATCCCAATTCTGCATTTGTGGATAATTGTTAGTTACCTTTACAAATGTCTGAGCCATATTCCATTTATTTCTTACCAAGTAATTTCTTCTTTTCAACCACAGGGATAAATTATAAATCTCATTTTCATAACTCATATGCCAAAGTTCTAACCGATTTCCCTCATAAGAAAAAGAAAATTTAGGGAAATATCAAAAGCTTATTCTGACGGATTTTTATTTGCTAGACATTCAGTAAGAAGTCAGTGTATGTAGACTTTGAGCAAGAAATCAAGAGTAAGAATATAATTTGAGAACAAGGAGTTTACAGAAAGTAGATACTCCATAAAGCCATGACACTGAGAGAGATACCAAGGGCTTGAAAAAGCAGAAAAGTACTTCAGGTTTCTAACCTCTGAGATACAGCAACTTAGGGTTTTGGTTGTGAGCCTCACCTTAGTGGCAGAGTCATCTCTCTAGCCCAAAGGATATAGCTCATAAAGTAAGCATAACTGAACCAGTTATAAGGCTCTGTGGGTAAAGTTGCCTGTGGCTGCACCTGACTACTGAGTTCAGGCCTTGGGGTCTTCATGTAGAAGGAGGGAATCAACTCCCAGGATTTGTTCTGTTCCACAGTCACGGTGGCGCCACAAACATGTACACACACACACACACACACACACATACAGTAAACAATACAGTATGAAATACAGGAGAGAGAACAAACACAGATTAACAAGCAGCAAAAGGAATTGAGATGGCACTCTGGGCATGAGTGAGGAAGGAGATAGTTGTTGCAGTAAGCAGGGGAAGATGTGCTGTATACTCATTGTTCTCTTCTCCCCTAGCCCCAGGCTAGGATCCTCCATGGCATCTTACATCCAAACTGTTACACAGTCAACTTACAAATTTTTCTTTTTCTTTTTCTTTCTTTCTGTTTGGCTGGTTGGTTGGTTTTCATTTGGTTTTGGTTTTTGGTTTTGTGAGACAGGGTTTCTCTGTGTTGCCCGGCTGTCCTGAAACTCATTATGTAGACCAGGCTAGCCTTGATCTCAGATCTACCTGCCTCTGCCTCCTGAGTGCTGGAATTGAAGGCATGCACCACCACCACCCAGTACATTTTTGTTTACTCTAGACTTTATCTGGAGATAAACAAAAATGTACTTTATCTAGAGAGTCTCCCAACTCTCCAGGTTTCATTATCTGTCCAATACCCATCTACCCAGGCACTAAAATAAGAAATGTGAGAATTAGTTTTTACATAGTTCATTTTTTATTACTAATCAGAATTAAATGTCATATATTATTTGCAGCTATTATCATTGTTTTGTGACAGACACACGTCATAATAAAACTCTATGAACATCAAACTCATTGTAGTATCAGAATAAATCATAGACATATAAGAAAATGTATGAAAACATAACAAAAAACCAGGATAGCAAAAACTATGCTCAACAACAAAAGGACTTCTGGGGAATCAGCCTCCCTGACCTCAAGCTGTACTACAGAGCAGTAGTGATAAAAACTGCATGGTATTGGTACAGTGACAGGCAGGTAGATCAGTGGAATAGAATCGAAGACCCAGAATTGAACCCACACACTTATGGTCACTTGATCTTTGACAAAGGAGCTAAAACCATCCAGTGGAAAAAAGACAGCATTTTTAATAAATGGTGTTCTTTCAACTGGCGGTCTACATGTAGAGGAATCTGAATTGATGCATTCCTATCTCCCTGTACAAAGCTCAAGTCCAAGTGGATCACGAACCTCCACATAAAAGCAGATACACTGAATCTAATAGAAGAGAAAGTGGGGAACAGTCTCAAACACATGGGCACAGGGGGAAAGTTCCTGAACAGAACACCAATGGCTTATGCTCTAAGATCAAGAATCAACAAGTAGGACCTCATAAAATTTCAAAGCTTCTGTAAGGCAAAGGACACTGTCAATAGGACAAAACAGCAACCAACAGATTGGGAAAAAATCTTTACCAATCCTACATCTGATAGAGGGCTAATATCCAATATATACAAGGAACTCTAAGAAGTTAGACTCCAGAGAACCAAATAACCCTATTAAAAAATGAGAAACGGAGCTAAACAGAGAATTCTCAACTGAGGAAACTCGAAGGGCTGAGAAGCACCTAAAGAAATGTTCAACATCCTTAGTCATCAGGGAAATGCAAATCAAAACAACCCTGAGATTCCACCTCACACCAGTCAGAATGGCTAAGATCAAAATCTCAGGTGACAGCAGATGCTGATGAGGATGTGGAGAAAGAGGAACACTCCTCCATTGTTGGTGGGAATGCAAGCTGATACAACCACTCTGGATATCAGTTTGGTGGATCTCAGAAAATTGGACATAATACTACCTGAGGACCCAGCTATTCCACTCCTGGGCATATACCCAGAAGATGCTCCAACATGTAATAAAGACACACACTCCACTATGTTCATAGCAGCCATAATTATAATAGTCAGAAGCTGGAAACAACCCAGATGTCCCTCACCAGAGGAATGGACACAGAAAATGTGGTACATTTACACAATGGAATACTACTCAGCTATTAAAAACAATGACTTCATGAAATTCGCAGGCAAATGGTTGGAACTTGAAAATATCGTCCTGAGTGAGGTAACTCAGTCACAAAAGAACAAACATGGTATGTACTCACTGATAAGCGGATATTAGTCCAAAAGTTCGAAATAACCAAGATTCAATTTACGGATCATATGGAGCTTAAGAAGAAGGAAGTCCAAAATGTTGGATGCTTCAGTGTTTCTTGATAAACAAAATAATCACAGGGGGAAATATTGAGACAAAGTATGGAGCAGAGACTCAAGGAAAGGCCATCCAGAGACTGCCCCACCTAGGGATACATTCCATATACAGCCACCAAACCTGGATGTTCTTGTGGATGCTGGGAAGTACTTGCTGATGAAGCATGATAAGCTATCTCCAGAGAGGCTCAGACAGAGCCTGACAGATCCAGAGGAGGATGCTCGAAGCCAACCATTGGACTGAGCGTGGGGTCCTGGATGGAGGAGTTGGAGAAGGGACTGAAGGAGCTGAGGAGGGTTGCGCCCCATGGAGGAAGCAACAGTGTCAACTGACTAGATCCCCTGGAGCTCCCAGAGACTGGACCACCAACCAAAGAATACACATGGAGGGACCCATGGTGCTGCATATATGGCAGAGGAGGGTCTTGTTGGCCATCAGTGGGAGGAGAGGCCCTTGAGCCTGAGGGTGTTTAATGCCCCAGTATAGGGGAATGCTAGGAAGTGAAGAGGGGAGTAAGTGGGGGGAGGGAGCACCCCCATAGAGGCAGGGGAAGGGGGGATGGGATAGGGGGGTTACAAAGGGAAAAACATTTGAAACGTAGATAAATATCCAAAAATTAAGAAAGAAAGAAAGAAAAGAAAGAAAGAAAGAAAGAAAGAAAGAAAATGTATGAAAACAGAAATTATTTGCTGTGTTGGTAGTGGCTTGCCTACCATGTGAAAAAAGTCTGTTAAGAGTCTTTCTTACCTAGAAAGACATACAAAGGTGGTTCCAGGATGAGAGTTAGCCCAAGAAGCAGAGGTTGGAATGGAAAGTGAGGGTTGTATTCGACATTATTTTTCTCCTGATTTTCATGCGCAGTCTACTCTCCCAGAGATATTTGTCCTGGGTGTACATCACATCACTGTGTCTCCCTGATCTAAAGAGCTTTACTATTTCACCTACCCATGCATGGCTCTGAATTTTTATACAGAATACCATGATGACCTTATTTTAAATACAAATTGGATTATATTACATTTTTAGCTAGAAAGTCTTCAATGTAAAGATAATTGAACAATCAATAAGCATATGAAATAAAGTGTCCAGTATTATTGGGATATTCCCTATGGTGATTAAAAACACTGCCAACCAGATGTTAGGATAAGGAGCAACTGGGGTCCTATATGTGGTAAGAGGATTATAAAAAGGCAGTCTCACTCAGAATTAAATTTATACCTATCACAGCATCTGAGTCATTCATATATGTATTTCATATATTCATATATATATGTGAAAAATGAAAACAAAAAAGTTGTGCTTATGATTGTTCATAGGGTTAGAATTGTAGCACTGAAAAATGTTTATAATAACTTAAAACTGAGAACAGCCCACATATCCATCAACAAGCAATGAGGTAAAGAAATCAGTTAGTGTTGAAGGAGAAAACACAAGAGGACTTTCCTGCACATCAGAAACAAAAAAATAACATTAAAGTCAGAAGTGATAGAAATTTTTTAATTTTATCATCAATTTTCTGATAAAATTCTTTAATCTCTTAATTTTTCAAACCATAACCAATCTTTAAGGTGCATTACACAAACTAATAGGATTTAATAAAAGATGTCTTATTGATATCTCCTGCCAAATAATAAGAGACATCTAGATAGTTCCGTAATCTAAATTCTTCATGTGCCAGGTGTGGTGGTGCACACCTTTGACCCCAGCCCTGGGGAGGCAGACATAGGTGGGTCCCTGAGTTGAGGCCAGCCAAGGCCACAGAGTGAGACCCTGTCTCAAAATTAATTAATCAATCAATTAAATATTTCCTGAAATACAATTTTTAGTTTAATGACTCTAAGGTAAGATAAGCATCACCTTTATGTAGATGAAAAGTAGGAAATTTAAATGAATTGCCCCCCAGGACTCAAGTGTAAAAATCAGTATCAAGTGAAGTTTGGTACGTGCAGTAGGGTTTTCCCAAGCAAATAAACATTTCTCATCAAGCTCTATATGTATGAAACTCTTGTTTTGTTTACAGTGCACAGTGATAAACAAGATGGAGTCAAGCAGAAAGCATTTGTGGAGCCATATTTTAAAGATAAGGAGAGGTAAGTAGGTCTTGCTTAATATTACCAATGTGATTGGAAATACAGTAGTCTTTGTCAGTCTGTAGGCTATTTAATTGTTGCTTTGATTAAAACAAATAATTTATAAGAAGACTCAAAGCTACATAGTAAAAACAAAAAAAGACCTTTGTCGAAACAAAAAAGAAAAAATCATTTATAGCCAGGCTCACATCTCTGATACCAGGAAGACTAAGGCAGAGCAGCTGCATGTTTGAGACCAGCTTGGCTACACAGTGAATCTTTATCTCCAAAAAAGAATCATTTATGGGGCAGGGGGCTGAGAATAAAGCCAGTGAGTAAAGTGCTCACCTGCCAGGCATGAGGACCTGGGTTCAGGTCCCCAGCACCCTCATGAAAGCCAGGCATGGAGGGATGGCACAGCTTATTAACCCTAGCACTGGCCAGTTTGTCAGAGAAATTGTTGAGGTTCAGTTAGAGAATCTGTCTCAAAAAATGAGGACACTGTTGGGTGAGTAGGGGAGAGGGCCACTCGGATCAGAATACATTGTATGGAGTTCTCAGAGAACTAATAAAGAGTGGGGAAGCCTCGGAAGGCACCCCCATGTCCACCTCCGACCTCACATGTGCCCTCCTGGGCGTGGGCAGACAGGCACACTCACTGCCTTTTACTCTGTAAACAGAGACTGGAGACAGAAAGGCACCACAGCAGTGACGCCTTCTCTGCTTTGTTAACAAATACTCTTTCATTTCATTTGATTTGATTTTGAACTTTTGGGAGTTTGTTGAACTATGTTCTCGTAACTTTCACATGTGTAATACCTGGTCGTGAGCCTTAGGATGCCAGGCTTCAGTTTAGAGAATTTTTGAATCCTTGGAATAATAAATTTCAACTTAGTTTTGATCATCAATTCTACTTTCTGCCTTTTCCACAAAAATTGTAAATTTTGTTACTTTCAGTTATATTCTGTAAGTTTTTTAAGTAAATTTAAGATATAATACTTATTCCAAAAAACGTATACTTTTTTTTTCTTTATGAAGTTCTCATAATGAGTCACTTAGTCACTTACTCATTTTTAATTACATATATTTATGTATTACTGGGGAGGGCATCTTGGAGGAGCAGGCTCCCTCTCTTCCTGCCCTAGGTTCTACAGGTCATACTCGGTTGTCAGATCTGAAAGCCAGTGCTTTCATCTGCTGGGTATCTCATCAACCCAGAGTAGACTTACTTACATTTCTGTTGAGAATTTTTATAATCTTAAAAAAAAAACAAAAATGTAATTGGTTATATTTTAAAGACAGGATCTCGCTGTGTAACTGTATAATTCTGGCTCACAGAGATCTGTCTGCCTCTGTCTTCTGAGTGTTTGAATTAAAGACCCAACCAGCCCACCAGACCCAAAATGATTTTTTATTGGTTCTTATGAGTCTCTAAAAAATATAGGTTGACATTTTGTCATTAAATGTTTAATTCTTTTTCTTTGTCACTTTTCCAAAGAAACGCTGTCCTAGAACCCCAAATGTAAATAGGCAACGCTTCATAAGCTCATGAGTTTGAACACCCGGTGTGGTTTTGCTCCATCACATTGGCATCCTATAGTTGCTGCCCTCTTGCCAGCACAGTATGTTTAAGGCCCTCCCTGCTGCTTGGGAGCACAGAGAGCGCTGAATCCTGTGCATGCAACATGTTTTCTACCCATATTTATGAAGCGTTTTCCCCCACTTAGCAGTGTTTTACAGCTCTTTTACTCACATATCCGATTGTCAGCACTACTGTCTGTGTATCTGAGGGGCATTATGAAGTGAAATAAGGGCGCCATGAACTCAAGCATTGCCGTGCCAGTCTGATCCCCGATGTGACTGTGAGTGGGTAGCATATACAGGTCAGATACTGGATAAAAGGGTCGTATCCTTCTAGGGCAAGACGGAGCATGGTGGTGCAGGACTTCTTCAGAGTACATACATTTAAAACTTTTACACTATTTAGTCCTGAAAGGGTCCATGTAATAGTTTTAGACCTGGGTAACAAACAGCAGAAAGTGAAGCTACAAATGAGGAACTACCATAGTTCCGTTGTCTATTCTAACTACAGTTGACTCGTCCACACCTGTCCTACTCCTCCTGGGACAAACAGTTCCCTATACATCTTCTACCGCTTCCTTGTGTCTGATAGGGCTGGGAATTAATTAATTGGCTTAGCAAACCTGAGTGTGGTTCCCAGCAACCACATCAGATGGCTCACAATAGCTTGTAGGTACAGCTCCGGGATCAGCTGTAGTCAGCACTAGTGGCCTATGGGAAGCGCAGAGATGCGTGTGGTTGTGTGCAGGTGCCCTTCAGCAAGTGGTAGTTGTTCTATAACCTCTTCCTACTTCACTAGTTTTCATCTGTTGTATAGCCTGGAAATTAATCGAGTGGTAATAATGATTATTTGTGGGTGTGTCATGTGACTGTACTATGGCTTGTTCTCTAGCAGTAAACACGAAGTTTGTTCACCATGATGCTAGTACACCTAAAGATGCAGTGAATATCTTTGCTCCGCATCTTTACAGAGTCGTAGGCTAATGTGCTCTTACAGAGAATAGCTTCTATTTTAAGTGTAGGCTAATGTGCTCTTACAGAGAATAGCTTCTATTTTAAGTGTTTCTCAGTCGAGTCTCACTGCGTTTTCAAATATGAGTAGTTTCATTCCGAAGGGGCAGAGTGATGGTGAGGGTCTCAGTACTTCCAAGGCTTCTCCTGCTGAGGATTCTAGAAAACCCCGGGGTGCTTGACAAAATAGCTCACAGAAGTAACAGGAAGAAAGGAAGGATTTACTTTGGCTCACAGTTCTAAGATATAGTCTGTCACGGTGGGGAAGTCACAGCAGGAGGGGCAGAAGGCAGCTCGCCATATTGCATCCCTAGTCAGGAAGCAGAGAATGATGAACACTGAACTCACTCTCCTTTTACACTGTCCGGGCCCCCATGGGAAGATGAGTCTTTCACCTCAAGTACTCATAGGCATGACCAGAGACTGACCTTAACTTAGTCTCTCACAGATGTCCGAAGTGATCCTAGCTTCTGTCAGGCTGACAGTATCACACATCAGACAGTAGCCTGTTTTTGTGCTGTCAGGGGCACAGGCTTCTGTGTTTTAAGTGATGCTTCCTCTTGAGGTTTGCTACGAATGTTAGTCTTCTAGTGAATCCCTTACCGCATGTAGCATACTCAGGGGGAGGGTATGGCAAATGGATCCTAAATGAACCTAGATCTCATAAATCCTTTGAGAACTACTGTACAGCACTGTGTTTTATCTGTCCATTCACGCCCTCCTTTTTGAATTCACACGTTACTCTAAAGGTGGAATTCCTCAAGGTTAGATACAGAAGGGCCTGTTACTCAGTAGAGTTGGGATAGAGTACTTAAGGTTTGTTTTCAAGGAAAGTGCTTTCCAATTAAAGGGACAGGATACCCAAATACTAGGAAGATCATTTTAAAAGTCACCTGTGTCTCCAAGTATTTAGAATGTGTCGTGTAGTTGTCTCCTAAAACTTAGATTTAAGTTTGTATGTTTGTATACAAATCATTCAACTAAAAAGGGAACCACTGAGAGGAAATGAGTGTCAAGGGGAGGAATGGGGAAACAGAGAGTGAACGGCCACCTGTGACAGGAGAGCAGGAGGGGCCGTTGACAGAGAAGAAGGGCCAGGCCAGCAAGCCGAGGGAAAGAGAGCAAGAAGGAAGGGAACAAATAAGAAATTATGCCTGAAAGGGCACAGTGAAGCCTGTTCCTTTGTGTGCTGAATTTAACATTCGTCTAAAAGAATACTTGGCATATAGTAGACAATTAATAAATACTTGAAAAGAATCACTTGATTTCCTAATATACAGAAAAACATCTCAAATAAGATGACTGTTTTGGGGGATTATTTCTCTTTCGAATTCTTACAGTTTTAATTCATATTTTGAACCAAACATCTTTCTAGTAACAAATAAGTTAACTTTTAATTCCTTTTTTCCCTCCAGAGAAACTAGCATACGGAATTTCCCTCATATTGAGGTGGTTCGGAAAAGAGAAGAAAGAAGGAAGTTGCTTGGGCACACGTGTAAAGAGTGTGAAGCTGTAAGTCCCACGTGTAAAGAGTGTGAGACTGTAAGAACCACGTGTAAAGAGTGTGAGACTGTAAGTCCCACGTGTAAAGAGTGAGAGACTGTAAGTCCCACGTGTAAAGAGTGTGAGACTGTAAGTCCCACGTGTAAAGAGTGTGAGACTGTAAGTCCCATGTGTAAAGAGTGAGAGATTGTAAGTCCGAGCGCAAACACCTCTTTTCAAATGTGATTTTATAGATCCTAAGTGCCTGGTTTAAAAGTCACAGCTAAAAATCAGAGTGAGAGCCCCAGTTTGTCCTAGAGCCCAAGGTATAACCCTAAGTGTATTTTAAATTGCATTTATTTACTTTAATGTGGAGTTGGGTACATGTGTACCACAGTGAGGATGTGGGGTCAGAGATTCACTTGTGGGAGTTGGTTTTCTCTTCTCATCATGTGGGTCCTGAGGAGTGAACTTAGGTCATCTGGCTTGGTGGGCAACAATACATTGCTGAGCCATTTTGCAGGTACCCTGCATTCTTATGGCTCTCTCGGGACAGTATGTGCCACTTTTCTTTTCTGTAGTCACTTACAAATGCTGATGTGCATGTGCCATTTAGGGAAAATGGTGCTTCAGCAGAAAGCTAACGTGTATTTTCCACTGTCTGGACATAAGGTGCGCCCATAGTAGTCAGTGTCACTATAAGCCCCATTTTTCTTTGAGATACTTTTTATCACAAAATCTTAAAAATAAGTTTTCCTTCATCCTTAGAACACTTACATTTTTACCTTTTTGCATTGGCTGTCTTGTGCTGAAGAAGTCATACCAATTATTCTATTAATATGTTGTCCCAGACAGGTTCTTTAATATCTTACAGTGCGCTGTTTTTATTTTCTCTCTCTATCAGCTGTCAGATGCTCTCCTAAACATCTACCTTCCTCATTTAGATTTTCTTATTATTAACTGCTATCTTGAAAATTTAATAATCAAGACACATTAAAATAGCATGTGAACATCTGATTGATTATAGTAAGGGTTTTGTCAAAGTACGCTCTTACAGCAGGAATATAGACTGGAGCCTCATTTGAAAGCCGATTGCACAGTTGCCATAGTTGCTTTCTGCTGAGAAGCCTCCTGGGGAGGAAAGGGTTTGTTTGCCTTATACTTGTATGCAGCAGTCCAGTAAGGAACAAGTCAGGGTAAAACTCAAGGCAGTCTCCTGGAGGCAGGAACTGAAGCAGAGACCATGGAGGGGTGCTGCTTACTAGCTTGCTCCTCAAGGCTTGCTCAGCCTGCATTCTTATAGAAGAACTCCGGGGTGGCCCCACCTGCAGTGAGCTGGGTCTTCCTGTATCAGTCATTAATCAAGAAAATGCCCCACACAGCTGCCTATAGGCAGTGTGATGGAGACATTTCTCAGTTGAGGTTCCTCTTCTCATATGACTTCAGCTTGCATAGAGTTGATTGAAAAAAAACATTGCCAACACATCAGTATAAATGAAACCACTTATATCTTGAAATTTTATAGGCACAAACATCATTACTCTGTTTTCCTTCTCAGTGATCAGTTCCTTTCTTGCTGTCCAGTCATTGAAAATCATTGTTTCTTTCATTTTATGTAGTTCCACTAGTTATTTACTGAAAAAGAGGGTTTTTTTATGACCAAAAAAAAATGATTAAAGTACAAATTTTACGTACTTAAATGTAATCTGTAGCTTACTGTCTGTAAATTTACCCAATATCTCTTCTATACATTGTTAAAATGTAAGGCAGGGACCACAGATGTCACATGTATAAAACAAGCATGTTTCCTACACTCAGTTCCTGTACTTCTTTAAGATGCCTCGGTTGGTTCTTTGGTTTTTTTCAGGTTTTTGTTTGTTTTCTTGTTTTCCTAAAAAAAAAAAATTTTTTTTTTTTTTTTTAAGAAAAGACTCTAGTTATTCACTGTGTTTTTGCACGTATCATTAACTTATCTCTCAGCAAATCCCACTGATTTTTACCTTCAGACCGTCCCCCTTCACATGCACTTTCTGTCTCCACTAATGCCAGCAGGTACACAGCCAGATTCCATCTTGCATGGTCTGTTGAAGGTCACGGCCCTCCCTGAGCGCACTTCACCACTAGGAACTCAGGCACGCTAACCTCCATATTCTCCCTTACTTATTAAACAACATAATGGCCTTTTGTAGTTTTTCCTAATGATCTTTTAGAAGAAAAGTTAAATCATGCCAGTATTCTGCCAGTACCTTTTGTTGTCTTCTTAGCTTACTAAGTAGAGCCCAGACGCAGGGGTAGCTCAATGCTAGATATGCCAGGCAGGGTCATCAGTTGTCAGTGCAAGCCTCTATGGGTAAAGGAGATGGTCTGTTGATTCATGTTGTGATGACGCAAGCTGCTTCTCACTTACTATTACTACTGCTGCTACAGCATCATGAGTAAGTATTATTTCCTTAGAATGTTTAATTTAAATAGTTTTTAGCTTCTAGTTTATAACCAGTAAACATGCCACTCTGGTTATTATTCCTACGTGGAAAAACTTACCTGCTGTTACTGTTAGTATTATGCAGATTTGCCAGCAGAGGAAAGAGAAAAGAAGTTGGCCTGCTGTTCGAGACACCGATTTCGCCACATTCCACCCAGCACACCCAAGAATTTCTGGGAAGTTGGCTTTCCTTCTACTCAAACGTGTCTGGAAAGGGGTAGGAATATAGATTTCAGTATTTTAGAATTTTTTTAAAAAATATAGATTTAAATCTGAATATTAACCTTTTCTCTATAACTCTCTTTCCTGTACTATAAGTTAAGTAAGTACTGCTTCTGCAACATACAAGTGAATTCCTGAATAGGAGAGGCTTTCTTTAATCTGTTCTGCTATCTGACTTGGGATTAGACATTGCTTATACAATACAAAGTGATTACTTTGATGTGACTATGTCTATATTAGCCTGGCTGTCATTCAGATTTCAGAAAGTACTTTTATCCTGTCAGGATGACTCTTAAGTAAATAACCTTACAGAGGTTAGGATATTGACAAGCAGCCAGTTCCTTCAAATTGGGCATTTTCATTTACTATGCGTCATGAAAACTAGTTCTTGGAGCAGGGATGTTTCTTCCTCACTGTCACCAGCAGCATGGTGCTAAAACAAATAGTAATTCTGAGTCTGCTTGATATGACTGGCAGATATAACAATGTTCAGATTATGATTTGATTACAAGGTCTAGGGCATTTAACTTATTTGTAGCCTTTTGGTCTTAAGCCTGTATTTAAATTATTAGTATTTAAAACTTTTACCCAAAGAAAGATAAAACAATAAATAAATATCAAGTGGTAAGATGACCAGCTAGACTTTCCATTCAGCTTTACACTCTTAGAGTATTTTCAAACTCACGAAGGCCTACTTGTGACTCACACCTGGAGTGTCCTCCTCACTTTTGGAGAAGCGCCGTATGTTTAACTGTAGTAAATACACAAAGTCATTGGCATCATTTCTCCTCCTGGTCATTGCACAGAATCAAATAAGGTGGCTACAGCCATTGTTTACCCTACTAGCCTGGCCCAGAGCACAGTCCTCCCCTGAAATTATGACTAGAGATTCCTTGGGAGAATCTTGAGTGTGGAGAACACAGAGGCTTCTCACTCTATGAAATAGCTACCACAGAAGACTTTGGGGGGAATCACTGGAATTTATAGTAATAGTAGAGTTTAGATTTAATGATATGTCCCCGGGTACAAACCTGTGGGGCAGGCAAGAGAGAGATGCCTGAGAACTCAGGTACTGGGTTAGAGTGTGGGCAAGGTTGTCATACTCTTCTAGTTCTGTGAACTGGAGCAAGTGATTTGATGTCTGCAGGTCTCCATTGCTCAGTGTGTGAAGCTACTTGGAAGGAGTATGGGAACTATCTGAGATCCCGGATAGTGACCGTTTTATACATTTTGTTGTTTTTTTTCTCTTTTGGTATGAATGAGGAAACTCTGATGCTAGCTAGTGAAATCATTTACCAGTATCACATAGCTAAAAATCAGTAGTATTATGAAAACTAGACACTACACAAGCTAAATGTGTAGTGGATATATATGTAAAGAAATGCTGTTGTTTTTGTTACTTGGATGGAGTTTGTGTGTTTGGTTGTAAGATAGGGTCTCATGCCCAGGCTGGCTTAGAACTCCTGATCCTCCCCTTCTTAAGCATTGGGATCACAGACCATGCTCACCCATACTGAAAGAAATGATGGTCATAATGCACTGTTGTAAAGTCATAATTTCTTTTTCAGGTTATATCAAAGAAGATCTCGATCTTAGTCCTCGTCCCAAAAGACGGCAGCCTTACAATGCAATATTTTCTCCAAAAGGCAAAGAACAGAGGACCTAGATGCCAGAGTGAGAGCAGACCTTTTCATGTCTCGTTTAGTTATTTATAGTTAAAGTTGGAATAAACATGGATCTTCGATTTTCTTTTTTATCTTCTATAAAATGATTTATAAATGAGTTTTCTATTAAAAATATTTTAAATGGCATATACCAACCATACAAATAACTAAAATGTGGATGTGTTCTGTTTTTTTCTTTTGTACCTTTAAGCAATAGAGTGTTTCATTCTGCACTCTAAATTTAGGGTTATTTACTTTATTTAGTAATTATAGCTTTTGAAATACAGCTGTGGTAGCCTATAATTTATTCCGTATGGATCTTCTTAGTCCGTTTCCTTTGGCGTTTATCTGCAGAGGGGCCCTCATGGTAATCTTTAGGGGTTTTCAGTTTATTCATTAACCTGTAGATCATACCCATTTTTGACATGCACGTATTTATTTTTTAAAGGGGTGGGAGCTAACTTTTCAATATAGTCCTTCTGATTGTCCAGAATCTTTTCTTTTGTTGAAGTGAGTGCAGTGCCAATCTACAGTAAATTCCTCTCAGAGACCATAAATACTAACAGACTCTAAGTTAAGCATGCCCTCTGACCTGATCACAACAGACTCTAAGCTAAGCATGTTGTCTGTAATTTTAATAACACGCTTGCTCTTTCTTGAGAGCTCCTTCTGAGCTCTCACAGCTAGCTCCACCAAACTGCCAACAACTGCCCCAGCTGTGCCCTTTCTCCTGCCCACCTTAATTGCCATGGATGGAAAACAGACAGCCAGGTAACTCAGTGGCTGGGTGAAGAATATCCTGCCTCATCCTCCCTGGCCTCTGCCCATGGCAGAGGCTACAAACTATAGGTGCCTCTGAGACCTACATGTCTGCCACTTCCTCCGCTCTACCGCCTGCTTTGCCCCTCCCTCTCATCCCCTTCTCTTCCTCCTTTTCCCCTTCACCCAGCGATTGGCTTCCACCGCCTTTATTGACACAATCAAGAACCAATTAGGGAATCGATACCTCTCCTACCTCTCACCTTTTCTGTCCAATTTGAAAAAAAACAAAAAACAAAAACTCTTATCCCATGTATAAATTGAACAAAACCCTAACAAATAATTGAATGACACAGCATGAGGTACAAGTGACACCCAGCCCACCAGTTTGTCAGTGAGGCAAAGTACTCTACCATATTTCCTAACTGAAAGAATTATAATTCTATTCCTGGGTGATGCTTAGAGTTTCAGCTTGCAGCGTCACTTGAAAACCATGTCATCCACTCTGTAAACTCTCTTGGGTTTGAATATGGCACAAAACTAGTCTTCAACCCCATCAACAAATCTGGAAACATAGGAAGCATGAAACATAGCTTTCAAACTTAACCCGATGCAGAGACAGCTGACTATCTGGACAGTCCCCCATTTTTCAGAACACAAGAGCATCCATCTCCAGCCTTCTGGCCAAGGATCATCTGACTTAGTATGCAGAAAGTTGAAGGGACACTGTCCCTGTCCCGACAAAGCCAATAGTCAACTATTCTGCAAAATGTGTCCTTCTCTGGACAGTATTGGCTGTAGATGAAATGGGTAACTTCTGCCCAATGGCAGCCTTGCCACAAAAGCAACCTTGCCTGGAGTTGAAAATGCTCAAAATCTTTGAACTGTGAAGGGGGTACTGTCAGGAGCAGACATGTCTCATAGTCAAATGACCCTTAATAATGAAATAATATTAAATGTCAATTATGTGGATTTCTGATGCTTTTGAAGACCATCTATATAAAACATATCCGACTGTTAACCCTTGACCTCTCTTAGCTATTTCTTATTGAGATATCTTGAAAACAACCTTTTATAATTAATTCAGAGCCATGAGTTGTTATCTGACCCTTAACTAGTTATTGCTCAATCAACTAAAACTAGTTTGTAATAGCAGTTAGAAGGGCTGGGTCTAGCCTCGTACTCTTAGATGGGTTACATAGGTACAATGCCTCTCTAAGGGTAGCAATATTAATCCCAGATTTGTATCAATATGAGAAATTCATACCAGTGAAATGTTCCAATGTAAGAAAATACATTTTTAGCATTTCATCAACTCTAAAGATTACTACCAATTAAGATTATGGCTACGCAATCAATTCCACCTATTTCCTCCCTGTTCAAATTTATGACCATTCCCAAATTCTCTAGAATGAAAACCTTAAGAATAACCATTCCCAGACCCCCAACCCCAGGGAATCGGGCTGATGACTGTCCATGGCTTCTTTCTGCTGAACAGGGGCAATGAAATATCTTTAAAGGGGAGGAGAAGGGTAGAGAAAATAGTTGATTTGGTTGGGCCTTCAGAAAGCCAAGCCAACAATTACTATTCAGTCTGTGTCTAAGTTCTGACTGGGTCTGTCTGAAAGGTTGAATGAGGCAAGATGACCTGGAATCCATGACACTGAGAGTCCAAGCAGGTCAGTTCAGCATCTCTGAGGATGAATCTCACCAAGACTGTACACTCTGCAATATACAAATCTCAAGATATCTGTCCTGTTTGAGTCTCCTGATTTTTTTTTTTTTTTTTTTTTTTTTTTTTTTAGTTCTTCAAGGGATCTCCCTCTGTCATATCTGGTCCATATAACTCTGGAACAGGTCCAGAGCTTATTCTCCTTTACTGTGACACACAAAGCACAAAAGTAGAGCCATTCTCCCAAAGTAGAATGTCCTTGGGCCAGTAACCAGAAAAAACCTTTAGCTTGACTTCTCTCCCAGAGGAATAATGTAACCACAAAACTAAAAATTATACCCATTTTGATAATTAAAACAATTAAAAACAAACGAAGTAAACTAAACTCAAAATTATACCCATTTTGATAATTAAAACAATTAAAAACAAACGAAGTAACAGATACAGTATGAGCCTATTCTTAGGCTTTTCTAATCTCTTATGCCAGGATATTTTACCCAGAATTACCGTGGAGCCCGATTTCAAAGAAAATGAGTTATCCTGCAAGACCTTTTCGAGACTTTCCTAAAGCATGTTTTTTTCTACAATCTCCCGTCTATCCTTAAAATCCTTTTGCTTGATGTATAAACCTATTCTCAGGCTTCTCCTGTCATGCCAGGAAATATAACCCAAAATTCCCCTGGAGTCCACAATAGAAGAAAATGAGTTATGTTTTTCATACAGTCTCCCTACATCTCCTGTTGGAGGCAGCAGCCCTTCCCCTCTGCCTACCTCCAGCTCAGCCGGTCTGCACAGCAGGGACTCCCCGTGCTTCTGGGCCCAAACTCTGCACTAGTTCTGAACCGCGGGAAGAATTCCACCTGTGACTCTGGCAAAATCTATATACTTTCCTATTTTTAAAAACAATTAAACCAAACTTGAAATTTTATGATTACCTGCTTGTAGAAAGCAAGCAGCTTTTACTGTTTGGCTCTCTGCAGCAGAGCAGAAGTCTTTGCTCTTCACAGTAGGGGAGCTCAGAGCCTGTGAGCTGAGCCTGCCCCTGAGTTTCTTTGTTTTAGATTCCTGCGTGCTGGAGCCACGTGACTCCACCCTACTTGCTGAGACACCAATTCTCCCACTCCTAGACTTGTATCAATCACTATGTGTGATCCATCCAAGAATCCTAAATTAATAGTGGATTCTCACCCACCATGTTGGACATCATTTGTTACGCGTAATTTTAATAACACACTTGCTCTTCCTTGAGAGCTCGTTCTGAGCTCCCTCAACCTCTCACAGGTCAGCCCTGGGCCTTTCTCCTGCCCACCTTAGTCACCGTGGATGGAAAACACCAGTCAGCCTTAATATTTGTAAAACGAGCCAGATAACTTAATGGCTGGGCGAAGACTATCCTGCCCCATCCTCCTTGGCCTCTGCCCACAGCAGAGGCTACAACTTACATGTCTGCAGCTTCCTGCTCTACCGCCTGCTTTGCCCCCTCCCTCTCATTCCCTTCTCTTCCTCCTGGGACCCAGAAGTCCTTTTGCCCTTCATCTAGCGATTGATTAGCTTCCATCGTCTTTATGGACGCAATCAAGAACCAATTAGGAAATCGATACCTCCCCCTACATAAGCATGCCCTCTGACCTAATCACAACAGACTCTTAAGTTATTTTTGCCCTCTGAAAATGGAGAAGGTACTGAAGGAGCTGAGGGAGTTGGCAGCCCCATGGAGGGAGCAACAGTGTCAACTGGCCTGACCTCCCAATGCTCCGGGAGACTGGACCACCAACCAAAGAATACACATGGAGGGACCCATGGTGCTGGCCACATATGTGGCAGAGGAGTCTTGTTAGCCATCAGGGGGAGGAGAGGCCCTTGGGCCTGAGGGTGTTAGATGCCCCAGTATAGGAGAATGTCAAGGAGGGAAGACTAGAGTGAGTGGGTGGGGGAGCACCCTCATAGAGGCAGGGGGAGGTAGGAGGGAATGGGGAGGTTCCATAGGGGAGATCTGGAAAGGGGGAAACATTTGAAATGTAAATAAAGTATCAAAAATAAATAAATAAATAAAGTGTTTAATTCACTTCTCAAGTACTTCAAATAACATCCCACCCTTTTATAACTAATTAAACTGATATTTTTTGAAATTAGATACTTTTGACAGATTTAAGGATGAGTACTACATACTCTAAGATGAATTTCATAACATTAGGTTTTATTGCAAGGGGATGATTAGGTTGATATGTAAAAGCATTTCCTTTTTCTTTTAATGCAGTAAAAGCAACTTATTTTTCTTCTTTCATAAAGGATTTTTCCACGTTAATTAATTTGAATTTTCTTCTTTCAAGATATAATTACACCATTAACTGGAGGCTAGTACAGTCTCCATGGACAATGTTCACAACAGTTCATCCTTTGGTAGTCTGTGATAAGCAATGGGTACTCTGTAACAGACATGCACAACCTCACAAATGTAAAAATCAGCCCTGTCAAGGGAGCCTTGTGGCTGATCAACAGTCTCTCCGTTTTGATCACAGACTGAAAGAGAAGAGGGGAACCTGACGTTGAAAAGAATACATATTTTATGCATATGATAGCATTTTAATTCACTAATAAAAACAAACTGCTTAAATGCCATAAATAAAAATCAGAAAATTGGGAAGGAAAAAAATAGAGTGCCCTCTGACCTGGTCACAGTATTCCAGCTCACCATTTGTTCTTTTCACCGTGTTTTCTAGTAGTTTCAAGCCACATCTGTTAGATGCATCATTGCTTATATATTCAAACGCGCTGTCTGCCTTTCCGAGATTGATCAATGTTATAAAGGGGCTTATAGTTTAGCCTCAGAGTCTTTTAGTAACTATAGTCCTCTGAGTGGTGACCAAGTTAACTGGCTATATTCTGTACACCTATTTTTGTGGCAATTGCCTGTGTCTTTTTCTGCATGTTTCTTTAACCCATATCTTGCCAGTATTTCATGTAAATCAGAATACAAAAGACTGCAGAGAATGTTGTAGTAAGATCTAAGTAACCTCATACATAAAATCTTCTCAGAGTTGTGAAAATCCTCTTTCTTAGCCTAGGAATCTATTGATTCATTATTTGGCTCTCAAGTTTTTACACCACTGTGGTAGTTTCTGTTCATCACATTTCTTTCCTTTAATAACTATTTATCCAGCGTTTGGTTGTTTCTTGTATGAACAACTATCTATCTTTTTGGTCAGTGTATTCCAGACCCTGTGCTCTTCACATAGGACTTTCTCTTTTAGTTCTTTTGTTGTTTTGGTTGATTGGTTGGGTTTGTGTGTTTGTTTGTGTTTTGTTTTGTTTTTTGAGAAGGGATTTCTCTGTGTAGCCCTGGCTGTCCTGAAAATCCCCTGTAGACCAGACTGGCCTCAAACTCAGAGCCTGCCTCTGCCTCCCAAGTGCTAGAACTAAAGGTGTGTGCCTCCACTGCTGGCTTCTTATTTAATTTTTAAATAACCTGTGAGCTGGTCACCTGGATCTCTTCTGGCTTTCTATGCTTCTAAACTCTGTAACATTTATCGTTGTAGCTGTAAAATAGCTATGTGGTATCTAGAATCTGGTTTGTGTTCTCTGCAAAAAGAAAAGAAAAAAAGCACGTGTTATTTGTTTTTGTCTCCTTTATAAGTTTATAGAGAGTTTATAGAGCTAGGTGTAGTTACACTCACCTTTAATCCCAGTACGGTGACAAAGGCAGGGAGGCCAGCCTGGTTTACATAGTAAGTCCAGAACAGCTAGGACTGTACAGAGAGACCCTGCTCAAAACCACAAACAAATGTTAAAACAAGAAAGTTTTACAGAAAGCACTGTTCTTCCTCCCCAGTGGCCAGAATTGTCACATGGGTACGAGAACCCATGGCTGCCTCCTACCAGAAGCAGAGTTCATATCCAGGAACTAGGAGTCTGAGAGATCTCTGCATTTAAAGAGGGTGCCACACACGTGTAGTGTCTGTCTCCAGGAAATTCTGCTTTTTAAAAGCAGCCTAAGCAAAGAAAGGTTGTCTGTGATGATAGTGTGACAGTTGTCTAGTGATTCTTTAAATTTTATCTTCTCACCCCATGTAAGGTTGGGCAAACTGATGCCACTACTCCTTCTAGCTACTATCAACCAGCCCTGTCTTGAAGTAATAAACTCAACATTTTTTTAAAGTTTTATTTATTTTTATGTATGCAAGTACACTGTAGCTGTCTTCAGACACACCAGAAGAGGACATCAGATCTCCTTACGGATGGTTATGAGCCACCATGTGGTTGTTGGGAATCAAACTCAGGACCTCTGGAAGAGCAGTGAGTGCTCTTAACCACTGAGCCAACTCTCCTTTTCAAAGCCACTTGAGCTAAAAGACATTTACACACAAGTGGAAGTTCATGACACAGTGCACTTTCGGACTTTTAAAAGATAGTATGTAGGAGCTAGAGTCATGGCTGGTGGCCAAGAGCACTTGCAGCTCTTGCAGAAGACCCAGGTTTGGTTTCTAGCACTCATGTGGCTTCCATAATTCTAGTTCCAGGGGACAAGACTCCTCCAGGCTCCTTGGGCACTAGGCAGGCATGTGATACACATAAATGCAGTCAAACACTCATACACTGGAGAGATGGCTCAGTGGTTAAGATCATTGGCTCTTCTTCCAAAAGACCCAGATTCAAATCCCAGCACCCACATGGCAGTTCACAACTGTCTGTAATTCTAGTTCCAGGGGATAAGACGCCTTCACACAAACATACATGGAGACAAAGCACCAATGTAAATTTAAGAAAAATAAAGATAATGTATAGAGAGGCTGGAGGGAGAGCTAAAAGCATTGACTGCTCTCTCAAAAGACCTGGGTTTAGTTTCCAGCACCCACATGGCTGTCCATAACCATCTAGTTCCAGGATCTCAATCCTGGTCTCCATGGGCACCAGATGATCACATGGTTCAGACTTACATTCAGGAAAACACATTCTTTAAAGGTATAGAATTGGGCTTTTATATATTTGTAATATGTAAATACACAACACACACACGTAATTTCAGGTTGCCTAGAAGCTTTGTAAAGTTGAACTGATTTAAATGCTGGAAATATGCAGAACCTGTCTATCTTCACATTTCAGAAACTCCTGCCTTTGATAAACATGGATTCCGACTAAACCTCAGAACTTAAGATTTTCTACAGCAACTATTTAAATAAGTTAATCAAGAATGCATAAGAATACAGTGTGTGAAACAAAAACGGTTCTTAACATCACTTAAGTGGTGAAACAAATTGTTTTTCAAGGTTCACCTGGACAGGTGGCTGCTTGAGGCCTATTGTTTTAGTAACTGAGTCTAAACTATAATTGGCACATGAGGCATTCTTAGTCTCTCTAAACTCTAAAATACTGCAAAGATTCCTCTTCAGATTGCCTTTTATAGAAAAGTCAGCTATAAAAAGGCTAACATTACACAAATTAACGGACACCACTTCATTTGCCAATCATTTACAAAGGGTTTATCCTTACCCCAGCACATTTCTAAGTGCAGTGTCAACAAGCAGCCAGGCATGGTGGCACACACTTTTAATCCCAGCACCCAGGAGGCAGAGGCAGGCAGATTTCTGAATTCCAGGACAACCAAGGCTACACAGAGAAACCCTGTCTCAAAAATCAAACAAAAAGAATACAAAGCTTCCCTACCCCCACCACCATAAAAGCAAGCTTTTAAGAAACACATGTCTGAGTATCCTATTTCATTATCCCTGGCTCCTGCACAAGCATGGAAAAATGTCACTTGCAAACTAAACATCTGAGTTGTATCTCATAATCTACCATTCAGCTTTGTCTTTTATATTTATTCAATTTATTTTGTGTGCATTGGTGTTTTGCCTTCAAATATGTCTGTGTGAGGGTGTTGAATCCTGAAGTTAAATACAGTTGTAAGCTGCCATGTGGGTGCTGGGAATTGAAACTAGGTCCACTAGAAGGGCAATCTCTGTTCTTAATTGATGATCCATCTCTCCCGTCCAAAGTCTTTTTGTGGTTAGTTGGTTTTGGTTTTTTCCTAGACAGGGTTTTTCTGTAATAGCCCCATCTATCCTGGAAGTTTCTTTGTAGACCAGGCAGACCTTGAAATCACAGAGTCTGCCCCCCTGACTGCTGGGATTAAAGGTGTGAGCCACCATCCCCAGCTTCAGCTGTCTTTTCAACATACCTACCAATTTAAAAGACTCAGCATTGAGAGACACCCGCCTGACCCAGGAAGCCTCCATATACAAGCAGTGCAGAGAGAAAGCTACCTGCCCACTTGTGCTGAGGAGTCCAGCTGGAGGCGGGCTCCAGACACAGGGACTGAGGAAAAGCCAGGAGGTAAGAACCTGCCTGCTTCCACCTATGGCCAGAAACACCCACCTGACCCAGGAAGCCTTCATACACAAGCAGTGCAGAGAGAAAGCTACCTGCCCACTTGTGCTGAGGAGTCCAGCTGGAGGCGGGCTCCAGACACAGGGACTGAGGAAAAGCTGGGAGGTAAGAGCCTGCCTGCCTCCACCTGTGGCCAGAAACCCTGCCTGACCCAGGAAGCCTCCATACACAAGCAGTGCAGAGAGAAAGCTACCTGCCCACTTGTGCTGAGGGAGCCAGCGGGAGGCAGGCTCCAGATGCAGGACCTGAAGAACAGCTGGAAGAGAGAACTGGTCTCCCAGGATAATTGGCATCTGAGCTTGAAGGAAAGACAAGCCACAGTCAGAGAAAGACCAGCTAACACCAGAGATAACCAGATGGCGAAAGGCAAGGGCAAGAACACAAGGAATAGAAACCAAGACTACTTGGCTTCATCAGAACCCAGCTTGCCCACCACAGCCAGCCCTGGATACGCCAACACACCAGAAAAGGAAGACTCAGACTTAAAATCACTTATCAAGAGGATGATAGAAGATTTTAAGAAGGGAATAAATAACTCCCTTAAAGAAATACAAGAGAACACAGGTATACAACTGGAAGCCCTTAAAGAGGACACACAAAAATCCCTTGAAGAATTACAGGAAAACACAATCAAACTGGCAGAAATACAGGAAAACACAATCAAAGAAATGAACAAAACCATTCAGGAATTAAAAACAGAAATAGAAACAATAAAGAAATCACAAAGGGAGACAACCCTGGAGTTAGAGAACATAGGAAAGAAATCAGGAGTCATAGATGCAAACATCACCAACAGAATACAAGAGATGGAAGAGAGAATCTCAGGTGAGGAAGATACCATAGAAAACATGGACACAACAGTCAAAGAAAACACAAAATGCAAAAAGCTCCTAACCCAAAACATCCAAGATATCCAGGATGCAATGAGAAGACAGAACCTGAGGATAATAGGCATAGAAGAGAGTGAAGACTCCCAACTTAAAGGACCAGTAAATATCTTCAACAAAATTATAGAAGAAAACTTCCCTAACCTAAAGAAAGAGATGAACATAAGCATACAAGAAGCTTACAGAATGCCAAATAGACTGGACCAGAAAAGAAATTCCTCCTGTCACATTAGAGTCAAAACACCAAATACACAAAACAAGGAAAGAACATTAAAATCAGTAAAGGCAAGTAACATATAAAGGCAGACCTATCAAAATTACACCAGACTTTTCACCAGAGACTATGAAAGCTAGAAGATCCTGGGCAGATCTCATACAGACTCTAAAAGAACACAAATGCCAGCCTAGGCTGCTATACCCAGCAAAACTCTCAATAATCATAAATGGTAAACCAAAATATTCTACAACAAATCCAAATTTACACAGTATGTTTCCACAAACCCAGCCCTACAAAGAATAATACATGGGAAACGCCAACTCAAGGAGGGAAACTACACTCAAGAAAAAGGAAGAAAGTAATCTTTCAACAAACTCAAAAGAAGATAGCCACACAAACAATATAAACAACATCAAAAATAACAGGAAATAACAATCACTATTCTTTAATATCTCTTAACAGCAATGGTCTCAACTCATTAATAAAAAGACATAGACTGACAGACTGGATCCATAAACAGGACCCAGCATTTTGCTGCATCCAGGAAACGCATCTCCGTGTTAAAGACAAACACTACCTCAGAGTAAAGGGCTGGAAAACAATTTTCCAAGCAAATGGCCCCAAGAAACAGGCTGGAGTAGCCATTCTAATATCGGATAAAATTGACTTTCAACCAAAATTCATCAAAAAAGATGAGGAAGGACACTTCTTACTCTTCAAAGGAAAAATCTACCAAGAAGAACTCTCAATTCTGAACATCTATGCCCCGAATGCACGAGCTCCCACTTTCATAAAAGAAACTCTACTAAAGCTCAAAGCACACATTGCACCTCACACAATAAGAGTGGGAGACTTCAACACCCCACTATCAACAATGGACAGATCTTGGAAATATAAACTAAACAGAGACACAGTGAAACCAACAGATGCTATGAACCAAATGGGTTTAACAGATATCTATAGAACATTTCATCCTGCATCAAAAGAATATACCTTCTTCTCAGCACCCCATGGTACCTTCTCCAAAATTGATCATATAATTGGTCCCAAAACAAACCTCATCAGATATAAAAAGATTGAAATAATCCCATGCCTCCTATCAGATCACCACGGATTAAGGTTGGTCTTCAATGGCAACAACAACAACAGAAAGCCCACATACACATGGAAGCTGAACAATGCTCTGCTTAATGATAACTTGGTCAAGGAAGAAATAAAGAAGGAAATTAAAGACTTCCTAGAATTCAATGAAAATGAAAATACAACTTACCCAAACCTATGGGATACAATGAAAGCAGTGTTAAGAGGAAAACTCATAGCTCTGAATGCCTCAAAAGAAAAAAAAAAAAAAAAAACTGGAGAGAGCATATACTAGCAGCTTAACAGCACACCTGAAAGCTTTGGAAAAAAAAAAGAATCAAATACACCTAAGAGGAGTAGAAGGCAGGAAATAATCAAATTAAGGGCTGAAATCAACCAAGTGGAAACTAAAAGAACTATACAAAGGATCAACAAAACCAAGAGCTGGTTCTTTGAGAACATCAACAAGATAGATAAACCCTTAGCCAGACTAACCAGAGGGCACAGAGACAGTATCCAAATTAACAAAATTAGAAATGAAAACGGAGATATAACAACAGACTCTGAGGAAATTAAAAAAAATCATCAGATCCTACTACAAAAGCCTATATGCAACAAAATTGGAAAATCTGGAGGAAATGGACAAGTTTCTAGACAGATACCAATTACCAAAGTTAAATCAGGATCAGATAAATGATTTAAGCAGTCCCATAACCCCTAAAGAAATAGAAGCAGTCATTAAAAGTCTCCCAACCAAAAAAAGCCCAGGACCAGATGGGTTCAGTGCAGAATTCTATCAGACCTTCAAAGAAGACCTAATACCAATACACTTCAAGCTATTCCATAAAATAGAAACGGAAGGAGCACAACCCAATTCATTCTATGAGGCCACAGTTACACTGATACCAAAGACCCACAAAGACCCAACAAAGAAAGAAAACTTCAGACCAATTTCCCTTATGAAGATCGATGCAAAAATACTCAATAAAATTCTTGCAAACTGTATCCAAGAACACATCAAAACGATCATTCACCATGATCAAGTAGGCTTCATCCCTGGGATGCAGGAATGGTTCGATACCCGGAAATCCATCAATGTAATCCACTACATAAACAAACTTAAAGAAAAAAAACAAATGGTCATTTCGTTAGATGCTGAAAAAGCATTTGACAAAATTCAACATCCCTTCATGATAAAAGTCTTGGAAAGATCAGGAATTCAAGGAGCATACCTAAACTTAGTAAAAGCAATATATAGCAAACCAGTGGCCAACATCAAACTAGATGGAGAGAAACTCGAAGCAATCCCACTAAAATCAGGGACTAGACAAGGCTGCCCTCTCTCTCCCTACCTATTCAATATAATACTTGAAGTTCTAGCTAGAGCAATCAGGCAACAAAAGGAAATCAAAGGGATACAAATTGGAAAGGAAGAAATCAAAATATCACTATTTGCAGATGATGTGATGGTATACTTAAGGGACCAGAAAAACTCCACCAGAGATCTGCTACAGCTGATAAACAACTTCAGCAAAGTGGCTGGATAGAAAATTAACTCAACCAAATCAGTAGCCTTCCTATACTCGAAGGATAAACAGTCTGAGAAAGAAATTAGGGAAATGAAACCCTTCACAATTGTCACGAACAATATAAAATATCTTGGTGTGACTCTAACCAAACAAGTGAAAGATCTGTATGACTAGAACTTCAAGTCTCTGAAGAAAGAAATTGAAGAAGACCTCAGAAGATGGAAAGATCTCCCATGCTCATGGATTGGCAGGATTAACATAGTTAAAATGGCCATCCTGCCGAAAGCAATATACAGATTCAATGCTATCCCCATCAAAATCACAACTCAATTCTTCATAGACCTAGAAAGAGCAATTCTCAAATTCATATGGAATAACAAAAAACCCAGGATAGCAAAAACTATCCTCAACAATAAAAGGTCTTCTGGGGGAATCAGCCTCCCTGACCTCAAGCTGTACTACAGAGCAGTAGTGATAAAAACTGCAAGGTATTGGTACAGGCTGGTAGATCAATGGAATAGAATTGAAGACCCAGAAATGAACCCACACACATATGGTCACTTGATCTTCAACAAAGGAGCTAAAACCATACAGTGGAAAAAAACCAGCATCTTCAACAAATGGTGCTGGATCAAATGGCGGTCTACATGTAGAAGATTGCGAATTGATCCATTCCTATCTTCCTGTACAAAGCTCAAGTCCAAGTGGATCAAGGACCTTCACATAAAACCAGATACACTGAATCTAATAGAAGAGAAAGTGGGGAAAAATCTCGAACACTTGGGCACAGGGGAATTGTTCCTGAACAGAACACCAATGGCTTGTGCTCTAAGATCAAGAATTGACAGATGGGACCTCATAAAATTTCAAAGCTTCTGTAAGGCAAAGGACACTGTGAATAGTGCAAAACGGCAACCTACAGATTGGGAAAAGATCTTAACCAATCCTACATCTGATAGAGGGCTAATATCCAAAGTATACAAAGAACTTAAGAAGCTAGATTCCAGAGATCCAAATAACCCTATCAAAAAATGGGGAAGTGAGCTAAACAGAGAATTCTCAACTGAGGAAACTCGAATGGCTGAGAAGCACCTAAAGAAATGTTCAACATCCTTAGTCATCAGGGAAATGCAAATCAAAACAACCCTGAGATTTCACCTCACACCAGTCAGAATGGCTAAGATCAAAAACTCAGGTGACAGCAGATGCTGGTGAGGATGTGGAGAAAGAGGAACACTCCTCCATTGCTGGTGGGATTGCAAGCTGATACAACCTCTCTGGAAATCAGTTTGGTGGACTCTCAGAAAAATGAACATAACACTACCTGAGGACCCAGCTATTCCACTCCTGGGCATATACCCAGAAGATGCTCCAACATGTAATAAAGACACATGTTCCACTATGTTCATAGCAGCCATATTTATAATAACCAGAAGCTGGAAACAACCCAGATGTCCCTCCACAGAGGAATGGATACAGAAAATGTGGTACATTTACACACTGGAATACTACTCAGCTATTAAAAACAATGACTTCATGAAATTCGTAGACAAATGGATGGATCTTGAAAATATCATCCTGAGCGAGGTAACGAGGTCACAAAAGAATGAACATGGTATGTACTCACTGTTAAGAGGTTGTTAACCCAAAAGTTCGAAATACCCAAGAGTCACTTCACAGCAACAGTAGTTTTGAGTGTGAGGTCCCAAATGGAGGGCATGGAGAAGGACTGAAGGAGCTGAGGGAGTGTGCAGCCCCAGGAAGGTAGCAACAGTGGCAACTGGCCTGACCCCCCGATACTTCTGGAGACTGATCCACCAACTAAAAAATACACATAGAGACCCATGGTGCTGGCCACAAATACGGCAGAGGAGGGTCTTGTTACCCGTCAGGGGGAGGAGAGGCCCTTGGGACTGAGGGTGTTAGATCCCCCAGTATAGGAGAATGACAAGGAGGAAAGACGAGATTGGGTGGGTGGGTGGGAGGGTGGGTTGGAGAATATCCCCATATTGGCAGGGGGAAGGCAGATGGGGAGGTTCCAAAGGGGAGATCTGAAACATTTGAAATGTAAATAAAATATGAAAAAAAAAAAAACTCAGCATCTTCATGGCAACTAGAATACAGAAACTTTAACATGAAGTCTATCAGAATCCACAAAGTTGTTACCTGTTATCACACCAGCAGAGGGGAGAAGAGAGCTTTCCTAAAGAGAGACTGTTAGAAAGTAACTGGGTAACTACGAAAGAAACTGTGTGGGTAAATAGAATAACTGGGTGTATGATTCCTAGTGAAAACGTTTGCTTGGAGTTTGAGATACAAAGAAATAAAAGAGCTCCAAATACCCACTGAGAAAAGGCAGACATAAAAAGACACCTAAGAGTCCAAAGAAATTGAAGCAGAGTGCCTAAAAATTGAAAAATAATCAGAACTCAGATTATCTTGTTAGCCTGGAGAAGGAGAGAAAAGAACAGCATAGTCTTTTAGAAGATGAAACACTAAACCTCTCAAGACCCTTAGCAAGAATTTAGAAACAGAAGTGCTGCCAGGCAGTGGTGGCGCACGCCTTTAATCTCAGCACTCGGGAGGCAGAGGCAGGCGGATTTCTGAGTTCGAGGCCAGCCTGGTCGACAGAGTGAGTTCCAGGACAACCAGGGCTACACAGAGAAACCCTGTCTCGAAAAAAATGAAACAAAGCAAAAAAAAGAATTTAGTTACAACCTCACACTGTAGAATAGATTAACAGTAGCCTAAAGATTTAGTGATTCTAAAAAACTAAAAACTAAAGCTAGAATGTGGTGCATCCAGGATGTCTGTTTGCTCTTTCCCCTGTCTAGGTACAGGTATTGTTACTGAGGAGAATTCCTTCTACCTGTTAGTAAGAGAAGCCCTCAACTTGGATTCGTGATATGAGAGTTCAGACAAAAGTCTTTCAAGTCCATGGTTTCCTTTATTTGCACTAAATCTTATATAGAGCCTCATATGCAGGTTTCCAGCTTTGTACACTATCTAGCTGAAACTGACCCTGAATTACTCATCCTCCTTTCCCTGCCTCCAAAGTGCTGGAATTAGACGCATTCACCACCACACCCTGTTCACACAGTGGTACTTTGATGGCATAAATTTATTTTATTCATTTAGCCCTGTCACCTAATAAACCCAATTAGTAAGGCTAGTTAAATATGAAAGGGCCACAGGCCGCATCTTACACTAGCCTCACCCTCTTTTCTCTTTTTCAGTATCTTGCCTGCATGTTTGTGAGTGCACCAGCCGCACACATGGCCTTTAGAGGCCAGAAGGAAAGTCTCCGAGCCTCTGGAAGTGGACTTCCAGTTGTGTAAAACTACAGTGTGGGTGCTGGGAAGTGAGCCCAGGTCCTCTGGAAGAGCAGCCAGCGCTCTTAACTGCTGAGCCATCTCATCTCTCCATCCCCACACTACATCAGAGTATCTAAGAGAAGGATCCAGACATCTGTGTTATTTTACAGTTTGTAAATGGTTCTGGTGTGCAGCCAAATTCAAAGACATCCCTAAGACATTCAGTGGTATTCAGGGTTTACCCTAGAATCACCTAAAAGGAGCCATACCCTACCTCAAAGTTTCAGATTCCATTAGGCTGGGTTTGAACCCTAATAGTCTATTAGTTACATTTCCAGCTGATGTTGCTGGTGTGAGGGCCACAAGTCTAATCATAAAAATGACTCAGAAGCTTAGTAAGTATAAATTCTCAGACACACCCCCATGGGAACTCTGACTCAGGTATGGTCTGAGCACATATATGTACAGGTGTGTGTGCATACATATACACACGTATATATCATATATATATATATATATATATATATATATATATATAGCCATAGTAATAAGTTAATCGGCTCTATATTTCCTGGCGAGTGCATGTACACTTCTTGCTATCGTCCCAATGTTCTAGATTCCCAAAAGAAAGACACATATACACAGCCTTACTTTTTAAATATCTTAAACAGTCTAATGGTTGGGCCACTCTCTAACTCCATGAGGCTAACAGAGATTCCCCTCCAATATTCCTGAGTTAATATTAACTAAATCTATGTTTTATCTTTGCTGCCCTGGCCCCTGCTAGGCAGCCCTTCTGGGGCCACTTTGCCCCTGCACTTACAAATCAACTGTCTCTCCCTCCTGCACTTTTCTGGCATGGTCTGTCTCCTACACCCTCCTCATGGCGGAATCCCCTCTTCTTCCTTCCTCAGTTCTTTTCCCAGGAATCCTTAAAGCCCCACCTCTGTCTCTGCCCAGTCATTGGCAGCTGGCAACTTTGTTTACCAATCAGAACCAGCTTAGAACCAATTATATACAATACACACACACACACACACACACACACACACACGTATGTAGATGAAAATACATTCACAGGTGTGTGTGTGTGTGTGTGTGTGTGTGTGTGTGTGTGTTTATCTTGAGGGGTTTTTGGTTTTGTGATACAAGGTTTCTTTGTGTAGTCCTGGCTGTCCTTGAACTCATTCTGTAGACCAGTTGGCCTCGAACTCAAAGATTTGCCTGCCTCTGCCTCTGCTTCCTGAATGCTAGGATAAAGGTGGGCCCACCACTGCCCAGCAAATATTTATATTTTTAAATAAGCTCCCAAATCAGTAGTATGAAGCAAGCTTAGAAATATTTCTATGAGAACAGGAAATAGCAGAAAAATAAATATCTTCTAGAATAAAAGACCTAGGCAAAGACAGAAGACTATCAAGGGGATCCTGAATGACAGCTTTAACAATTGATTACATACATGAAAGATAAAATTAGTAAATTGAACTGTAAGTCAATAGGAAATACCTGAAATGAAGCAAAGAGTTGGAGGAATAAAATAGAAATACATAATAGCTGGATGCCAGGAGCCAAACCCAGGAAATTACCCACTGTTCTGAGAAGCCTAGTCAGTTAAAGTGCAAGGTTAAGAAAGGACGTGTGCAGTCTCCGGTTCCAGGAACTGAAAGAACTTCTGTTATTTCCCAAGCCGTTATGATAGTGGGTTAGCCTTGAGCCATGTGTAACCTTCCCCCTGGCCTGCCTTTATAAGCTACTGCCATGGAATAAAATTTGAGAGCTTGATCAGAACACACAACTTGCTCTCCTTCTTCGCATCTCTTGTCCCCTATTCTTTCACCCTCCCCAGGTTCCCGCTGAACCCCGCAGACCACGGCAAAAAAGGTCATAAATAACTCTCTTAAGGAAATACAGGAGAACACAGGTAAACAGCTAGAAGCCCTTAGAGAGGAAACACAAAAATCCCTTAAAGAATTATAGGAACGCACAACCAAACAGGTGAAGGAATTGAACAAAATCATCCAGGATCTAAAAATGGAAACAGAAACAATAAAGAAATCACAAAGGGAGACAACGGGGGGGGGGGGATTGAAAACCTAGAAAAGAGATCAGGAGTCATAGATGCAAGCATCACCAACAGAATACAAGAGACAGAAGATACCATAGAAAACATTGACACAGCTGGGCAGCGATGGCACCTTTAATCCCAGCACTTGGGAGGCAGAGGCAGGTGGATTTCTGAGTTCGAGACCAGTCTGGTCTACAGGATCCAGGACAGCTGGGGCTATACAGGGAAACCCTGTCTCGAAAAACCAAAAAAATAAAAAAATAATAAAAAAATTAAAAAAAGAAAAAGAAAGAAAACATTGACACAGCAGTCAAAGAAAACACAAAAGGCAAAAAGCTCCTAACCCAAAACATCCAGGAAACCCAGGACACAATGAGAAGACCAAACCTAAGGATAATAGGTATAGAAGAGAGTGAAGATTCCCAACTTAAAGGACCAGTAAATATCTTCAACAAAATTATAGAAGAAAACTTCCCTAACCTAAAGAAAGAGATGAACATAAGCATACAAGAAGCTTACAGAATGCCAAATAGACTGGACCAGAAAAGAAATTCCTCCTGTCACATTAGAGTCAAAACACCAAATACACAAAACAAGGAAAGAATATTAAAAGCAGTAAGGGAAAAAGTCAAGTAACATATAAAGGCAGACCTGTCAGAATTACAGCAGACTTCTCACCAGAGGCTATGAAAGCCAGAAGATCCTGTGCAGATCTCATACAGATCCTAAGAGAACACAAATGCCAGCCCAGGCTGCTATACCCAGCAAAACTCTCATTTACCATAGATGGAGAAAAAAAGATATTCCATGACAAAATCAAATTTACACAATATCCTTCCACAAATCTAGCCCTACAAAGGGTAACAGATGGAAAACACCAACACAAGGAGGGAAACTACACCCTAGAAAAAGCAAGAAAATAATCTTCTTTCAACAAGCGCATAAGAAGATAGGCACACAAACATAATTCTGCCTCTAACAACAAAAATAACAGGAAGTCAGAATCACTTTTCCTTACTATCTCTTAACATCAATGGACTCAGTTCTCCAGTAAAAATCCATAGACTAAGAGACTGGATACATAAACAGGACCTAGTATTTTACTGCATACAGGAAATGCATCTCAGTGACAAAGGCAGACACTATCTCAGAGTAAAGAGTTGGAAAACAATTTTCCAAGCAAATGGTCCCAAGAAACAAGCTGGAGTAGCCATTCTAATATTGAATAAAATCAGCTTTCAACCAAAAGTTATCAAAAAAGATTAGGAAGGACACTTCATACTGGTCAAATAGAAATATTTAAGGGGTAACTTCAGCAAGTGTTATAGGTATCTGATGAGTCTCAGTGTAATGGCCTTGGGAAATGCAAAGGAATGTTGTTCTTTGCTCAGAGTGAAGCTAACATATCTTCAAGGGAGAACATTGGAGGTATTTGAATTTTATGGTCAAATTAGCGAGGTGAGTCCTGTATATTTTAGAAGACTAGTATTTATTTTCTCTGAATTTAGTCAGGAGTTGTCAACTTATTTCTAGTTGAGTGTGACAGTAGTAAGGTGTTCAAAACCTACTGAAAACAAGTAACATTAAACATGTGATTTATGAGATTAGGTTGTGTGCTATTTTGACTGAAGTCAACTTTCCTTTGTCATTTCAAAGGAGAAAAAATGAATGGCCTATAAAACTGTAAGAGTTGATCTGTCAGAAATAATTTCCAATTGTATAATGCTTTTACAAAGTGGTTTAATTTATTTAATCATATTTATAATGTGAACTGGCTTCTAAAGTTTTAGCCTAGAAAAGAGCATTTTAATTATTATTTTTAAAAATGCACAGTTACAAAAGGAGAAAAGGAGAGCAGGGAAACAGTAAGTCAGAAATTTACAGCTACAAATGACAGCCACAGAGTTATGTCATCTTCAGTAGCTGTTTCGGTATGTTGGTTGCTTGGCATCAAGAGTAGCTTGATTCATATGGGTAAGTATTGTCAAGGAAAGGGTTAGTTGGTTGCTTTTTGTTTTAATCTACGTTATATCACAAAATCATTTTCTATAAAAGTTTATCAAAATCTTGACAAAAAAGCAAGAGCAATTTCAAAACCAAGTTGAATCATTTGCAATGTGCAGTACCATGTAAGTAGCTCAAACTTCAAAGTTCACTAATCTTGACTTACACACATCTTGGTGAATGCAACTACAATTGGGTTTTGCTTCTATTTCACAAAATATACTAGGGATATGTGGTGTATTAATTGCAAGGTTCTGTGAATAGATATAACTAGACTTAATTTCATCAAATAGTACTCAGAAGAGCTGAGCGAGGTGGTACACACCTTCAGACTCAGCACTCAGGAGGCAGAGGTTGGCAGATCTCTGTGGATTTGATGCCTGCGTGGTCTACATTAACAAGTTCCAGACCAGACAAGATTGAATACCCTATTTCAAAAAGTGAACAGAAGAAATTCCACAAATTTATGCAAAGATCCAATCTTTCTGACTGACTTCACATTAATATTATCCTAGAATAGTTGGGAAAGCTTTCATGTGAGTTATCACAACACTTGAGTCAGTTGGTCAGCACATCTTAACTCCATGATATCCAAATTATCAAATTTTATATATGTTTATATTTTAAACTAAAAGAAATTCCTAGAGAAGGTGCTAGCAGGCCAGTGAAGTGCTTGAATATATTAGGATATAACATGCCTCATTGGATGAATAATAAGCCAGAAGAATGAGTATTTGTCTAGACCACCCAAAACATCTCTGTATTAATTTGGTCAAGATTGCCTGTTGTGCCTTTAGGCAACCCTGTGAGTAAGAGATGGGATGGTGTAGCCTGGGAGCCCGTCTAGCTTCCCAGCTACTACACTTACATAATAGCACCTCTGTGGAAGAAAACCAGAGAGTAGACGATCACCATCTTCAGAGAAAATAGGACTAGAACTGCAGTGCCACCACCAAAGAGTAGCCATGACCAGTGGCTCTGCACTTGCCACAGGACACCATTATGAGGATTAAATGAGATGGTGTGGATTCTCACCACAGTGTCTGTAACATAATAACCTCAGTAATTAATTAGACTGTCATTCTCAAATTATTGTCACTACTGTAGAGATGTTAGCTGAGAAGTCTGAATGGCCAGTGGACCTTGAAGACCAGATAAAATCTGGGGGAGGTTAGGTCAATACTTCTTACTTGGTAAAGGGTCACACAAGCAAAAGCCTAAAGGCCCCAGGAGGGGTGTCACAGGTGGTGGGGGGCTGTAGGATCGCAGTTCTCCTAGGCAGGACACTAGCATATCTTTAGGAGGCACAGGCGCAGGTAAGCTAAACTGTCCATTACACAAACCGACTCTCTTACATCAAGACCCTGGGTCCTCCCTCCTTTCTGTACGGAAAGGACATAGAGCATTTGTTTGCATTCCTAAGCCAGAGCAACTTTAAATGCTGTTGCTTTTGAAGAGCAGATTTTACTCGATATTAACTAATCACTTATTTACTCACAACAGAGTCAGCAGAGAATAAAGACTGGTGTGGCAATCTTCTTGGGTCTGTGTCTTAGGGTTACCATTGCTATGAAGGGATGCCATGACCAAGGCAACTCTTATAAAGGACAACATTTAATTGAGAATGGTTTACAGATTCAGAGGTTTAGTCCATTATCATCATGGCAAAAATCATGGCAGTGGCCAAACAGGCATGGTGCTGGAGAAGGAGCTGAGAGTTCTCCATCTTGATCTGAAGGCACTCAGAAAACTGACTTCCAGGAAGCTAGGAGGAAGGTCTCAAAGTGCACAGTGACACACTTCCTCCCACAAGGCCACACCTCTAAATAGTGCCCACTCCCTGGGCCAAGCATATTCAAAGCACCACAGTCTATATGAAAACTGAAAGACCAAATTAACACTTTCAGAACAATATCTACACACAAACACAGGCATGTTTCATGTCTCTTGATATCTAATACCCTGTGCCACTCAGAACCCTACCAATGAAAGGGCCACCTTCAGAGGAGCTCCCTAGACCTTGCAGTTCTAGAACCATGAGCCAAAATAAACCTGTCTATAGATAAACAAACAAGAACAAGTAGCGAGACACCTACAGAGGGAATGTGCTAAAATGTGCACATCCCTGTTTCATAATTCAGAGCTTGAAAGGAGAGCCACTTTGACCCTCGGCAGACGCTGCAGTACTGGGTGCTCTGCTAGTGGACAGGTGTACATTTCAGCTACAGGGTGTCCACGCAGCAGTACTTCCTGTTCCCTCAAGTGTACCTTTCTGTTGCATCCACTTGTTCCAGATAGGGTGAAGAGGAGCCGGGTTAAATGACACAGCTGCTGAATTATCTAAGGACGCTCCCTGCCGAATGCCGCTCCCCATCCTGTGCCTCCCTCCATCTTTGCACAGCAGATGGGGAGACCTTATTCAGAAAAACAGTGTGGTGGGGAGCTATGGGGACCTGTCCCTCAAATGTTAAAATGTACCCTACAAAAGTAATGTCCCGATATCACAAGGAAGAATAACACGGAAGCGTTAAAAATATGGCTGTCTACGAAATCAGCTGTATAAACAGAAACAGATATCATGATTCTAGTTGTCCTCTGACAATGTATATTT
>JADRCH010000086.1:2237980-2249128 GCA_019843965.1 Rhynchomys soricoides
TATTTACAAAATCAGCTGTATAAACAGGAACAGATATCATGATTCTAAATGTCCTCTGACAGTGTATATTTTTCATTTATGAGAAACTAAACTTTTTAAACTGACAACTTTCATCTTACAAGGAGATAAATGACTGACACACAATGTTTTTGTCTCTTTCTCTAATCATTTCATCATTCACTTCCTCAGACTTGACCTTGGCTCAGTAGGCACTTGCTGCAACTTCAGCAGCTCCAGAATCTGCAGCTAAGGCTCACCTGAAATGCCCCTACACATTGTTTTCTTTTTAATTCATTTACCCATAAGGGTCTCTTATTGAAACATACGCTCTCATACATAGTTTTACATGTGAATGTGTGTGGGGGGTGTGTGTGTGTGTAGTGTGTGCATGGTGTGTCCATGGTATGTGCGGTGTGTGTGTGGTGTGTGTGTATAGTGTGGTGTGCATGTGTGTGTGGTATGTGTGTAGTGTATACACATGGTATGCATGTGTGTGCATGTGTATGTGTATCTGGTATGTGTGTATGTGGTGTGTGTGTAGTGTGGTGTGTATAGTGTGGTGTGTGTGTACGTAATGTGTGTGTAGTGTGTGTAGTGTGTGTGTGTGTGTGTGTGTAGCTCAAAGGACGGTTTGAAAAGTTTTGGTTCTCTCCTGTAATGTGGGTCCTAGAGATTAAACGTGAGTAGGCCAGGCTTTGTAGTAAACCCCTTTACCTGATAAATCATCTTACTTCTCAACAGTTACCCTTTGGTGACCCATTGCTCAGGTACTGGTTACCATGAAGAAGAGAATTTCAAGAAAGGGTTTTCTTGAGGGTGCAATGTTAGAAAGAAGAGGAAAATGTCTGACAACTGAGTCACAAACTCCTCCCCATGCAGCCGAAGGTCTGAACGTTGCCCAGACAGTAGCAGTACAGCCTGAGGGCACCTACAGTTAGTTCTTTAGGCTTCTGTGTTTGTGCTGTGTGTTGGTATCAGGAAGCAGATCATCTCCGAACCCAGTGTGACATCACATGTAGGCAATAGGGACCCGTGCATCTGTTGCCATGGCAACCAACATACATTCCCAGAATCCACTTGGTTCACCTCTTCACCTTTACCTGAGAGCGGCTATGTCACAACCCAAATGAAAGGCAGACCCTTCTGACCTCCTCTCTCTCTCTCTCTCTCTCTCTCTCTCTCCTTCCCCATTTGTCTTCATCACCACCTTTGCCCTCTTCCCCCACAATAAACCCCACATGGAATTGTATTGGCCTGGTGTGGTCTGTCAGACTCCAGGCGTGATTCTAACACAACGCTGTGGGTGAGCCTAACATTAATGGTAACAGGGCTGTTCTGAGAGCTGCACAGCAGGGCTCTACCATGTGGCCTCAGGCAGAAGGAAGTACTGGACATCTGGCGTTGGTGGGAAGACATCAAAGAAAAGCTTCCCAGGGAAGTGCCCTGACTCTGCCTGGCTCTGGTTTCCTCCAGGTAGAAACTGTGCTCCTCCACAGAGAGCTTTGAACAGCTGTACCTGATGCCTCTAATGCTGCACCAGAGCCTTACAGGCCTGATACTGTAAAGCAAAATCTGAACAGAACTACCTGGGCTAGGGATTTCCCTCGTGTCCCTCCGGCTCCACAGAAGCCCCGTGTGCTTTCAGACGATCCTTGTGGGCAATGTTTAATAACTAACAGTACGCTGCCTTTCTACTGTGCTAACACTTCCGCTGACAGCACAAAAGCAACGCCAGGTAGTTCTTGTACTTAAGTCAAAATAGTGGCCATTACATTCTCCACACTGAACACTGCCATGATGCGAAAGGCTTTTTTTTCTTAAGAATATACTTAATGAAGTTACTACAGAAGAAAGGAAGCTGAGGAGATGCAGCAACCCCACACCACGTGGGATCCGGGACCCATTGCCTGGATATTTACATTAACAAGAAACTGTGAAATTTGAACAATTACAGGTTTGCTGTTTTGCTAATGGTGTTTTATACTGCTAAAGTCCAATTTTCCCAAATGATCAAAATAAATGTCAAATAATTATGTTTAGGGCTGGAGAGTTGGCTCAGCTGTTAAGCTATTGCTCTTGAAGAGGAACTTGGTCCAGTTCCCAGCACCCACGTGACAGCTCACAACCATTTGGACTCCAGTTCCAGGATATCTTATAGCTAGCCTGTATATTCTTCTGGTCTTCTTCTGGACGCGGCAAACATATGGTGCAAGTACATATAGCAGGCACTTATGCTCAGAAATTTTTACAAATCTTTTTTAAAAACTTTATTGTTATGCTTTCAGATTCTACATTGTAACTAACCTTTTTAAAACTATACTAATGGAATATTAGTTTATATGTAAGTAAAAATCTGCTCACTTTTATCAATAAGAATTTCATCTGCATTCTTGCAAATGTTATTTTTTTAAAGAATTTTTGTATTTATTGTGTATACAGCATTCTGCCTGCATGTATACCTGCAGACCAGAATAGGTTATGAGCCACCATGTAGGTGCTGGGAATTCAACTCAGGACCTCTGGAAGAGCAGCCAGTACTCTTAACCTCTGAGCCAGCTCTCCAGCCTGCAAATGTTATTCTTGAAAGTGCTATGAAATAAAGTTAGCCCTACTCCATAGCAAGTTCAGAAGTGGTAAGGATCGATTCTAGTCACCTGATGAAACCTCTCTCTCTCTCTCTCTCTCTCTCTCTCTCTCTCTCTCTCTGCTTGTGCCTGTGTGTGCGTGTATGTGTGCGTGCACGCGCATGGGTGCACGCACGCACGCACGCACGCACACCCATCTATAACAAGAGCTCCTTAAGCCTTTGTAATTTTGGAAATAGATATAAGAACATCTTCCAGTGACCAGAAAGAACAAGGCAAACTTGGGGGTTGGAACCATCAACCTCATACCCACCCATAGTCCAGTTCTGACGAGAGGAGATGAAGACTGGATTAATCATCAATAACCAATGCTTTTTTTCAATCATGCCTACCTGATAATCCCTCACAGAACCATAAAGCCGAGCTCTGAGGTACCCACGGCCACAGGGACAGAAGCCCCTGTGCTCACGACCCTTCTGGGCCTCACTCATGTGACATACCACTAGCCACTTATTTGTGTCCTTTAAAGTCCTTCATAATAAACTGGCAAAAATAAATAAAAAAGTTTCCATGTGTTCTATAAACTTTTAGAGAAAAATTATCAAGTATGAGAAATTTGGAAAGGCCTGATTGTTTTAGCCAAGTAGATATCTGGGCATCCTGAACAGCCAAGTTGCAGCTAGCCTGAGTAGGGAACAATGTTATCTGAGTCACAAGCACCCTTCACACTGAACATCCAGAGCAAGCTGTCACTGTCCAGCATCAGAATTGATTGAACAACGACCAACGGCAGCTTTAATGGCAGCAATCTGTAATAAAATCCAACAACTTGGTAGCCTGGCCAAGCCAAGTGTGAGTTTATTCCTATCTTATTTACAAATATTAACTCTCATATCACACGCGTACAGTAACTAGATCTCTATGCATACATGTGGAATGCATACAGAATGAACCCAAGTTAGAGTGGCTGCCATAGAGTTCAAGAGGTTTCCCAAGTGGACTGAGTCTGGATTGGCAAAACAGTGAACCAGACAGGTGCAGGTAGAGAGTCACTTGTAAGTGTGGTGCGACTCCAAAGGTCAGTTGTAAGGTAAAAGGCCAACTAGAATGGGACATCACTCAGGAGCAGGAAACAGCCCGTCATGTCAGGTCCAGGTGAACATACAATTGAGCAGGCTACATTGAGCAGGGGATGGAGCTGTGGGAGTACTCAGTCTTGATGTACATGGGAGGTGTCAGATGACAAGTTGTGAGTGGGGCCCTGCCAGCACTGCCATCGGCCCTTGCTTTATGGTGTCTAGCTAAGGGGATCAATTGGTATGTCCAGTTAACTCTTGGGCCTGGGATTCATAATAAAGTTTTAATATGCCCATGTGTTTCCAAAATTTAAATTCTCCCCAATAACTTATAGGGTGGTGCCCTTTCTACTTCCAGGAATAAATTAGTCATTCTGTGTCAGATGGGTGACTGACAGACAATGCAGTTTGTCGGTCTGGCCAAGGGCTGAAGTCATTCCTCTCCCTCAGAAAGTGGTGAAGAGCTGCTTGTAAAATGGAGTCTCCTAGGGTAAGGCACGGATAGAAAACCAACGCTTGATACAATATGGAGTGCAAACCAGGGCAGCTCTACTCTGGGATGGATCACGACTGGGTATCTATAGAGGATTGGAGACTTATCTGCTATTGAAAATCTAAATATTTGTAAGTGGAGAAATGGTTTTCCTTTACCCCTTCTTTGGGGGCTAAGCTTCTGAGGCCTTGTTGGTTCATATCCACTACACTGAATAAAGGCATCAGATAAAGGTAGGAGTTGCCCCAGATAAAGATATGGACTGAGATGGATAGTTTCCACGCAGAGCAACTGTTTGTGTTCCATAGTGACAGACTTGGCATTTCCATAGTGACGGACTTGGCAATTGAATGCGCACAATTGAGAACATTGCTCAAAGCTTATAACTAACTTTGTGGTAGCTATGTCCAGAATATCTCAGAAAAAGTCCATGACCAGGAGAGGTAGGAGGGAATTAAGGAGCAGAATTCTGAATGTCTGTAATCAGAGGTCTCGGTAAGCAGATATTACAAAGAGCAGCGCAGAGGTGGCTGCCTTGCAATCTTAATGTTTCAGCTCCCTGTCTTTACCTTATCAAAGTTCTTACCATATCAGCAGAGGCCAGCATCGCCAACTTAGGAAGCCAGCTTTGCTAAGCCTGACAGAAGAGTTAAAAGTAATTATGAAAGTATTCTTCATCTCAGGGTCTTTGATTCCATTCCAAGCTTTGATGTCACCTAAAAAACATTTGTTACAGAATGACCTTGCCCCGCTGAATATAGCTCTACCGTTTGCTCAAAAGAACCAAAAATGTCTATTTTTCTCCTTCAGGAAAACACACACGCATGCACACATACACACAAAACTTTTCTCATGATCTATTTTATTTTTAGCTATTTTAGGGGGTCAAAAAAATCTGACAAAGAAACATAGTGGTAGGCATGTTATTTTAAAATGATTTTTTAAAATAGTAAATAGTTTTTTCCATCTAGGAAAGACTAATCACTTTTTCAGCAGCTAGGCACAAGTCAGGATAATTTATTTCTAGCAATTAAAAAAGTGTATTCAGATCTGCATCACTGTAGCCTTTCGGTTAGAGGCATTTCCTGTCCATGGGGGCTAAACCCTTGGCTGCTTCCTTCATCCCCTGGGACCACAATATCAAAGACCTGGCTCACACAGACACCGACCCCTGCATTATCTGTCGCCCTGTTGCAGGAGGGTATTACAGTTTGTGGTATGGAGTCCAGACTACATCCATCAGCAAAACATCATTCAGTGTCATATCTCAAGAGCCAAGCTTGGCCTTCCTGGGTCCTGTTCCCACAACTCACAGCCTCTTGTTTAATACGAAAGAGGAGAAGCCAGGCAATGTAGCTGTGTGACAAGAAAGAGTAGTTCTGACAAGAACTAGGTTAAGACTTCCTACAATGGGAGGCATGTGTGAAACAGCAAGGACATTCAATGATGTATGTGACCTTTCCATGTTTTAAATCTTTGCTTTTGGACAACAGTAGGCTTTCCATTTCCTGGATCATCCACAATATACTAGTCATAGGCGCCACACAAAGTTTAACCTGCGTTGTGAACACTCTCGTCACTGCGCTGTTATCGTTAGATGGCCAACCAACTATCCTAAGCCCCAATTTGTATCATTTGCTGATTTATGTGTGAAATACTCCCACCTTAGCCAATTCCAGCCCATCAGTGGGCATCTATTGTCTTAGTAGGGTTTTATTGCTATGGAAGAGACACCATGACCAGGGCAACTCTTACAAAGGCAAACATTTAATTGGGGCTGGCTCACAGTTTCAGAGGTTCAGTCCACTATCATCACGGTAGGAAGCATGGCAGCGTCCAGGCAGTCATAGCGCTGGAGGAGCTGAGAGTTCTATATCTTGATCTGCAGGCAGCCAGAAGGAGGCTCTCCTCCACAATGGGTGGAGTTTGAGCGTAGGAGACCTCAAAGCCCATCTACACAATGACCTTCCTCCAACAGGTCCACACCTACTCCCACAAAAATACACTTCCTAATAGTGTCACTCCCTATGGCCAAGCATTCAAACATAAGAAGCTGGGAGGACAAACCTATTCAAAGCATCACACCCGTCACTCCCACTTTAGCTGGTTCCCACCCACCAGTGTGGACCCACTGAGGCAGGGTTAGGAAGGAATGTGTAGTTTCCATAGCAGTTGTAGTTTGCGTTCTATTGCTGTGATAAAGTATCATAACTAAAAGCAACTTGGGGAGAACAGGTTTACTTCAACTTACAGTTTACAGTCCACCATGAAGTTAAAATCAGGGCAGGAATTCAAAGCATGCACCCAGAGGCCACGGACAAAGTCCATTTACTGATTTGCTCCTTTTGCCTTCTTATACTTCCGAAGACCACCCACCCAGAGATGACAGGTTGGGCCCTTCCACATCAACCATTTGTCAAGAAAGTATGCCACAGGGTTTCCCACAGGCCAATCTAATAGGAAAATTTTCTCAGTTTGGTTCTCTCTTCCCAGAATATCCTAATTTGTATCAAGTTGATAAAAACAAAAAACAACTAACACGCACGTCTTAATCAGTGTTTTATTGCTGTGAAGAGACACCATGACTTTGGCAATTGTGGAGGTTTGAATGTGCTAGGCCCAGGGAGTGGCACTGTTAGGAGGTGTGGCCTTGTTGGAGGAAGTGTGTCACTGTGGGGGTGGGCTTTAAGATCTTCAGACTAGCTCCCTGGAAGCCAGTCTTCTCCCGTTTGTCTTCAGAACAAGATGTAGAACTCTCAGCTCCTCCAGCACCATGCCTGCCTGGATGTTTTCATGCTCCTGCCATGATGATAATGGAACCTGTCAGCCGGCCTAATTAAATGCTGTCCCTTACAAGATTTGCCTTGGTCATGGTGTCTCTTCACAGCAATGAAGCCCTAAGACAGCAACTCTTTTAAAGAAAAGCATTTAATTGGGGTTTGCTTACAGTTTCAAAGGTTTAGTTCATTATCATCATGGCAGGAAGCATGGCAGCACACAGGCAGACACATGTACAGGAGCTAAGAGTTCTAGATCCACAGGCAGCAGGAAAAGAAAGATACCGGATTTGGCTTGAGCCCTTCAAACCTTAAAGCCCATCCCCAGTGACACACTTCCTACAACAGAGCCACATCTGCTCCAACAAGGTCAAGTAGTTCCACTCCTATCAACCAGGCATTCAGATTTATAAGCCTACGGCGGCCATTCCTACTGAAACCACCACACTGCACAACATCCTTCCTAGAGCCCTAGCATTCCTTCCTAGAGATGTCAACACCTACTATGGCACAGGTAGAGCCGTGAGTAACGTGATTACAGTGGCTTTTTATGCTCTGATTTCTCTTTAGATTACATACATCTTTGGCTTTTCACAGAGTGATGTTTAGAGTGTTGTTTTTAATATTTGTTGCACTTTAAGTTTATATAATTTAATTTTTAAAATAACAATATCTAACAACTTGCTTACAAAATTCCTAAGAATTTAATCATTGGCTTTCAGAGGCCAGTGCACATCCAGTCTGGCTAACCACGAAGCCTTATTTTTCATGGGAATTAGAGGTCCTGGAAAAGCTCCCCTTGGCAATCCCACAAAGCTCGGAAATTGGGAGCTTCCTGTCATGTGGGCCTCACGGGTGCTTTCAGCTCTTCCGGCTTTACTGTCTCAGTACTTCCGTGGATTTAGTTGTCGCAGACACAGCTTGCTGAGCAGCCCCTCTCGTAGGTTCTGCTTTCTTCCCTGTGTTATCTCTGTAGGTCTTGGTGGCCCCGCCATTTGGGAGCTCCTTCTCTCCATTCCCATCTTGCTCTTGGCTCTCCTCCACTTGTTCATGCTCCATTTCCCATCAACCAGCACAGCTTTTCTGTTGGCACTTTCCACGGCTTTCTCTGATCTTCCTTCTCTTCTTTCGGCACAGAGATTTACAGGAAACCATATCTACCAGCGGATTAAGAAGAAATCTACAGCAAACCCAGCTTCAGGGCATTTTCTTCTGTTTTCCACATTCAGTGCCAAACATGTTTTTGAATTCAGCAATCAGGAGAGAGAGAGAAATACTATGGGATATTATTTCTTTCTTGTTTGTTTATTTGTTTGGTTAGTGCTGGGGATTGAACCCATGGCCTCGTGCATGAGACACAGATGCTCTTCCAGGATGCATCTTGAGATGGGTTCTTATAAGAGCCTTGAAGTGGCTAACTAATAAATGGGCTTTCATCAACAAGAAAAACATAATATAGAGGAATTGGTAGAAATTTTAGCAAGCCCTGTAATAAAATGAAGCATTAAGAACAGAAAAATCTCTAAAAGACTGATTATGAAATTATCTCATTTTAAAGCCTGGATGATAAATGGTTATCAAATATTAAGTTATTCATGAATTCTTTTAAAGCAAAATATTATACAGAGCCTTTCTAAAGAAAATTTATTTTCATGAACAAGTGGTATAGAATTATTGTTTTTATTATGTTCTTAATGACTATAAATATAAAGTAGACATAAATATAGCCCTCATGTAATAATAAAAACAAATGTAAAAAAATAATATTTTAATGAGAAATATTAATTCTACCTGATGAATGTTGTTTTCAAAAGTAAGTTGCCATTGTTAAAGTAGTGTGTTGAAATTTTAATTGATTAAGCAAGAATTAATAAATCTCATCCTTGTTCACTGGTGCCAATAAATGCACCAGTTGCCTCAGGAGCATCTTCCATGTCACACAGACATTCAGAAATAATGTCACTTCTCTCCTAGACTCTCTCATATCTGCCACTGTTAATAAACAAACAAAAGAAGAAAAACCAACAAAGCATACTTTCCAGATAGTTCATAGATGTCCTCAGTATTTAATTTACAGTTGCCTGGGGAACTTTTTAAGCTTTCTTTTCCATTAACTGATTTTATCTCTGAAGCCATCATTTCTATGTAACCACGGAGAGAGGGGCTCTAGTGACCAGTCTCAAGGGTGCAGCATGATGCCCTCATTAAACACAATGACATGCCTCCCCTCATTTTCAGATGTCCCAGACTTAATCACAGAGTCTTGAAGAAGAGGAGACCCTAATGTCCCTCTGTCTGGCTCTCTAGCTATAAGCTACTTGGGGGGAGGGCGGCCACTGGAGGCAGAAGATAGGACCTGTGGTGCTCACTCCTTAGCCCCAGCTGCTTGTCCTAATGACTTCGAAGAAATCATTTACAGTAGAGCAGAGGCTCTCAACCTTCCGATGCTGTGACCTTTTAATTCAACTCCTCATGTGTGGTGACCCCAGCAGAATGTTATTTTGTTGCTACTGCATAGCTGTAAGTTTGCTACATCATAGCGTAATGTAAATGTCTGGTATGCAGCCCTGGTATTCTCCTGTGAGAGCTACTGCAGTACTGCTTCCGGAACACCAAAATGGTGATAAGAGAATGAGCTAAAGCAGAGGGTAGTACTGAGAGAGAGAGAGAGAGAGAGAGAGAGAGAGAGAGAGAGAGAGAGAGATGCAGCTGCCGTGCCAGGGCTGCAGAAGCAGGATCGGGCAGCCATTGCTGGGTTCTGAAGTTAGCTGGAGGAGCACTGGTTAAGGCTGGTGTGGTAGGAACTGAAAACAGCAACTTTCGGCCCCTGGAATCTGCTATTGCTACCCAGGTAAAGAATCGCTACTGTGACAAAATGGCAGCAAACGACCCCCGTGTGGTAGGGAGCTAGTCTATCCTCCACAAGTGTCCCTCTATAGATAAACCCAACTGGATCCAGTTGGAGAGAAGGAGATACATGCACCCCTGACTCACCCGTGCTGTATTAGACCATCCTTTGTCTCCACCCATCTCCGTTTCCCAGTGGATGACTGAAACAGGAGACCTCAGCCACATGTGACATATACTATGCCTTTCTCTAATACACAAACATAGATATAAAACTTGATTTATAAGATTGACAACGGGATGATAATAACACAGAATAATTATGACAATAAGCTGAACCAAAGGTTATAAGACAAGCCATCTTTCTCAAAATACTGTATTCTGGGTTCATTCTGTGCATGATTGCAAGTAACTGAAGACCTTGAACATAAAGGTTTAAGTCAAGGTTTACGTCAATGTCAAGGACTGGAGCAAAAGGACAATCGTTTAAGACCGCCTCCACACAGGGATGGAGCAGTTCCAAGAAGGATTCCAACGGTCTCTCTCAATCAAGCCCAACACAGCAACCTACCACCCCACCCCCAACGTAACATTTAATGCTTCAAGCTTTACTGATAGAGAAAGAACATGGACGAGTCTAAAAGCCACAGGCAGAGCAATTCTCAGGATCTTCCTACTGCAATTGTTTCCAGAGGCAGTGTCAGGTGGTAAGGAAGTGAATGGAAATCTGGATGCAGCCATAAAAATAATGTGTAGGCATGAAATTACTTTTAAATTTTTACATTCTTTAGATTATTTTTTACTGATTATTAAAGTAATAGAGCTCATTGGAGAAAATGTAACAAAGCAAAATGAAGAAAAGAGAGAATCACCAATAACTTTTTACTTGTAGTAAGCAGCTTTTTCAGACTAAGAGCTAAGAGAATTTGTCAGTTGATAAGTATCTTCAAGTGTCCTGGTGTCTGCCCTGCCTGCAGACAGTTCTTCATCTACAACCCCAAGGCCCAGGTGTACACTTCCTAGGCCAGACTTTGTCTTGGGCATAGCTGGCAGCATTTAACTAATGAAATAGGTCAGAGAGGAAAGTCTCCTGGAGACTGATCCACCAACCAAAGAATACACATGGAGGGACCCATGGTGCTGACCACATATGCAGCATCGGAGGGTCTTGGTATCCATCAGGGGGAGGAGAGGCCCTTGGGCCTGAGGGTGTTAGATGCCCCAGTGTAGGGGAATGCCAGGGAGGGAAGATGGGAGTGGGTGGGTGGGTGGGTGGGAGAATACCCCCATAGTGGCAGGGGGAGGGGGGAGGAAATTGGGAGGTCCAAAGGGGAGATCTGGAAAGGGGGAAACATTTGAAATGTAAATAA
>JADRCH010000086.1:2249228-2274414 GCA_019843965.1 Rhynchomys soricoides
GGGGGGAGGAGAGGCCCTTGGGCCTGAGGGTGTTAGATGCCCCAGTGTAGGGGAATGCCAGGGAGGGAAGATGGGAGTGGGTGGGTGGGTGGGTGGGAGAATACCCCCATAGTGGCAGGGGGAGGGGGGAGGAAATTGGGAGGTCCAAAGGGGAGATCTGGAAAGGGGGAAACATTTGAAATGTAAATAAAGTAGGAAAAATAAAAAAAAATTATAATAAATTTTAGAAGAAGAAGAAGAAGAAGGAGGAGGAGGAGGAGGAGGAGGAGGAGGAGGAGGAGGAGGGTCCCGTGCTACGGTCTCGCCAGCAAGAACGACGCGGCACACATAGGATCCTTCTGCAGTAAAGCTTTAATGCATCTTGAGAGGGAGAGCATAAGCTTGCCACGAGTGGAGACCCAGAACAATAGAACACCCGCCCTTTATATGGGTCACAGCGCTTGCCTGGGACATGGAGCTTCCCCATTGGCTCCCGCACACCAGGCCAGATGCCGCCACGAGAGAGGCTGAGACTCTGAAGTGGAAAATTACCTGGTGCATGCGCACTAGCCTGTTTACAACTTGTCCTCGGCCGAATGTAGGCGCCATCTTGTAATGGCGGATGTGGGTGCGACTCAGGCGGCTCCCTACATCTCCCCCTTTTTATTTCTGTAAGCAAAGTAGGACACTCTTAAGAGGGCGGAGACAGAGGTCAAATCCCCTGACCAAAAGCTTGGGCCTTGTACAGGAGAAGACCCCTAAGCTCATGCGCGCCCGAGGTTTTCCTGACCCGCCCAGTGCCGTTTTTTAGAGGGAGGGAAACTAGGGCACTCAACCCTCATGCAGATGACATATCTCCCAAGGTGGCCCACAACGATGGCCGCCTTGTGCGATGCTTTGCTCGACATCCCTCAAGAGCTGCTCAGACCAAACATTCTACCCAGTGCAATGAGACTAGACTCGCGGGTGTGCAAGAACTGTCTGGCTGGCGACCTACTGCTATTGTTTAAGCATGGACAGCCAAACACCGGCCGGGGCTCTTTGTTCTAAGGCAACAAACCACCTTGTCTCTTTTAGTCTGGGCCCTGAGTTTGCAGATGAGCCATAGGAGGAACACCAACCCACAGCAAAGCACTGCTCCAAACAATCCCACCCCCACCCATTCCTTGAAATAAGAAATTGCCGAGGGAATCCATGAAGAGAGGCCCTCGGGTCAAGGACAGGTCAAGACGGGTGGAGTTGATCTGAATAATTGCTGTCGGCAATTCCCGCAGGGTGTCATCAAATTTAAGGGTCCAATTCTGTAACATATACTGTAAAAGACTTTTAGACAGGTTAGCTGCTTTTGTAAATCTGTCATATTGAATGGAAGTAACACAGAGTCCTGGCAACTTTTGTTCACAGCCCAATTGCGCTTGCTGTCAAAGGACATCCAGTTGTTCTTGAATAAGATCAATGCGCTGGTTAACCAGCATTAGGTCCCTCTGGACTTGAGTATTGGCGGATACCTGTCTGTCTAGAGCTAAGGTGGCAGCTGCAGACAACTCATTAATGGTATTGGCAGTCTGCATCGTTCCAGAGAGCACAAGGGCCGACGCAGTGACGGTGACGGCCCCTGTAACCGCAGCTGCTGCCACCACACCTATGATAATGGCAGAGATACCAAAGTCTCTTTTCTGCCTGAATACGGTCTGATCCACCGCAAAAGGACCTTGGCTAGTTAACATATCAAAGGTCCAATCTCTCTGTCTAGGGGTCGGTGCCGTAGCATTGGCTCTGGCTTGAGCTTGTGCAGCTTCATGCCATAAAGCCTTCCACTCCATATATTGGCCCATTGTAGGGAGCGCAGCCTTGGCCAGCATCTGCCAATTGGCGGGAGTCATGGACGCCCCGGCAAATCTCTCTAACATTACTATAGTAAAATTAGCATTTACCCCATACTTTCGGACCGCTTCAGCCAGGTCTTTAATTTGGCTGTACTCTACAGGGGCATGAACTCGTACTCCACCATCTGCCTCGAAAACTGGAAAAGCGGCTTGTACCTTTCTCTTAACCTTGTCAGAGAGAAAAGAAAAGGAGTTGGGACACATCTCATAAGGGGGAGGGGCGGAAGGCATGGTCCGCGTAGGGGCCAAAGGCGGCGGCCGCTTCATCTGCCCATTACAAGGCGGCCAATCTTCCTCATACCGCACCGCTTCCTCTTCTAGCTCTGACTCCTCACTAGAGCTAAGGGGGTCAGTGTCTGAAGTTTCCAATGGAAGAGCCTCAAGGTCTTGAACTGGGTAGAGGCTCTCCCCCTTTCTTTTTGCTTTTTTCTTGGGTATGAGAATTGTTTTTCTGCCCACATTCCTGTCAGGGGGACAGTTTCCTATTTTATCTTTAATCTCTCCCTCGTCTTTCGACTCACCAGGAGGTCCGTTTCCCTTGCTAAGATTTTGGGTACCCCTCCTCTCACTCCGTCCGGTTTCTGACATGGTGTCCTGGACCCTATCAGGGGTGATTTGCCCCTCCCTTACAGCATCTACACAGGCCCTACCTTGTTCGCCGCAATACAAAGACAGTAAAACCAAAATGAGGGCACTTAACACAATTAGCAAAACTTCAACAGCGTTAGACCAAAAAGGGGGCAACCCCAAATCAAGATCCAGGGTCAACATGCCTATCCGAACCTACCTCCCTGCAGTTCTGAATCCTCCCTGTTTCCAGGGGGTCTCCAAAGGTGCTTGATGATGACAAAGTTCCCCGGGTTTCGGCACCAGATGTCCCGCGCTACGGTCTCGCCAGCAAGAACGACGCGGCACACATAGGATCCTTCTGCAGTAAAGCTTTAATGCATCTTGAGAGGGAGAGCATAAGCTTGCCACGAGTGGAGACCCTGAACAATAGAACACCCGTCCCTTATATGGGTCACAGCGCTTGCCTGGGACATGGAGCTTCCCCATTGGCTCCCGCACACCAGGCCAGATGCCGCCACGAGAGAGGCTGAGACTCTGAGGTGGAAAATTACCAGGTGCATGCACACTAGCCTGTTTACAACTTGTCCTCGGCCGAATGTAAGCGCCATCTTGTAATGGCGGATGTGGGTGCGACTCAGGCGGCTCCCTACAGAGGAGGAGGAGGGGGAGGTTATACTGTGTTTATTCAGAAGAATTAGGTGGTATTTTCCAGACCCCCATGCAATAAACCAATCCCCTGGTTTGCTTTCATTCTTTGATGTCTCCAATGCTTCTGGAACATTTTTTATCAGACATTCTAAGGGCTATTCTTCCTTAGAAATGGAAAGTTGACAAAAAGTCACAACTATTTGTCTTAGTCACTCATAGTGGGATAGGAGATGTCAGATGAATTTCAAATAGAGTAAACATTTCTAACACTAGGTGTACTCTTTACGAAAGCTCATGGACTTTAACTGAGTATGGACTCTGCTCAAAACTGGTTTGACTAAGTTTGGAGGAATCTTTGTGTTTACTAATATTCGTGCTTTATTTATATTTCTTCATGAGAAGAATGATAATAACATCTATAGCTAAGAATGTCCCACTCCTCCGGGGTCTTGCTTCAGTTCCGGTCTCCAGCTTCCTGTACTGGTTTCCTGCCTTAGCTCCCCCAGTGATGGTCGGTCACATAGACGAGGAAGCCAAATAAACTCCTTACTCCTCAACTTGTATTAGGTCACGGTGTTTACCCCAGCATGTGAGGCCTGACTGGGACATGTATCTACTCATCTCTTGACGGACCTATCATGTATAGTGCTGTAATGAACGTGTAATGTCATAGTCACTCGAGTCTCTGTTTTTTCTTCAATGATTTCAAAATTAAAATATAATTGCATAAATCCCCCTTCCCTCTCCTCCTGCCAGTCCTGCCCATGCTGGTTCACCCCCTCTCAAATGTATGGGCACTTTTTCCTTAATTGAGATACATATGCGTAAATATATAAAGACAACTTGCTTGCTTTGTTGATATTACATATGCTTAGGATTATAGGGCTGACCACTGCGTGTTGGATAGCCAACGAGGGGGCTCACCACCGGAAAGGACTATTTCTTCCACCCTTAGCATCCTTAGCTACCGGCAGCTCTTTGTTGATGGGCAATTTCCTCCTTTCATATTAGTATGTCTGTTGATGCTGAGCTTGTTCAGGTCTTGTTTGGGTGGCCATAATTTTGAGGCATCATAATTTTTTTCAAATGCTTTCACTCCTTTGCAGTTGTCTTCAGTTGCTCACATGGTTCTTAAAGAGAGCTCTCAAAGTCCTTGGTCGCTTAAAACTACTGGGTCTTCGTATGTTTCCATAGTTTTTAAACTCTCAGAGGCAAAGGGAAGGGGGACCAGAAAGAGGGGCAACATTTGGAATGTAAATAAATAAAACAATTAACAAACAAACAAACAAAATACAACCAGAACAAATTTTCTTCTTATTATCAGCCCTGTAATTCCAATTTAAAGAATCTAAATGCCTCTTCCAAAGCAAATACATTTTTTATATGATGGGCTGCTTTTAGTCTGGCAGTGTTTCTAGGTTTAAAGCATTTCAGACAAGCAGAAAATACCCGAAGTGGTCTTTTTATGAATACAAAAAATACCTTTTAAAATATATTTCATTATCTATGCTATAAATTAGGAAAAGTTTATTTTAGTCAAATTAGCTTATTACTGAGTTCTATTCCTCCAGGGGTGTACCCTGTATGGCCCCCTATATTTAAACTACATTTTCAGAGAACTCTAAGCCTATAATAAAAAAAGACCTCAAATCTGTACCCTATTCTTTTGGCCAGTCAGAGTTTGCCAGTTCTCTCTGTTTACCCTGTACCAATTAGACTGTTTGAGTTAGCTCAGGGGCAGACACCCCAAGAAGATTCCTGGAGTAATGGCCTCATCTAGCTCTGTGCTTATCTGTGTTTAATGATCTCCAGGGCAAAAGGAAGACTTCCAAGTAGTGGCCAGTTAACTTTAGGATTTTCCTATTGAGGTTTGGTCTGTTGCTGTGTATTATAATGTTCCAGCTCCCTGCCTGACCCTGCCTCAGCTGATGCTTCCAGAACAGCTTCAGAAAGGCTTTCAACTGTTCCCTTCAGGACTTCAGTTAAACCCTCAACACATAAAGACTAGACAACAAATAATGCCACCTAGCTTTATTAAGACTAACCATTTTTCTAATTTTCTTGGACTCCCCCAAAAGAAATTCTTTTCCCCAAGTCAGCAGGAAGCATTTATAAGACCATCATCCCAGTCCCTTAAGTTTGGGTAGATGGTTTTGATCATCTTATGAATTATAGATATATTGTCATTTTAAGGGATGATTACAAATAATTATGGTTTTGGATAGAGAGGAAACAAAATATGGAGCTGAGACTTAGGTATTTCTATGTTCCTGTCTTTCCAAGGGAAAGCAAAGAGGGTTAAAAAGAAAAAAAGGTGGACATAGAAATATTATAAGAAATTATAAAAATAGGGATAGATTATTGAACCTACTTTTAAAACAAAAGCATTTTATAGCCATAATCTTACATTGGTACAGAATTTGTATATTGATGAAAAATAAGGTTATAGTTTGTTACATTGGTACAGAATTTTTTATATTGATACAGGTTTAAGGTTTTCATTAGTATAAATCTTTGTATAATGAGACAAAATTTAAGATTAATTTTGTTACAACATAGTATATGTATGCTTCAACTCTTAGATAAGCATTGTGCCTATGCAACACACTTAAAAGTACAAGGTTTGGTCCCAGTCCTTAGTAGCTGCTATTAGAAACTGTTGAGGATAATTAAGTAATGCAAGTTACTAGCTCGTCAGGCAAACTCACAGTAATGTTAAATTCTAATCTGGATTATCACAGAAATCCATGCCCTGAATTGTACAGATAATAGGTAGCTGGAGAGAAGCAGCGTTTGCTTGTTCAGATACGCTATGAATAGATAGCTGGTCTCCAAAACCTCAGAGACTCACAGAATATGACATTTAAAGATGTTTTCTATTAATTTAAGCTTTTTTGACATTAAGACATGTCAGCTCCTGGCAGCATCCCATAAGACTTGGAAGAACATGATGAGCATCGAAAGGCTTCAACTGTGGCAAGCTAGCCACTGGGCAAGAAAATGCTCTAACTTTATCTGCAGGCAGAATGCTGTCCAGAAAGGAAAAACTGATGCAGAGAAGCTAACTGCCAAGCTCTGCCAATACAGAGTAAACAAGTCCTTCGTAATTCCTGCTTCACAAATGGTCTGTTACATATTCTGGGCCAGAAGGCTAAAGATAGCTGCTCCAGAGTTACAGAGAATTTTGGGGACTGTCCAGGTGGTCAGCTGTCTCTCTCATGTCTATGATTTTTGGAAGCTGTGTTCTTGTGCTTCCCGTATACTCAGGTAATATTTGTTTCCTTCTCAGGCCTCTGATGGCATTGAAAACTAAACAGTTATAGCTTAAGTTGTTTAAGATTTAAAAGGACATTCTGGGTCTACAGAGGTAATTTTGGGATGGTAATACAGGTTAGGATAGGAACTGATTTAGATGCAGGACTCTGGACTCACCAGGGTAGGACAGGTGACAGAATACTTTCTCCTGAGTTGCCAAATACGAATAGACCGGATTTTTTTAAATGTAATTTTTGCTTAATAATTTTCATAATTGTTCCTAGGGTATGTTGTTTATAACCATACAAGAAAGAACATTTTTATTAAGACAAAAAATAGGAATTGTTGAGGTTTTTTTTGTTGCTATGTATTGTAATGTTAAATTCTGTACCCGAAGGTCTAGGCCTACAAGTGACTTCTCACATGAACATCCTTCGGTTCTGCAAACCTTGTTCCTTGATTTAAAACTACTGATTAAATACAATTGGCTACAACCAATTACTGGAAAGATTAGAGGCAGGTGGGTTTGGAGTGATCTGGATGGAGGAGACAGAAAGAGGAGAAGATAAAGAAGAGGAGGAGACACTATGGGTTGAGAGTCAAGGGCGGCCCAGATAAAACATAGTAAGTAATAACACAGGGTTATCAATAGGAAAGAGATTTTAATACCATAGAGGGTAGATATCTGTCCAGCTCTAGTGCTGATTAAGGCTTATTGTATAAAAGTTGTGTGTCTTTTATCCAGGACTGAATGATCAAAGGATAAAATCCTTCAATTGGGATTAAAAATGTCAACATTTTCCTAAAAAGACTCAGACATAATTTTTCTCAGGAAAAGACATAAAATAAATCATAATGAAGAAAGTCCCCAATAATGAAGCATACAGAGACCAAAACCCAAAACTTAGAAATAGACGGACAGTGATTGTAGCAATCTGTGCAAACAATCTGGATGTTTCCAGTGGGTATGGCTGTGCCACTGTACCTTTCTCTGTGCTGTGGTCCATGTCTGTTCCTTTCCGTGTCTACCTCTGACTCTCCCATGTATGCTTTCTTCTCCCAGCATCTCCCTCCCCCTCCCCTCCCCCTGCCCCTCCCTCTCCCCCTCTCTGAAGTTCCACCTCCTACTTCTTTCCCAGCTTTGTTGCAACCAGTCAGCTGTGAGACAGCCTCTTATATAATTCTAGCTTGCTTCTAGGCATGGAGGGCTGCTTGATCTTCAAGCATCTGATCAGTTGTAGAAGGATAAATATTTACAAATATAAGTCTGGTGATGGGCCATAGAAATGACAATGCCAGCATTTAGCTTTCTGCAATTAAAAATACAGCAATGACACGCGTCACACAGTGTAAGTTCAGCCCAACACTTTTCTTTGTTGCATACGTTTTCCTTTAATCCCTTAGGTGTTGTCTATAAGTTGGATGTTCAGCAGGGTGGGTCTCACCCTGAGGGCACTGCTCCCTTTATCCCATTCCTTGCCAGGCCTCTTATCTCTCAGCACAAGCCTTGGCTCCAACATTAAATTCCCTGGGACTCTTCTCAAACTGTTCATTTTCTATTTCCTTTTCCCCACTTGTTCCTTTTCATTGTAGATCTTCATAAGAATCTTTATTAATGATCCATACTATAGAGTAAATATTAAGTTGTCAGCCGATGAAAATGGCCCAACCTTTTCAGTTTAGCCTCAGACAATTCTTAGAATAAAGGCAAAAACCAGCCACCTTCTTTGCCAAAATATCGCAAGAATGGTTTCCAGCACAGTTGCTGCTATTTTTCCCTTCTGAGACCTCCTGAGCTGGGTCCCTATAGACAAATTTTCCTTAACACTACTGTCTTCCATGCCCATTAAACCCTGCTTTCAGCACTCACTGCTTTCCTAGTCCAAAGTCCCAAAGTCTTCCATTGTGCCCCCCAGTTACCCAGGACAAGTGGCTGAGGAGCCTATTTAACATATCAAGGCAGACCTGGTCTCCAAGCTCCCCAGAATCCCTCAGTCCCCACCTGTTACAGGGTATGGCTGGCATACCCCACCCTCTGCCCTGAACTCTCCAGCTCTGAGAGACCCTTCCTTATATAAGTCCAGACATTCTGGTTACCTACTGTCTTTTTGTATGCTTGGCCTCCTGGATGCTGTACTTGGCTCCTCTCTTCCCCGCCTCCTTCCCTTCTCCTCACGTGGGTCAGGGTCATGACTGCTCTGGACTGCCCCAGCTCTGTCGACCTGTAGCTGTCTTCTCCCTTATATCATAATAAACTTTCTCCTCCACCACACCTAGGAGAAATCTCGTTCCTTTCCTTCTTATTTATTTGTTTTCCATTCACCCTGCCATTCCCCACAAAAAAAAAAAAAAAAAAAACCCTACATGGTCATGCTATCGTGCACCCCCTGTTGCCAGTTTCTGCCTTAGTTACTTTTCTATTGCTGTGACAAAACATCGTAATCATGGAAACTTTAAAAAGAAAATGTTTAATGGAGGGTTCATGGTTCTGCAAGGTTAAAGTTCATGACCATCGCGGCTGGGAGCTTGGCTGCAGCAGGCAAGCATGATGCTAGAGCAGTAGCTGAGACCTTACATCTGACCCACAAGCATGAGGCAGAGAGAGAGCTAGCTGGGAATGGCATGAGCTTTCCAAACCTCAAGCTTACCCCAAATGACACACTTCTTCCAACAGTGCCACACCTCCTAGTCCTTCCCAAACAGTACCACCAAATGAGGACCAAGCATTCAAATATGTGAGCCTACAGAGTCCATTCTCATTCAAACCACCAAAACAAGAAATTGTGAGGAAGAAAAAATATACTCGTGCTGTTTTTCTGTTGTACCTCAAACTACAGAAGTTAGATGGTCTTTTGTATGTGGTACATGCTTGCTTATGATGAAAAACAGATGAGTGTGTTTATGTATGTAAGGGTGAGAAGACTGAGACAGGCAGACTCCATGACAGGCTTCAAACTGGCAGTTCAGGAGACATGGCCTAGATCTCTGTTTCCTAGAACTGGGCAAGTCAGTGACTGGAGAAACCACAGACCTCCTGCAGCCAATCAGAAGCTGCCCTACCACCTGGCCTGAGGCAAAAGCAATGAGTCAGCAACAGTTTCCAGGCTTCCCAGCAACAGTTTCCAGCCCCCAACTCCCCAAACCAGCAGTGTTTCTGGAATGTCCCTAGAGCCCTAGCCAATCCCAAAGACCCCATACTCCTAGAAATTGAGCCAGCCAATCAAGATAAAGGTCAACAACCCCTCTCAGGAATTCTCCAAATCTACTTTAAATTGGACCTACAAGCTCACCTGGGCTTCTCCATCTTGGTAAATGGTAGACCCCTGTATGCTGAACTTCTGCAGAATAAAACACTTTGCTTTTGCATACTATTTGAGTCTAGGGTGCCATTCTTCAGTGAATCACAAAACTTTACAGTGTGGTAGAAGGAACATACTGTGTATAGGATTTGGTACTATCTGCAGTTTTGGGCATCCATGAGAAAATTTGGAATATATTACCTTCAGTGAGAGCTTTAGAATTTTGGTTTCTTTTTAAAAACACAGAAATATTATAGGAAGGTTCTTGCTTTAATCCCAGGTGTGAGCTATGGGGCTGCTGCAGACTGCCCACAGCAGCTGACTGTGACAGGAGCTATGGGGCTGCTGCAGACTGTCTACAGCAGCTGACTGTGACAGGAGCTATGGGGCTGCTGCAGACTGCCCACAGCAGCTGACTGTGATGTGGCTTGTGCTCTAGGAAGAGAGTATATATTTCTGCAATTGTATGATGTTTGAGGTTCTGGGAACGTTTTAAAGGGTATAAAATGCTAGGGCCCCGAGAGAGGCGGGGGTGGGGGTGGGGGGGTATTGGTTGCTGCTGGTGGAGATTTGCTAGGTAGTTGTGCACAACAAAGAAACAAGAAGAAATTAGATATTCTGATTGTGAAAACCAAGCTTGCCCCTAAAGAATGCAACATCCCGAGTCAGCAGGAAGTCGTCTGATGATAACATCACCCCTTCCCTTTCTATCCTTTTTCTCTCTTATCTAATGTTAGGGGGTTGAAAGGGTTAAAAAGGGGGTGGAAGAAAGAGGAACCCACAAAGTAGCCAAAGACAGCTACAGTTACCTACAAATAGGAAAGAACTAATTGTGTAGAGCACTCACTGTGCCATGGAGTTAAAGCTACACTCCGCACAGGAAACCGGTGTCCTCTATTCACAGTCAGCTGCCTGTGGATCTGTAAAACTGAATACCTGAGCTTCCTTGAGCACCTGATTCGTCTGTACAGGCGAAAAGGTAGTAAGCGGAGTAAAGGCAGCTTAGTAAATATTTTCACCCAAAAGAGGGGAAGTTCTGGTCTCTAGAACACACGATGGCTGTGCAAAGGTGAGCCTGGCTTCCTTGCTCCTGTAGTGTGAGGAGACGCCCACAGACTGGCATCACCAGAGCACAGCTTCTTCCCACCCTGGAGGAAGTGTGACCTGGAGGAGACAGCACACGCCCAGAGCACTGGTTTTACAGAGCAGAACGCAGACATTTGCATTTTATTCTAGACAAAACATAGCACTTCGGATAACTTGCTGGTCTGCCATATTCTGTTTTCCAGGGTGCTAGCAGCGAGTTCAGCAGATATTGTGTGCTCTGCCAAGGAGAGCCCCGAGGGACAAAGAAACGTAGGAGAATAAAGATTCCCCTAGCCCAGAGCTAGGGGAAAGAGCGCTGGATCAGGAGCCGTTGAAAGCAGTAAGCATTAGTCGGGTGTGTCCCCCTTCCCCTTTACAGCTTTGCATCAGATCGCGTTACTAAAGGCAGTGTCTTGGTTCCTGGACTCCCTGTATTATCCCCGCAACCATGTGCTCTTTTACTCAGAGTCAGTCTTTGAAATCATTTTAGATTACATTTATTTATGGGGGTGGGCGCCACAGTGCATTTGTGTAGATCAGACTGATGTGTTTACAAACAGATACACAGGTATATATGGGTGTAGGGAGGTGTGGGGGAGGGGTGCCTCAGCGGGCCCATGCAGAGGCTCCCCCCCAACCCCCCCCCCCCGAGGGACCAGCCACACCACGGTATAGTATAGAATAGAGTTTGTTCATGGGGAAGGGAACTAAGGGGCTAGTAGAGGCAGAGAAAGGCAAAGAGAGGGAGAGAGGAGAGGAGAGGTGGAGGCCGGCCATGACCACGTGGAGGGAGGTGGGGGTGAGGAGAGGTAAGAGATGGAGAGAGAGGAGGGGCAAGCAGCCCACCTGGCTGTTGCTAGGCAACTGTGGGGAGGGGTTTAGACAGAATGCTAACATAGATTGCAACTTGTGGGAGTCGGGTGTCCCCTTCCATCAGATAGGCTCCAGGCTGGAACGCTCAGTGGCCAGCGCCTTTGCCTGCTGGTCCATCTCATCGGCCCGTAAACATCATTTGGATATATTTTTTTTCCATAAGTTACCATTCAATTTTCTCAACTGTGGAAGCCCCAAAGGGTTTTGAAATCTTTGATAGTCTAGCCCTTTCCCATAAACCCCTGCTTCCTTACACCGCCACCCCAGTGCCCTGCTCCTCCTTCCCAGGTCTGCTCCACCAGGGAAACCTTGGCTCACCTCTAGACCCTATAGCAGTTCCTTCCAGACAAAGCCTTCCCTATCTCCACAAAGCAAGGGCCAGCACAGGAAGCGGAAGCCTGCCTGCCAACTCGAGCTGACTGCTGTTTTGTCCTTTGCTTTTCTAGTTTGCAGAGAACAATCTTTTGAAACTAAATCTCAGCAGATTTTATTTCCAAGTAAAATTAAAACAGGAAGTGAGAGTTGAAAGCATGCCCCGCTGTGACAAATGTCACATTGCAAAACCGAAGCATCTTCACCGCTAAGGACTCTCAGTTCTACTCTGGGGCAGTGGGAAGCTTCCATCTGAGATGCTGCAGAAGCACTCTCAAGGGGTTCTGAAGCAGAGACAAATGTTGTGTGGCTTTCAAAGGGTCTGCAGTGTCAGTCTGAGAGGAAGAAAGGCCTTACAGGGAGCCAGGCAGAGGGCCAGTGGGAGCCCAGCAGGGACACAAGCCTTTCCTTCATTCAAGAAAAAAAACAGCTTTGTGGAGGAAGTCCCGGGTCTCCAAGCAAGTTCTAACTTTGTTAAAATTACTGAGCCAAGCTGTGCCAACCTTCAATGCTCTTCCAGAAGGACTGAGAAGACAGGTGGCTGCCTACTTTGCTCTAGGACTGAGGGAGTTAACAATGAATTCATTTGTCTTGTCCCATAAGCCAGTGTGACTGCACTATAGCCAGCTTTATCCACTAAGGCCAAGTGGTGTCTCACACTTCCCCACAGCTCCTGCTGTTGTTAGTGTACTTATTTCGCTGTTGCTTGCTTGGTTTGTCACACAATTGTCAATAAACCAGTCAACAGAACCCGCAAACCATCTGGGAGCAGAAGGTAGCTTACACCTACACAGAGGAGGAATTTTAATCCCGATCTCAAGTCTACCAACAGCTCACAGTCTCCTTTTGTAATTCATCCATTCATTCATTCATTCACTCATGGTTACTTATTGAGCAGTCGTTTGTGGGGCATTATGTTGATTTGTTGTTCTCGTCGTCATTGTTGTTTTGAGATAAGGTTTCTCTTTGTAGCCCTAGATGACCTAAAGATCAGGCTGGCCTAAAATTTAGAGGTATACCTGCCTCTGCCTCTCACATGCGGGAATTAGAAAGGCATGCGCCATGGCTACCCAGCTGAGACATTATATTGAAAATCATCTCTTAATGCAGCTTAAAACATGACTCAAACTTTAGTGTAGTCAGTAACCCCAATAACTTGGGGTTTTTTGTTTGTTTGTTTGTTTTTGTTTTTGATTTTTTTTAAAGTCCCCACCTGTTCTATTTTACAGCTGCCGCTCTCTGGACTCTCTGGTGTGCAGATGACTTGGTCCCCAGGGTACTGTGTTGGCAGGTGATACAGTCTTTAAGAGGCAGGGGAGCAGTGGGAGGTCCTTCAGGAAGAGGACACACTGGGTCACCTGCTCCTTTACACTGTGCTGCCTTGTGTAACTGTGGGTTAAAATAAACCTTTTCTCTTTATAATTTAATTGGCACAGGTTTTCAATATAGTGATGGAAAATTGATATGAACACTAACCGTGGGTGAGGGAGGAGTTTGGGCCTCCCAGTGAACTCCCAGTAAAGTAGGCTTCTTGCTGCACATCTGCTGCTCCATCCCGGGCTGGAAGTGGGGTATCGGACCTTCAAGGTCATCTTTGACTGCATAGATTTGAGAAAGACCAGTGTGGGCTACGTAAACACACCCCCCTCTCTCTGTCTCTCTCTGTCTCTCTCTCTCTCTGTCAAAAAAAAAAGAAGAAGAAACGAATTGCAGGTAATATAAATGTACCAGCCTGGGGTTCACACCCGAAGAACCACTGTACCCTTACGTCCACTGTCAAAGCCCTACAAGGCCTCAAATTGAGAAGATAATAAATATTCATCACATTGAACCAAAGCAGATTCGAGAAAATTCTGTCTTCTCGGATAACAGATCGGCTTGTACAAATATTTACACTTTTCTCTCACTGAGACAGAAATCCAAGATTGCAAGGACAATTTCATAGAGCGTGCGGCTCTATACATTAAATATGAGAGCGAGCACAGGGTTGCAGCTGACTTGGTCAGTGAGCTGACACAGGTGTGGGTGACTGGGCCTGAGAAAAGCACGGGGACTGAGCACAATGGAGCACGTGCTCAGACCGCATGAGGCTCTGACTGACTGAATATCCAAGGAATGGATATTCACTGAATGGAGGGATGGGGGAAGGCGGCTGTGAAGAAAATGCTATCATCTTCACTACCTTCCTGCCACCTCCTGCTCCATCATTCTTCCTTCTCTTCCACCTTCTCTCCCCACTTCTACTCCCCCACCATGATAGAATCACATACATACGGATCTTTGAAAGACAGAACCTAATTGCTGCCAAATGAAATCAATCTCTCTCTCTCTCTCCCCCCGTGTGTGTGTGTGTGTGTGTGTGTGTGTGTGCGTGCGTGTGTGAGTGCGTGTGTGTGCGTGTGTGTGTGTGCGTGTGCGTGCGTGTGCGTGCGTGTGTGTGCGCGTGTGTGTGTGCGTGTGCGTGTGTGTGTGCGTGTGTGTGTGCGTGTGTGTGTGTGTAAACAAGGGGTGCAGGATGCTGGAGAGATGGCTCAGAATTATAAGCACTGGCTGTTCTTGCAGAGGACCAGAGTTTCGTAACCATCACTCACACGGCAGCTCACAGGAGTCTGTATCTCTAGTTCTTGGGAACTGTATATCCTTTTGTGGCCTCTGCAGTCACTGTGTACAAACTGTGCCCATACATACATCAGGCAAAACACCCACATGCAAAACAATAAAATAATAAAAAATATATGACAAAAGCCCGAAGTGTCTTTTAAAACCAGCCGCCATTTGGGGAACACTTGTCACATGACAGCGCTGGACTAACTGTTGAAAGTATACTTTTGAGAATGCACATAATGATTCCCAGATATAAAGTCCATTCTTCTAAAGTGCACTGTTCAGCGGTTTGAGCATATTCACACAATGATATGGTCAACACCATAGGCTAACTATGCAGTATTCCCACCTCATTCCAGAGAGATGCCATCCCACCAGCAGGCACCTGAAAGGTCCTTAAAATTAACTTTCTAAATACCAACATAGCAATTTAACCTCTTTTCTTTGGTATAAGAATTATTTCTAGGGAGACTCTTTCTTTAGATGGTGTCCTGGCTGGTTTTTGTCAACTTGACACAAGACAGAGTGATCTAGGAAGAGGAGCCTCAGTGGAGAACTTGCCTCCGTCAGACTGCCTGTTTCCGTTATACAGCTAACGACTTGCCTCCGTCAGACTGCCTGTTTCCGTTATACAGCTAACGACTTGCACCAGTTCATGGTCTCAGTACTTTTCCGGCCCTGTAGGTCCATGCTATCTCCAGCATTTGTAACCCCTTCCTAAGTTACCCTTTTCTGCTCCCAGGTGGGATTCGGTGATGGGCAGGGGCTTCTTTGTGATTCCAGGTCTCTTCTCTGCGTTCTCAAAGTCTCACCACAGTCCAGTGGGTGACCTATAGGAACCCTTTGTATACATTGAATTAGGATTTTTTTCTGGAGCTCCTGCACGGTGTCTTCTACTCTGGGCTGTATTACTTCTTCATTTTTCTTATGTCCTTTGGTAGACAAAAATTATGCTAAAACTTTTAAAATACATTAGATATGTAAGAACATTTGTAACAGACATAAAGGGGATGAGTGTAATATGCCGTGGAAAGCCCCGGAGTGTTTACTCCAAGTTATTTAGATTGAGACAGTAAGATAGGCATGATTTCTACTGTTTTCTGTCTCTAGTGAGAGTCAGGCTTTTGCATCCTAAGGTCATGTTCTCTAAGCAACCTGCTTCCTTCAGAGCTTGCAAAGTGATTTTCCTGAAGCCTTTGCCCAGGTGATATGCCCTTCTTGGGGTGAACATTGTACAAATCTCTGTCATCTTTCACAGCTACAAAAATAAGCCATCGTTCTGAGCGGATCCCTGAGCCACAGTGTGCTGAGAGCAAAGTCCAGTGAGATGCAGTCGCCTGTCAGTAGTTCTGTCAGCCTTACTCCTTGCTTCTGCTGCTGGGAGCCAGGATGGGCATTCATCTGTGCACTGCCTTTCCTGTGCTGAGGCTAAGCACTAGTAATAACTCGTTCTGTGGATGATGCTGGACCATGTGATTTCATTCTTGAATGGAGCAGAAGAGCTCCAGGTAAGCTGGTATCAAGGTTATCCAGTTCCAGTGGTGTTGCGGTAAATCTCTAAACCAAATAAGCCCAGGCAAGGAAATCACAACTCAACTAAGATGAATACAAGCTGCACACCCAGATTGGGGGATCCACCCCTACACTACTGTACTCCCCAGCTACGCGACTCCTTATAACTTGCAGTCCCCCCCCCCCCGAGCCACGTGCTTCTGCTCCATTTTCCTTCTACCTCCTCCTCCTTTTCCATCAGCCTCCCCCCCCCCAAACTCTTCCCTTCTACTGCCCAATCTCCGGCTCTAGCCTTTATTTTACAAGTTAAGGCAGGGAGAAGGTTCACCAGAAGTCACGTCTATACTGATTCACTCCTCGTCTGAAGCCCCTCCCAGGAAAGTGGAATTAGCATCAAAATACAAGACCAGGGCTGTCCACTACACAGTGGGCTGTTCACTTGATTTGAGCTGTTTTACAATTTTTTATTTGCAGATGCTGTAGTTAGCAGGGCAAAATAATTCTTGTCTCTAGATATGAAAATAAAGCCTAACCATGGGGGGGCTGCAGAACTGACCCCTTCTGTCAGTACATTTTCGTTTCAACTCCAACTTTCCCCAGTTCCATTCCTACTGGTGAGTTTATTTCCACATTTCTTCATTCCCCCATGTGTATGTGTGGATCCCTACTGCCTACTCATAAGGACTGTACCAGCTGCCTGCTCCGGGTAGAATATGCCCACTCCAAACTCAGGTGGCCCTAGCACTGTACTATTAAAAGGTGGGGCTGCAAGAGCAGAGAGGCCATAGGGTGCCACCCACTGGAGTGGGATTGGGGACCTTGAGGAAAAGAGCTTGCCTGGGGGGCTTTTTGTTTTTTCCATGTGGGAATGTGGTTCTTGAAGAACCATCTTGGAAGGACCCAGCCCTTAGGAGACAACACCAGCAACCTTAATCTTGGGCTTTCCAGTCTCCAGAACTGTGAAATACATTTTCATCCGTTATAAATTATCTCAGTTTGAGGTATTTGTTTTAGCAGTACAAATGGACTATAACACCTTGCACACGGTATGTTAATGGCTAACTCTATAATTAAATGTTTAAAATCTCTGTGTTTAAGAGAACAAAAAAGCAAAATTAGGCGTCCAAATGTTAAGAACTGTTAAGGCTTAATTTTTTCCTGCTGTTTCTAGTTCTGTAGACTTGCTTGTTTTGCACAGAAGACCTTCTGACTGCAGGAGAACAAATTGTAACTTTGTATTCTTTGCCTTTAAAAACACTGACTGAGATGGCTAAGAGCTACCTTCCAGAGTCCCAGGTGTAAAGCTGGTGCCAGTGTCTGGATAAAAACCTCTTCTTTGGCGGGGCCGTGGTGGCGCACGCCTTTGATCCCAGCACTTGGGAGGCAGAGGCAGGAGGATTTCTGAGTTCGAGGCCAGCCTGACCTACAGAGTGAGTTCCAGGACAGCCAGGGCTACACAGATAAACCCTGTCTCAAAAAAAACCAAAACAAACACCTCTTCTTTGTTAAAATGTATTAATGGTCAGACTGGTGAGTCCCTGAAGACCCCAGACCCATAACAATTGGGATGATGTAAATAAAATCTTTAACCCATTAATTTTTTATTTGTGTGAGAGTCGTGGATTTAACTTTTACGAAATTGTTCTTTAACAAATGTGTCAATATTTTCCATTGCTTGTGCTTCTTAAGAAATAATGCCGTTTCCCTACTGCGAGATCCAGAAGGTACGCTCATATACATTTTTCCGGTTCTTTTACAATTTAACTTTTGTTATATAAAGCTCTCTGGAATGTACGTGTGTTTATGATGTGATGTAGGGGTGAAATTTACTGATTTTGCTTTAACCCATGGGGAACCTGTTTGCCAGTATCAGTCACTAGAGGTCACTGACCAAAACTCCTGCAAGCATCTGTCTTTCAGGAGTCCCACATTCCACTCCTGGGGTCTGCTTTTCCATGCCTGTGCCAGTATCACAACTGCCTGAATTCCTGACATCCTAACATCCAGGCCAGGCTCCTGTCATGTGCTCTGTACCTAAAATTGCCAGCGTTATTATTGGTCCTTTATTTCTCTGTATGATATTTTGAAAAAAATAATGAAGAGCCTTGAAATGCCCAGTAGGATTTTACCTACGTTCTATCCAATTTATAAATTATTTTGGAGAAAAGTAATGTATTTAAGATTTTGTTTTCTTCTGTGGTGCAGTGGCATCAAACCAAGGGCTTGCATATGCCAGGTAAGTATTTCAGTATCAAGTCTTATCCTCAGACCATTTACGACTCTGAGTCTTCTTGTCCACAAATACGTCAGACAGCTCTGTGTAGGTTTCTGTTTTCTATTCTGACTCATCTTTCAGTCTTCCATAGACTCAGTTAATTTAATTCCCAAGTACTTGGGGTTTACAGTTGTAGATGGTATTTTTCAGATATTTACTGCTAATTTATAATAATACAATTAACTTTTGCTGTATTAAATATTGCAACCCACACATCTTCTGAAAATTCAAATTTCATTATATGACCCTTCAGCCAGTGGTCTCTCTTGAATATAAAAATGAACTGATTGTTTGGTTGTGATCCCCTGTACAAGCTGGGAAACTGGTCAGCGTTCCTTCCACTACCTCCAGTCCCACCCCAGGTCCCAGCCCCAGCCCCCGCCCAGCCCCCGCCCTCAACAAAGGAATTCAGAACAAAGGAATGGCCAAAAGCTCTGCTCTGCATTTCCGGAAGCCTATGCAACCTGCCATTCTGATGGCCAGCCTACTCAAGTATCTGCCAGGGTGCTCAGCTTTTGACCATGCCTGGGCAGAGTCTGACGTGGCCAGCCTACTCAAGTGTTTGATGTAAGACTCTAACAAGCCTTAACTTACCGGAGACCCTCCAAGTTAAGACATGGAGTCGGGGATGGATGCAAAATGCAAGAGGAATTTATTAATTCAGCATGCTGAGGTCGCTCTGCATACCAAGACAGGAGAGTGACCACGAGACACCCGTTCAGGGACCTTATAAACAGATTTTAGAGCAGCCGCCATTAGGCACAATGTGATTGGCAGAACATTTTAAACTCATTGGTCTTTAGGGAATGAGGTAGCGGGGTTTAATCAACCCCTCCCTTCCAGCCTACATGAACCTGTTTCTTCCAGAAGAGGAGGGGTGCCCATGTGCTCGGAATAGGGAGGGAACCCTGGTGGAATATCTCAAAGTTCCTGAGCTGACTTCTCACCTCCGGCTTGCTCAGCTTTTGACCATGCCTGGGCACAGTCCCAGCTCCTGGCTTACACCTCACTACCGCTTACCTAAGATCTATAGAACTTCCTTGGTTTAGCCCAGGCACTTGACTTCCTCAGCCCTGTTCTTTGGTACTGGTGAACTCATCTGGAAGCAGCGCCTAATAAACCTGCCTTTATCTACTTTTAATCTGGTGTGAGCTAACCTATATTTGCATCACACACACACACATATGGTGGGGAGAGAGACAGAAGAGGGGGCAAAATACTGATTTCTGTTTTAAAGCCTACCTTTGGAAACTTTTGTTGGTTTTGAGACAGTCTCATGTAGCCACAGATGGCCTTGAATTCTTGGTTCTCCTGCTTCTGCATCCCAGGTGCTAGTGAAAGAAATGCTTTCCTCCCCTCCTACCTCTCTGGAGATAAGGCCACCTAGCTAGCAGATATTCCCTGTGGGATGGGCATTCCTCCCCCCCCTCCCCCAGAGATAAGGCCAACTGTCCAACTCAGGCTGGGACCAGAATATGCCTCAAGAAGGTATAAAAAGTGTGAGCTTTGAGAATTTGGGGTTGCCTCTGCCTCGTGTGCAGGACGACTCCAATGCATTGGAAATAATAACATCTTGCTGATTGCATCACCCTTGATCTCCGAGTCTTTGCGAGGGGGAACTACCAGTAGTTTCGACCTTTGGGTCCAACACTAGCACCCCTGAAAAGTTCTAATACAATGCTTTGCTAAGTCTCAAGAATGTTGTAGACATTCTATGAATAGCTACTAAATAACAAAGTGGACTGGGTGAGGTGGTGCATGACTTTAATCCCAGCACTTGGAAGACAGAATTCACAGCTAGCCTGGTCTGCAAAGTGATAGCCAGAGCTACAAAGAGAGACTCTGTCTCTACCCCTATGCCCAAAAAGGCAAAAAACAAAACAACAACAAAAACAAAAGGTGTCTTAGTTAGGGTTTCTATTGCTGTGAAGAGACACCATGACCACAGCAACTCTTATAAAGGAAAGCATTTGATTGGGCCTGGCTTAGTTTCAGAAGCATGGTGGCATGCAGACAGACATGGTGCTTGTGAAGGAGCTGAGAGTTAGAACACCTTGACCCACAGGCAGTAGGAAAAGACAGACTGCAATACTAGGCCTCACTGAAACATCCAAGACCTCAAATCCCACCCCCACAGTGCCACACTTCCTCCAACAAGGCCACACCTACTCTAACAAGGCCACACCTACTCTAACAAGGCCACACCTACTCTAACAAGGCCACACCTACTCTAACAAGGCCACACCTACTCTAACAAGGCCACACCTTCTAATAGTGCCACTCCCTACAGGCCAAGCATTCAAACCCAACTCTGTGAGGTCCATTCCTATTCAAATTACCACACTAACTGCATTTAAAAAATTGTATACGTCTACACAGTATGCAAATTTCATATTTTACTATGTTTCTATAAGAATATCACCTATGTGTTGCCTGCCTTGCGATTTTATGTAGGTCTAGTTAAATGTCTATTTAAAATGAACACTTAGAATAGCAACATAAGAAGGCCACAAGGGACAGAACATCACAAATTGGTGTCTGGAGGGCAGTGATAAGAGGGAATGTTGCTAAGCAACCAACTTCATCCCTAGCAGTTCCTGGCCCCAGCTGTAACTGGTTTCTTTTGCCTCTCTCCTCCTAGCAGAGACAGTAAACAAAAGTATCAACCCTGGACAAGTGAAAGTGGAGGTGGAGCGGAAGGTGTTTGCCCACCAATTTTTATGTCTAGGGCAAAGCTACAATGCTATTTGTAAGATACCCACATTATGGAAATCTGATTTGTTTTCCTACGGAGAGGACATGGTTGCCTTAAGCTTGTTCAGGTTCCATATGACATTTGTTCTAGAATACACTGTGTTGTTGAGAGCTGTAAGGAACCCCAAAGGCACAGTGGTCTTATTTATTAAACATATTGTCTTGAAAGGAGGAATTCATAGTTGGTTTTTGTAAAAATTTTCAGTGTGGGGATGATTTTTGTAAAAAATTTCTGGGTGCTTCAGTGTAGGAACGGGAGTTCTGTTTTGATTCTTGAAATGACTGGGAGTAGCCAGGTCCAAACCTGAGGCCTCCAGGCCTGGAGGCAGCTGGACTGTCTTAAGTGCAGACGGCAGATTAGTGCTAAGCAGTGCTCGGAGCCAGAGTGGTGTGTGATAATCTGTGACGTAAGACAAACCAGGGTTGCTCGATCGCTGTCCTGGGGTATTTCGGATTGTGTTTGCTTGGAGTTAGTTGTCATATGCATACCTGTTAACATTCCAAGGCCTTAGCTAAATCCAACACTCACTGAAATTGAACTCTGAAAATAGCTGTCTAGGTAACTAGAATTGTAGACACATTAAGGAACCCTAAGACCCGAGCTTGCAAAATCCAGCATGTATCCAAATTACATAGATGACCTGTCTCACCCAGATTTCTGAGTTTAAGAATTTGCATTCCTAGCTAAGCCAAACTTGTAGTTCATGCTTGTAATTCCAGCATTTGGGAGGCAGAGGCAGGAGGATTATGAGTTTGAAGCCAACTCGGGCTACATATCAATAGCCAATCTCCAAAACAACAAAAATAATGTCAGGAGGGTGTAGCTCAGGAGGAGAGATTTGCCTACCACTGCAAATCTCTGGGTTTGATTGTTATCTCTAAATCACATACACACACACACACACACACATGTACACACACACACACACGCACGCACACACACACATGCACACACACACGTACACACACACGCACGCACGCACATGTACACATGCACACACACACGCACGCACACACATGTACACACACACGCACGCACACACATGTACACACACACACGCACACACACGCACACACATGCAAACACACGCACACGCACACACACGCACACGCACGCACGCACATGTACACACACGCACGCACACACATGTACACACACACATGTACACACGCACGCACGCACGCACACACATGCACACACGCACACACACATGTACACACACACGCACGCACACACACACGCACACACACATGCACACACACGCACACACACATGTACACACACGCGCACACATGCACACACACGCACGCACATGTACACACACACGCACGCACGCACATGTACACGCACGCACACACACATGCACACACACACACATGTACACATGCACAAATCTGCACTTCTAATAACTTCCCAGGTGATGTTGATGCTGCCAACATGGGAATAACAATCATAAAACATCTGATCTAAAACTGCTGCTGACTGTCCTGGAACTCCCAGACATCCACCTGCCTCTGCACACTGAGTGCTGGATTAAAGCATGAACCATCTCACCTGCTGACCTCAGCTCCCATCTAACAAGCTATACCAGATTCTTGACTTTAGTGAGAGACTTGGACCAAGGGGAGCAACAGACTTCTTTTGTGTGTTACTTTAACTTTCTGTGTCTTCTGGTCCAAAGGCTTCTGCTCACAAACGGACACAGAGGCACCATGGGACAGGAGAGGCTGGCACTCTCCTGAGAAGAGGGTAGGGCTAATGTCTTTGGAATTCTACTTAGAGGAAGAGATGGCCAAAGTGATTTCTGCGAAGTATGCCTATAAGAAGCAGCTAGAGAAGCAAGGGGGCATGCTAATAAGAGATCCATAAACCTTGGGAATGGAAAAGTTTCCGTTTCCCAGAGAAGCAGATTAGGCTCCTCAGAAGAAGCTACTGACAATGGGCTGTTAATCATTGATGCTCTGACAAAGGGAGAATAAGCTCGGAGATGAGTTGATTCCTGGAATTTCCTCAAGACCTCAATAAATATAGTGAAACTAACATAAGAGCCAATCAGAAACTGATCCAGGTAACTTCCCTGGCACCCACCAATGAGGTTTTAGATTACCTAACCCTAGCTCAAATTCCCCTAGTTTCCTATAAAAGGCTTGCATGCCCTTGTCGGGCGTTGCCATTTTGATGAATGGTTGTATCACCCCTCCCCCCACTCCCACATGCTGGTAATTTCTTCAGAATAAATGTTGTTTGTATACTATTTAAGTCTAGGGTCTTTTTTCAGTGATTCTTGGACCCTACCATTAGGGGGATGGAGAAAGGAGCTATGTAATGCTTCGCGGAAGAACTAAAAGGCACATAGCAGCATCTCTGTGATCCTGGAAGAGTCAAGGAAGGGCATCCATGTACACTCACTGCCACAGCCACCCACTGTGAGACAGTAAGTGCTTCTCGGAACCTTTTGTCTTTGCTTCAGATGTCTCTAGGGTGATAAAGCCTTGGCCTGGGCTGGTCTGTTTAAACCCCTCAGCATCTGTAATCTACAGACTGAGGATAATAACTTCTTTAAGGATTGCTGTACCCAAGTTAGACTTCTTTCTTCTAGCTCTTCTTAGGTTCTTTGGCTAGGGCACAGTAAACCAAATGAACAAAGATAGATTGACACACGTGACAAACTGAAGCTATCAGTGAATGCATTAGGGACAGACACTGGAGAAACCAGGGTGGCTCTTTTTGGGGGGGGGAGGGGAAGAGGTTTTTGTTGTTTTTTTTTTTTTTTTAGCTCAGTCTGGCCTCAAACTCAGTCATTCCACGGAACAAGACAGAGGGAAGTGACTTTGAACTTCAGTGAACTTTGGGAAACAGAGGGGACTGGCTATGGGCCAAGGCTTGATCAGCAAGGGTCTCACACAGATTCCTCAGATTGACTACGCAGCTGCTTAGGGAGGAAAACAACTATCACTTTGTGGGAAGAGGCCAACGGTTTCTTTGTTGCTTTTTAATTACCTTCAACTCAAAATAACCCTTCTGTCAAAGTGGTGTATTTGAAGCTAGTATATTCGCCTACCTAAGAATGACTAAAAATTTACTCAGCATTCAGCTGATATCTTAAATTTTTATTAATTATTCTCATGTATGCATATATGCGACCAAGGAAGGTCAGAGGACAGTTTGTGGAACTGAGTTTCTCCTTCCAGGGATTAAATTCGGGTCACCAGGCTTGTGTAGCAAACTCCTTTTCCAATCCCGAGCCAGCTTGCCAATCCCGCCAGCTTGCCAATCCCCGACTATGTTTCTCAATAAATCCTTTCCTCTTCCATCGCTCACCAGGAGCCTGGTGATGGCCTTCTCTTTGAATTTTTGATGAGAATTGTGTGATAGAGAGCAATCTCTGTCTTTCACTGTCACCCATCTTGTATTTTTCAGCCCTCTGTGCACAAGCCCCATCTTATCCCACACCAAACCTAAACAATTTCTTCAATACCTGACTTGTATTCTCTGGACACAGAGAACAAACTCAATAAATGTCTCCAGAGCAGTTCCTTAGGGTAATTATAAAATAGAGCTGTTTAGGTGACCCTTCTGATTTCTCCAGGAAAGGATGCAGGGTTGCTAGGAAACCAACAATAGGTGCTCACCACACCTACCATGAAAATGTTCCCAACGTAAAGCATGATAATTATATTGAGAAGAATTTTTAGCTACAGTTTCATTACCTTTTAAAAAGTCAATTTGGCAAATATTTATGGAACTTACACATGCAATGAACTTGGAAAGCACAGATCCAATTATGCCAGTCCTTAGCTTGAAAGCTTACTTTCCCTTCCCCCACCCCCAAAAAAACCCTCCACAAAATGGAGACGAAACTGTCTAACCTGAGCTACAAGGCCATCCTCACTTTACCCCTGCTCTCGCCTCACGTCCATATCACTGTGCCACACTGCAGCCCTCGGGTTTTCCTAGAAGCCTGCCTGCCCTCACCGCACAGCTTCTTGAAGCACAATTTACAACGTACTATCCCAGGCCGAATGTATGTCTCATCTCTGTTCATCGATTCTCTGAGATGTGTATGCAGTCA
>JADRCH010000086.1:2278826-2292979 GCA_019843965.1 Rhynchomys soricoides
CCCCCTCCCTTTCCTCTCTCTCCCTCCCCCTCCCTTTCCTCTCTCTCTCCCTCCCTCTCCCCTCCTCCTCCCTCTCTATGTAACTTTGCTTTAATTTTATTTTTATTTGAGCACTTTTTTTGACATTCTAATTAGTCAAACTAATTAGTCAAACTAATTGACTAATTAGTTTTTAGCTAACTATTATTCTTAAAATTGATTTACCTGTATTATTTGTATGTATTAATGAAGTATGGTGTAATTTTTCTCACCCGTGTTGTTTATGATTAAAAAAAAAAAAAAAGAACTTTTTTCCACAACCTGTTCCTCCCAATCTTCCTTGGTTACTTTCTGTCTTCAAATCCACTTATTTTAAAAAGATTTATTTTATTTGTGTGTGTGTGCATGCGTATGTGTGTAGGTGCCCAGGGAAGCCAGAAGAAGGAGCTCCCTCTCCCCTTCCCCTCCCTCTCCCCATCTCTCTCCCTTTCTTGGCTCCCTGTTGGCATTGATTATGCAGAGACCATAAGGCAAGGCCAACATCAGTAGGATAAGAGGACCGGTCAGGGCAGAGACAAGGGTGGTCAGTCAATGAGACCAGTTGAAGAGGGAATCAGACCAACCCTGAAACTGTTCTCTAGTTTTAAAAAATTCTGTTTTGGAGAGGGGGAAATCGACTGTTTTAATGTAATGGAGCCTGAGTCTTCATGCATCTGCATCAGTCTGGTCCTTTTTCTGCTTCTTCCCATCTCCCCTCTGCCTTCTGCTGGCCCCCCCCCCCCCCCCGCTCCCCCCTCCCACCCCGCCCCCCCCTCTGCTGGCCCCTCCCCCTCCGCCCCCTCCCTCTGCTGGCCCCTCCCATCCGCCCTCCCTCTGCTGGCCCCTCCCACCCAGCCCCTCCCTTCAGGTCACAAATGCCCTATTGCCCTCTCTTGTCTCCCTCCCCTGTAAGCATCTTCCCTCTCACAGCCTCTTTATATTTTCATGTCATATGCATAACGATACATCCTATATGTATATGCATGTACATACACACAATTATACCTATAATTTGTGTGTGTATATAATTTTAAGTATGTATATATAATTTAAGTTGTATATATATATTTTCTGCCTAGATTCCTTATATAAAATAAAGCATACAATATTTTCCTTTCTGGGTTTGGTTTATTTTACTTAACATGATTATTGCCAGTTTGATACACTTCCTTGCATCGAATACCAATTTTATTCTTCTTTACTTTTGAATGAAACCCCACATTGTGTGTGATTCACATTTTCTTTGTCGATCTATCTGTCCATAACATCTCCGCCTTGCCCCGGAGCCCTGTGTATCTCGGGTGTGCAAGAATTAGCTAGGTTCTTAACACCGATCTGTATTCTCTCTATACCCACCTCAAGGTGGAACTGCAGAAGAGAACAGTTTGGGAGGATTTAAGGGAAGGTGATGACACACAGCAAGAGCGACTGGGAAACTGCGCTCACTGCTGCCCTGGTACTCAAGAGACTCTGGATCCCATCGCTGTCACCAGAGTAAGAGTTCAGTTCCAGATGAGGGCCATGCATCCCAGCATAGACAGAACAATCCAGGGTCCAAGCGTGGCATTCACATGACATGTCCATTGGTTTTTAAAGAGTTGCCCCAAAGTAAGCACAGTTAAGTTTAACCAGCCAAAGGCCAGCAAGGCATCCCAAGATGGGGGAGGAGGAAGAAAAGAAAGTGGAGCCTGCCACTTAATTGTCAAGTACGTTTAAGAACAAACGGCAGGAACAGCCTTGTTAGCATCTCCCTGTAACTGGCTCAACACACCGCACCTCATTTTCTAGTGGTTCTGTAGACAAAACTGAAAAGCAGCAATTTACTAAAGACCAGTGTGGTTACAGCCATTCTCACCAGTGCCTCGGCAGCTGAATCTGCCTTTTCCAAAGCAACAAACCAGCAATGAGTCAAACAGGAGGCTTTCCTAGCCTGGTGGGGAATTTGTAGGGAGTATCTACAGCGGCAGTTCTCAATCTGTGGTTGCTACCCCTTTTGGGGTCACATATCAGATATCTCGAAGATTAGATATCTTACAATTTATAACGGTAGTAAACCCACAGTTACGGAGTAGCAACAAAATAATTTTATGGTTGGGGTCAGCACTACCTGAGGGACCTGAGGAACCATTTTAAACATTAGGAAGGTTGAGAGTCACTGATCTGGAGTCTGATGCAGAATGATAGTTGGATGCTGTTAAACTGAATTTCACTCCTCCTCAGATTGACAATATGGACACTAGCTACACTCTGCAGACCACTGAACTACAGATAAACCAGACGAGTGATAAAAATACAAAGTCCAAAGAGCTCTGTGAAAGGGTCCTTCTGCTAAAAAATGGAGCTTCTTATCAATTCTTGACTTGTCTACACAGTTTTATCTCAGAAGACAGAGGAAGCAGAATCAGTAGCTATGAGACTGTATCAAACGAAGTCTGGCCAGCAAGAGCAATGGTGGCTGATATGGAAAGGTGTGACCTCGTGTGTGACTTAGCACTGGTGGGTTTGTGTGTGTGTGTGTACATATACAAGTGTATATATACCTCTCTCTCTCTCTCTCTCTCTCTCTCTCTCACACACACACACACACACACAAAGGTACACACAGTGAATTGTGTCTGTGATACGCTTCACGGAGATGGTAGTAGGTAGCTAGATTTGAGGGTAGAAAGAACAGCATCATCTTTAAGTTGATAATTGCTTAAATAAAATTAAAGACTCCATGGGGTTTGTTAACCCTACACTACTAGTGTAGATGGTTAGCATTTCTCATAATGGGGAAACCAAGAAAAACAAACCTATGGTTCATTTTAAAGTAAGCTAAACTCTGAGAGAGTGACCCAGAAACATGACAAGCTTTTAAACTATCAGCAAATATACTAATTATCTTCCTTGTGGGAGAAAGTGTGTTTGGAGGTACAAAGGGGAAGCAGCATCTAAAACAACTGACCTACCTGGGCGTGGCACCAAAAGGTGAGGTTTGGAAGCTTTTGGGGGCGGTTTTGTTTATACGTATTGGCAGCAATACTGGTTCTCAGTGGGTGGGTAAGGGGTCAGGAATATAAAAAGTCCTTTTGACCAAGGACATGGAATTCTTCTGTCAGGAATGTCCCAACAGAAAGCGCTGATGTGAGGAAACCGACATGCCACAAAGCCACTGGGTGAGCAGTTCCACCGCCCTGCCCTCGAAAGCATGAGGTCCACACGTCCACCGCTCTGCTCGCGAAAGCATGAGGTCCACACGTCCACCGCTCTGCTCGCGAAAGCATGAGGTCCACACGTCCACCTCTCTGCTCGTGAAAGCATGCGGTCCACACGTCCACCTCTCTGCTCGCGAAAGCATGAGGTCCACACGTCCACCGCTCTGCTCGTGAAAGCATGCGGTCCACACGTCCACCGCCCTGCTCGTGAAAGCATGCGGTCCACACGTCCACCTCTCTGCTCGTGAAAGCATGAGGTCCACACGTCCACCGCTCTGCTCGTGAAAGCATGCGGTCCACACGTCCACCGCCCTGCTCGTGAAAGCATGAGGTCCACACGTCCACCGCTCTGCTCGTGAAAGCATGCGGTCCACACGTCCACCGCCCTGCTCATGAAAGCATGCGGTCCACACGTCCACCGCTCTGCTCGTGAAAGCATGAGGTCCACACATCCACCGCCCTGCTCACGAAAGCATGCAGTCCACACGTCCACCTTTCTGCTCGTGAAAGCATGCATGCCACAGAGCCACTGGGTGAGCTGTTCCACCGCCTGCTCATGAAAACATGAGGTCCACGTGCAGGCGTGGCACAGGAAAGAACAAATACCGCGGACCCACCCAGAACCATAAGGAGAACTTCCACAAAGGCAAAACATGCCGTGACTCTGACATCCATGCCCGACCAGAGAGCCTTATCACTAACATAGTTAAAAGAGAAAAAAGTGCAGGAGTGTCTATAATCTGAAGTCACCATCGGAACGTAAGCTCCTATCTCCAGGAAGGATATGCTAGGGCCAGTTAGCTCTGAAAGACTCAACATCCCCTCAGACGCAGGGAGCAAAATTGCCTCCATTCCAGGACATTTTAAAACTCACTTGCACGTTGGCAGCATAGTCTTACACCAAGGCAGTGAGACTGCCTTCAGCCTGAAGGACATAGCCTCTCTCAGTCTCTTCCCCAAATGTACATACTGATTTTGGAGGCGCTACCTAAAATATTTTCTTTTCATTTTTAAAATTTGACTTCAAAATTAGTAAGGGTGTTCCTGTTTAACAATTTTCTTGGATCCCATGCCCGAGAGATTTGGGGAAAGCAAGTACAGAATGGCAATGGCCTCTGCCACCTCTCCCTCTGTCTGAGTAGACATCTTTATACGTGTACATATTTAATTGGTATATGGTATAATAAACCACAGAGCAAGGAGCATATAGCTGTGGCGTGGAACTGGAGGCTTGTTCTGGGAGGAGGAGGCTCTGAAAACTTTACAGATAGGGTACACTGTGCAAACACGCGGAACTGGAGGGAGGGGATGAAGTGGTCGCTGGTTGGCCACATCTGGAGTTAGTCAGCCCTATCCGCCTTCCCTGGGTGATGGGTGCATGCCTCCTTGTCGTGCCCCTCCCCCTGGCACTTCTGGGTTCTGGACTTTCACAGGTCTCCTGCTTCTGACTCTGCTGTGCAGGTCCTTGAGATGTCACTATCCCCACCCAGCTTTTTGGCCACCAGCTACTGATGCCTTGGCCTGAAACAACCCAGCAAGCTGCTGAGCCCCAAGGATAAGAGAGAGAAGGAAGACAGTCTGTTTACAGTCATGTGATGGTTTTTTTTGTCTTTTTCCCTATGCTTTAACAAATTCTTTAAAATCATTTTTTCCAAAAGGTAATACTAAAAACAATTTTTAAAAAATTCTCTCAATGTATCATGAATGGTAGAATAATTTTGAATAAATGTTTACCAAAATATCGGTGGGTGAATTCTTAGCAATAATATGTCAAATCATTAATCCAAGACCGGCAGGATGGCTCAGTGAGTAGAGATGCTTGCCACACAAGTGTGGTGATCTGAGTTCAATTCTAGAGCCCACAAAGAGGTGAAAGGAGAGAACCAACAAGTTGTCCCCTGACCTCCAGACACACGCTTGTGACACACCCACAGACACACATCATGTGCACACACAATAATAAATTTAAAAACTTAAAATCATTAAAGTACCACTTCTACCAACAGTATCCATAAATGAGTCTTAAAACAAGTCAGGATCAACTTCAATCTACTAAATAATCATGCATGTGTTGGGATCAACAATATTCATGGTAATCTGAAGGGGTGAATCATTGTGCTCATTTCAAATGTGTTTTTCAGACTTCCTATCACAGATCTTTCATCCTTAAGTCGCTGCTAATCACAGTCCAGTAATTATGAACACTTTTTCATCATCAAAATGGAAACTATTTCCTACAAAGATATATTCTGATTATCTATATATGTGTGTGTGTACAGTGCACACAGAGGTGATGAGGAAGAAGTAGACCACTATGCTTTCCCTGTACTCACTGCTCTGCTAACAGTGTTTGGCTTCTGAGGTTTGAGCTTATCTGCATTTCTGTTGGCATAGGTATGAATGCTCTGAGTGTATGTGTGTGTGTGTGTGTGTGTGAGAGAGAGAGAGAGAGAGAGAGAGAGAGAGAGAGAGAGAGAGAAAGAGAGAGAGAGAGAGAGAGAAATGCTGTGCTCATTGGTACACATTTCTCATAAAGAAGAGCTCTTGAAAGGCTTTAAAAATTTCACAACATACAAACACTTGATAACAATGGCAGCGTTTCCTTGGGAGATTTAAATTTTGTTTGTTCTGCATAAAGCATCAAGAGGGACACTAGGACGGGTCTACGGAGACAGTTTTCAAGTCAGTGGAGGAAGGCCTGGACCCGGAGTGCCTATGTGCTCACTGCTGAGTTTTAGTAAGACTGTCCTCAGCTCTTAGGTCTAAGGTCTCAGTCACATTCTGGTCCATATTTTAAAGGACCCTGAGATGCTAGTACCAACATAAATTGATGAAGACATTTTTCATACACTGAACTAAAACGATTCTCCTTTTCTCCCACAGAGCCCTGGTTGGACTCCAGTTTTGCAAATGCCACTCACATGTCTGTTGACTAATTGTTACTCTAAAAGCAGATCAAAGATGACTGAACATGAATTATGAAGTTTAGATTTATTTTAACATCTAGTGCATGGAGCCCTGTTTAAAGCAAATGTGCTTCTTCTTTCTAAATTTCTTTTTTTAGTTTCTTAAAATTCTTCAGCTACATTTAGGGACTGTGTTGCCAGCTCTGCATGGTATACATATCAATTCTAAAAATATATGTAAATTATAAATATAATGTTAAATTTTAGAGCATAAAACCATAACTATCGGGGCTAGAGAGATGGCTCAGCGGTTAAGAGCACTGGCTGCTCTTCCAGAGGTCCTGAGTTCAATTCCCAGCAACCACATGGTGGCTCATGACCATCTGTAATGGGATCTGTTGCACTCTTCTAGTGTGTGTCTGAAGACAGTGACAGTGTACTCACATACATAAAATAAAAATAAATCTTATTTTTAAAAAAAAAAAAAACCATAACTATCAGGGCACAGTACCATAGCACCAACCTCAGTACTGAGGAGGCAGAGGCAGGAGGGTTGTGAGTTCTAAGCTAGCCTTAGCAACTTGGTGAGACTGTATACCAATGAAGCAGGGGTCCGGATTGTAGCTTAGAGTCAGAGCCCTTGCTTAGCATGTCTAAGGCTCTGCACTGGATCCCTGGAACCAACATCCAAACAAATGTGGATAACCTTGACTATGTTCTTGCATAGATTTGATTCTGAGTATCATTCCCTGCTGGAAGCGGTTCCTACAGTGGCTATAAAAACAAGCCTACAATCTGGGAACAGGTCCCTGAGCCAGGTTAGGAAAAATATTCCTGTGTGTTGTCTAGGCCTGGCTGTTTGTCTAGCCACACCAACCCTGCCACCAAGCCTTTCTCAGAGTCAGCAGGACACTCCAAGGATGCCCCTGTGTCACAATGTTTCAGTTCTCATTTCACAAAATTCAAGCAAACAAGTCACTGTTATCAAATAGTCTATTTAAACCCATTTTCCTTAATCTGTTTACCAAGAGAGATAAGCTGGCCTGAAACCTGCTCCATGTCCTTCCTCCATTTTCATGCTTGTAGCCTGCCTAATTTTCTCAGCTTCAGAATTCCTCAGTCCTCAAAATACGACATTTGTAACAAGGTTTGCTGTTTGCTTACTTCTCTATTTCTCCTCTCTCTCTCTCTCTCTCTCTCTCTCTCTCTCTCTCTCTCTCTCTGTGTGTGTACGTACAGGAATGTATGCATGTTCAGGGCACACACACAGTTGTGCTCCCATTCATGTGTGAATACACATGGAGTGTGGCCCAAGCCATCAGGAATCGTCCTCAGTCATCCCTCCATCTTACTGATTGAGCAAGAACTTGACAACATGGCTGGTCTGGCCAGCCTGCTGTCTCTGGGGATCTCCTGTTGTTTGCCTTCTGAGTCTGCAAGCCACCACTGCCTACAAGGCATTTTGGTAGCCTATGTTGTCCCAGCTCTAATTTTCACACAAGCTGGGCAAACATGTTAACCATTGAGTTGTTGCCCAATCTCAAGTCAAGGGACTCGACCCCACTCTCCCTTCGTTTTGCTCCAGAACTTCTAACCCTGTCTGAGAAGCTCACTGGCAGGTGGCATCCTTCGCGGCCATGACAATTAGAGACCAAACCCAGACCTTTGCTCACACTGGGCAAACATTCTACTGCTAAGCTGCAACTCCAGGCTGGCAAGTGGTTTTTGCTTTAGGTAGCAGTGTGCTTTGGAAGGCTTTCTTAGCTTCCTCCTCCTGCAGCTGGTCACTCAGGCACCAGCTGCTAGTTGCTGCAAAAGCATAGCGACCCTTTGGTCATAGAAAATGAGATAATGACTTTTGAAAGACCAGCAAAATCAGGCAGACCTATCTAAAGATGTCAGGGGGCAGAGTGCGTCTTGTCTTCCACAACAGATTGATCATGCAGAGAAAATGTTATCCCATCTTGCTCTTCCCTCTGACATCCACCAAAATGTCTCACAGACTCGTGGAATAGTGGTCATGGTTGATTTTTATACAATAGTGACTTCTAGAGAGCATGGCCACATATTTACATATGTATTTTGAGATACCCCTTTCTCAGAGCTTTTGAAATATTTCCCAGAGAAGCTGGCTCTCACAGGTGTCTAATAGTGTGACCCGAGGTTTGCGGGAAGAATCAGGAGCTAATGACTCTGCAACAGATGCAGGCCTTGAACTTTATCAGAGCTGGGAAACATTCCCAAGTGGATATCACAGTCACGGCTCTCCCACTTAGGTCTCTCCCTCAAAGCACCTGGAGGAGTAATGAAACATGTGACCAGGACCTCAAAGCCTCACACACACCATGCATGCTGGGCATGGGAAAGCTGTGCCTGCTTGACTTCCTCCCTTCTCACCCCTGGCTACCCACACCACTATGATCCTAGATGCTCACAGCTGGGCCAGTGGCACAGAAGAGGTACCCGTTACATGTGTCTTTGGCTGTATTATTTCCTGGGAGCAGGGCTATTTCCTGTCTTGAACACGAAAGTACATCCAGCCCAGTCTGAAAGTATGTGGTGATTGCTAAACACATCACAGTTCTGCTCCTCATCCACACAGAGCCCTCTCCAAAGACTGCTCCTTGTCCTCTGGAAACAGCCCAAGCATGGGGAGCAGGAAGTATGGAGTCTGGTTGTGCTGCTTGCAAGCCATGCAGCCTCAGGCAAGTTGTTTATCCTAAGTCTGGGATTTCATTTGTGCAGGGAAGAGTTGCCCCTGTGAGTCTTCACATCTAAGAACTCTAGTGGTTTTGGTAAAGTCTGCACCCTTTATATGTAGAGTTGGAAGGTTAGGACATAGGACGGGCCAGAGTTGGCTTGATCGGATGTGCAGAGGAAAGGTGAGCGACATACAAGAAGAAAGAAACCGTATAAGAAAAGAAAAAGAAGACAGAAACAGACGCAAGCTTGAAGACGCTGTGCAGAGGACAAACTAAGAGTGAGAAGATTTCAGAGATGGCTGGGAAACCTTGGGACTCGGAGACTGCAGAGAGAGGGAGCTGGGGCACGGGCACGATGGCATGTAGAGATGGGGGGGAGGGAGAGAGACTGACTTGGGGCATGATGGGATGTGGAGGAGAGATGTGGAGGGAGGGAGGGGGGACCCTGTGGAGTATTACATCTTCCTTTAGCATTTTTAAGGGTAATTTGGTTAAATAAGAAGATCATTTTTTATCCAATGGGTCGTTTGAAACCATTTTCCTTTATTCGTGCTAACATGATGTAAGAATGGAAATACCCAGAAGGCTTTTACATTTCTCTTGTTGGATTCTCGTGCCCAGCTGCTGTCACCACTAAGACTCTGTTGGCTCAAGGATGTGACAGTGGCCCAGGCAGAGGGCCAACCCATTGTCATTGACTGTACTGTTTTCTCCACTGCCTTCAGATTTCAAGCCTGAAGAAGGCTGAGAGAATTACAGCTTCCTTAAGCTTTGACTCCTGGACCCTCTGAAGTTCATGTCATGTGGGTGACAGCTTTGGCACCTCTGAGGTGAGCACACATAGACTGTCTAGCAGCATCTATCTAGAGTCCGTTTATAGCCTTCAAAGCTCCCCAGATCAAAGAGAACCTCATTCTGGGTCGGTTAAAACCTCTTTCTGGGTCTATGCAGCTAAGAACACTTCCTGCCCCTTTGGCACCAGAGAATAATAAAACAAACAAACAAACAAACAAACAAAAAACATCTTGGGGTTAGAGGAGTTGTCTTTGGTTGTGTATGGTGGACAGGCGGGTTTTTAGCAATGTGGCTGACGAGTTTTAACTTCTGAGGCAAGCATCTGAACACATTTGTTTTGTTTTGTTTTGTTTTTTGAGACTGGATTTCTCTGTGTAGCCCTGGCTTCCTGGAATTCCCCCTGTAGACCAGGATAGCATCAAACTCAGAGATGCACCTGTCTCTGCTTCTAGAGTACTGGGATTAAAGGCATGCCACAACCACCTGGCTTGAACACTTGCTTTTAAAACTTCTTTCTTTGTATGTGATATCCACTTGTTTTAGTGAGCCTCAAAATGCGGTGAAGTTTTATGTAGGAATTTTATTTAGACATAGAAGAAATCATGAAGGTCAAATGATGGCTTTATTTTATTTTATTTTATTTACGTTTTGGAGACTACTCCCATCAGACCTTGGTGCATGGCTTTTCTGTATTCTCATACAAACAGAGAGCTAAGGAAAGGAGAGGTGCTTTAACGTTGTTTCTTTTAACCACTGCACTGTGCACCAACCCCAGCAGCCTCCCCTGCAGGGGTCAGTCACCACCACGCCCCCACCAGTAGGAACAAATGGCAGCTCTGCCTTATTGCTGATAAGAGAAATTATGCAAATCCATAGGAGTTCCTGACCATGGCACAGAGATGCCCCAAGAGGTTGGAGTGGCATCTGGAGGGAAGCCCTTTCCTAGCAGATCTTTTCATTGATTGTCGGAACCTTTACGGCAGGGACAAACTGCAAGTACAGTCACCACAATCCCCCCCCTCCCCCTGCACCTCTCCGCCCCCCCCTCCGGCGCTGTTCTCCTGAGACTGGGTTGCTAAAATCCTCTGCTAGAAGGACTAGAGAAGTAACAGCCTCTCTGCCACTCTAGTCTCTATTAAAAAGGTAATTTCCACACCCTAAAAAGGGATCCTGGAAGTTATTTTGTTTTTTCCTGAATAGGAAAGTATATCTTTGTGTTGAACATTTAAAAATGCAAAACAGAAGTTACATAACAGTTCAGTGGAAAAATATCATTCTAGCTTCTCTACTCTTCTTTTCTTTCTTTCTTTTTTGTTTGTTTGTTTACTTGTTTGTTTTTCAAGACAGGGTTTCTCTGTGTTTCTCAGGGTTTCTCAGAGTTTCAGGGCTGCCCTGAAACTTGCTCTATAGACCAGGCTGGCCTTGAACTCAGAAATCTGCCTGCCTCTGCCTCCCGAGTGCTGGGATTAAAGGCGTGCGCCACCACTGCCCAGCCTTCTTGATAGTTTTTCTTAATTGTTTGTGAAAGCCATACGTTGTATTTTAAGCATATTCACTTCTGACTCCTCTGGGACCCACCACCCCATGCATGCCAGCTCATTATAGCTTCTTATCTGTGTGTTTATGTTTGTGGAATGGGTACATAGGTGGTGAAAATAAAATTACTTGTTAGACTGGTTTGTTGATTAGCAAGTGAGAAGTGTTCCCATTTCATTTGATATTCTCTGATAGAAGGATCTGACATGGCTACATATCGTTGCTCTACAGACTTCTGCTGGGATTTAGTTAGCCAAATCCGCTTGGCTACACATTAATTCACATCTTTTGCTATTAAAATAGTGCCTCATGGGAGTCTTCGTATATAGATCTTGGCAGATACCAGCACTAATGAATTCTTTTTTTCTTTTCTTTCTTTTTTTTTTTTTTACAGGAAGCATTTTATTGATGAGGCCCCACCAGCTGGGCCAAGTGCTCCTGGAATCAAGCACCTTTCTCCTTGGCAATTTGATCTTTCATGAGTGGTCCCATGAAAGCTTTCTTCCCCTCCATGGTCTGAAAACGACCATGACCAAACTTGGAGGTGGTGTCAATGAACCTCAGGTCAGTCTTCTCCAGAGCCTGACGTTTGGTCTGGACCAGCAAGGACTTAACGAAGAGTAAGCACTGGCTTCTTCCTACCTACCACACAGCCTTTGAGCATGATGAAGTAGTCATTGGTCACTTCACCTTCATGGACAAAGCCACCCAGTGGGTTGATGCTCTTGTCAGACAGGTCATAGTCAGTAGATGCTTTGTTCTTGATCAGTTTACCTTCCTTGATGAGGTACCCTTGACCAATCTTGTAAATCTTCTTGTTAATCTCTGTTCCGCATGGAAGCCTTTCTGCCCAGCTCGAGCCACAGAGAAGGCTACACCGGCAGGGTGCCAGGCTCCAATACAGGCAACCTTGCGCAGAGCTCGATGAGTCTTTTGGGGCAGTTCCTTTGTATGCCAACGACTGGTCACCCCTTTGTACCCTTTGCCTTTTGTCACGCTGATGACGTCAATCATCTCATCCTGCCCAAACACCTGGTTCACAGGAACTTGCTGCTCCTGCCTCACTAGGGCCCAGTCTAGCTTCTCAGCCACAGTGCGGCCATTCACTTGGATCTCCATCAAGTGCGCCTTCTTCTGGCGCAGGGGGAGCAGACGCATCTGAGTGTGGGCAGTTATGCGGATGGCCTGGCAGTACTTCTTCATGCTGTTGAAGTGCTTCTCCAGCTGTTTCTTGACTGTGTCATCCTGCCATTTCTTACAGTACTTGGTGAACGCCTTCTTCTTAGATTTGTGCCAGCTCTTATAGAGCTGCCTTTCACACTCATCACTGATATGCTCAGCAAATACAGTCTTGAAGGTCCAGAGGCCTCGTGGGGTTTCTACATATCCCACAATGCCCACAACTACCGTAGGTGGGGTTTCCACAATGGTTACAGCCTCCACGACTTCTTTCTTGCTCACCTTAGATCCTGGCCTGTGGACTTCCCGGACGATATGGGTCATGCCCCCCTTGTACCCTAGAAAAGCTGTAAGGGGAACAGGTTTGGAAGGGTCATCCTTAGGGAAGCTCTTCACTTTCCCACGATGCCGGCTGCTTCGCTTCTGGGGCAAAAAGCCCAAGGACCCATGCCTGATCTTGTCATCACACGCCGCCGATAGAACAGATACCAGCAGTAAATTCTTTGGCTCAAGTCTGGAAACGTTGAAGAGCCAGGTCACAAAGCATGCCCACTGTAAAGGCTCCTGACACGTTAGTTTCCCCCAGGCTTGCCCTCCTGGCATGTTATCCTAAAAGGCACTGCCAGTTTGATAAAGGAAAAACGTCGGGCTCCACGCCACACCACACCACACACTAGGCCATTTTGGCGCAGTTTTAGTATGAATATATATGATCACTTATGAGCTTCGGTGTTTTTTCTTATTTTTCTTGGCCGCTAACATTTTTATTTTTGCTTTGACTATGTTCTCCATGTTTTTCAGAGCATTTTTCTGTTTCTCATTGATCTACAGGCGCTCTTTGAATATAAACCAAAGTTTCAATATAAAGTTGAATATAAACTTCAATATAAAGTTGAAGATGCTAGCAAATTCTTCCTGATTTGCTGTTTGTCTCCATTTTAGGTATGTATATTATCATTGTTGTTGGAAACAAAGTCTGCTTTGTCACCCAGGCTGGCGTGGAATCTATAATCCTCCTGCCTCAGCCTGATAAGTGCTGGGATTTCGGGTGCATGCTACCACACCTGGCTTCATGTGCTTTTTGGTGTACACAGTGTTTTGTTTTTATAAAAACGAAGAGTGAAAACCATCTTTGGTTTCTAACTTTGTCTTCGGATCGTGACAGCAGGGTACCACCGAGGTCTGTGTAAAGCTCCTCTTGTGGCCCTGGAGGCTAAGGTGTCCATGTTAGTTGGTGGTGATCCATGCTTTAGAAGCAGGCTCCAGCTGAGCACCCCCCAGGATTAGTCACTGTGTCTGAGGGGATCACTGGCATGTACTTGCTTCTCAGTGAAGCTCACCAGCACATACGGAGTCATTAACACAAGAAGGAAACCAGGCCAGAGGAAAGGGGGTGTGATGAATCAAACGTTTGTCCACTAAGAAGTTCGGAGTTCAATATACCTTCTAAAAATACGTTACAGATTTATTTCTAATCACATATATGCAGATGTCTGGGTGCGCACACATTGCATGTAGGTGTTCATGGGGGGAAGAGTGTCAAATGAGCCACAGTTTCAGGTGGTTGTGAGCTAACGGACATAGGTGCTGGGAACGGAACTCAGGTCCTCTGTAAGAGCAGTTTCCTAACCACTGTCAACTTTCCATACCCATCCTCACCACCATCCTCACCATCACCACCATCACCACCATCCTCACCATCACCACCACCATCACCACCACCACCATCACCACCACCACCATCCTCACCATCACCATCATCAGCACCACCACCACCATCCTCACCATCACCATCATCAGCACCACCACCATCCTCACCA
>JADRCH010000086.1:2311667-2341585 GCA_019843965.1 Rhynchomys soricoides
GGCCACAAGGGTGGAGAACTGGCTAGTGTAGACAGCACACTCAGGTGGTGCCCACAAGGATGGAGAACTGGTTAGTGTAGACAGCACACTCAGGTGGTGCCCACAAGGATGGAGAACTAGGTAGTGTAGAGAAGCCTGTCTAATGTATTTGGTGTCAGAAGAGTTGATACAGGCAGAGGAAATGTAGACTTTCCCATTCTGATCATGAAACAGTGGATCTGTGCCACTGCTAAACAGCATGCTTCTCTAAGATAGCATCTGCTCAGAAGCACCCACTAAGTGCCAGGCACTTTCCTGGTATTTTACACATGGCTGTTCCCCAGTCTGCACAGTAAGCACAGAAGGTGGGCTCCAGCCTGAAGCTCCAGAAACTGAAGCTCAAAGGCCTCAGAGTTACTGCCCGGCAGGACCTGCAGACTGAAACCCATGTCTTCCTGTTGTGAGGAACACATGCTTGCAGAATGGATCACCTCCTTCCTGACCCCTGTTCCTCTTCCTTCCATAACTGAATGAGCTACACCTGAGAAAGAATCCGAGGGAAACTGAAGATTAAATGCTTCTGAATCATTAGCATTGTTCTTTAACAAAACTGAGGAGAAGAGTGGCTACCAGAGCTGCTCCCGGGAGGGTGATGTAATGACATTCATTGTTGGAATAAAGTCTGGCTCTTGACAGATCTGTACGTAGCATGGTTATGTAACTGTTCATTCCTTCAAGCAGGTAGACCCATTGCCTATTTTCTCAGCTTTGCATACAAGTCATAAAACCCAGAAGGCCCTTTATGATCCTTGACAGGGAATGAAGCACAATACTGTCTTCCTGTCTCCAGGTGTCAGGTGACTAAACGCTACCATGGTCCTGTTTGAGTGGTTGACCAGTGTTGGAGATCGCTGGTGCCAGGGGCCAGGGAAATGATGAGTTCTTAGGCAGGAAGTAGAGTTTGGAGGCCAAAACCATGGGAGGAAGTAGAGAGGAAGTAGAGAGGTGCTCAATGTGTCCTAGACCCTTGCTTCTTAACTGTGGGTTGAAACCCCAAATGAGTCACGTAAGTAAACGAAGCACACAAAAAATTCATCAGTAGTAAAAGTTTTCTGAACGACCAATGACCAAAAACTTTACAGAACTCCAGCACATAACTGATCCTAGGTCTCTCTGGCAGAGTCAGTGCTCAGCTGTGGTGCCATGTGACTTCACTGAGGCCTGGCTTCTGAACACAACATATGCACCTTTCACACGCGTGTTCTAACCAGCAACTACTGGCCACTGCCTGAGGCTGTTCGGACTGTGTATTACTCTGGTTTTGCTTTTCCTGCTGTTTTTTCTTTTTTGTTTGGTTTCTTTGAGACAGGGTCTCTCTCTGTGGATCAGGCTGGCCTCCAACTTACAGGCCGGCTTCCTGCCTCTGCCTCAGGATTTCTGGGGGAAAAGTGTGTGTCTCCATTACAATGTTTTACTGTACATCCAAAGTTTTCTGCTCTTCTAGAAATATAATGCTTTAATTATGAAAATCAAAGGCTTTAAATGTTTCTCCCGCAGACTTCTCAGCAAATCACATCACTCTCTTTTTGCATTGTACTATTAGAATGTTTGGTTTGAGTTGTTGATGGAAGTTTCATAGATAATCCTCCTAATTACTTTGCTATTGTGTTCACAGAATATCTGACAAAATCACCTAAGGAAAGGACTTGAGGGCTGTAGGGAGTGGTTCTGATGCTAAGGTCCTGTTCTCCAATTGGTTCTTGATCTGTCAGTAAAGAAAGCCTTGGGCCAATTGTTGGGCAGAAGGTATGGGCAGGACTTCAGGTTCCTGGGAGAAAGGGAGAGAGACACAAGGGAGGAAAATGGATTTTTGCCTTGCTTTGGAGAGAGAACGGGGCACCATTTGAGATCACCAAATGGATCAGCCACACAGGCTGCTCCTACAGACAGGTGGTCAGGGGACTTTAGCAACTGAAGTTTAGGGCAGGTGGGAGAGACTGAGGTAAGAGATTGGTAAGGGCACCATTTTCCAGGTGAGAGATAGCAGTGCCTAGCAACTGTTTCCTAAGGCAAGGAACAAACTCTGTGTGTGTGTGTGTGTGTGTGTGTGTGTGTGTGTAGAGAATTCAGAGAAAGCTAGGTGGGGGCTGGTAGTTAAGTCACCTCTCGGACTACAGGCAGGTAAAACTTAAAACTGCCTCAACAGAGGGCACACAAGGCATCACAGTAATGGCCTGGCAGCTGTTTGTTTCAATTTCATTAACCTATGCCCTGATCTTGAATGTTTCTTTCTATCTACTGCTTTGGGTTTGGCTTGACTTCATTTACCCAAGGCTCTAAGACACATCGATAAGTTATTTAAAAGCTTTCTGAGTTTTTAATGTGGACACTTGTAACTAAAAAGTCCCTCTAAGGGTTATTTTCACTCTATTCCTTAGGTTAGGTTTTCATTTTTATACAATTCCAGGGAATTTTGTATTGCATTCTTGACCTCTTCAGTGACCCATTCATAGTCTAGTACTTAATCTCCAATGAGTCTGTTCGTGTCCTACAGTTTCTCTTCTTGTTGGTTTCTAGATTTATTCAACTGTTGGTAAATTTTAGAAATCACTTTCTCTACATGTGTTGAGAATTGTGGCTGTTGCTGTTGTTGGGATGAGCGTGGGAGACAGATACTGAGGTCAACTACTCCTGGTGGGTTGAGGGAAATCTGTGCCTCACATGTAGTCCTAATTGTCTTACGAAACAGGATGTGCCCATGTTCCACATACATGTATCATTTCTAAACTTGTATGGCGTAGTCCTCTTTACTTCTAATTTTGGTTTGAAGTTTGTTTTGTCAGGTATCAAGACTGTATCATTTGCTTCTTTTTTTCTTTATTTTTTTGAGGGGGTGCAGCAAACTTTATTGACAGTAGGGAGGGCTCCCTAGGCCCCTCCTGTTATTATGGGGTCTGGGATGGAAACTGTGAGGGAGATGCTCAGTGTTGGGGGCCGAGTTGGGACAGAGACTCCTCAGCAGCCGAGGGCCTCTCTCTTGCTCTCATTGTCTTTGCTGGGGTGGGTGGTCCAGGGTTTCTTACTCCTTGGAGGCCATGTAGGCCATGAGGTCCACGACCCTGTCGCTGTAGCTGTATTCATTGTCAGACCAGGAAATGAGCTTTACGAAGTTGTCATTGAGAGCAATGCCAGCCCCAGCATCGAGGGTATAAGAGTGGGAGTTGCTGTTGAAGTCCCAGGAGACAGCCTGGTCCTCAGTATAGCCCAGGATGCCCTTCAGTGGACCCTCAGATGCCTGCTTCACCACCTTCTTGATGTCATCATACTTGGCAGGTTTCTCCAGGCAGCATGCCAGATCCACAATGGATACATTGGGGGTAGGAACATGGAAGGTCATGCCAGTGAGCTTCCTGTTCAGCTCTAGGATTACCTTGCCCACAGCCTTGGCAGCACCAGTGGATGCAGGGATGATGTTCTGGGCATCACACCACAGCTTTCCAGAGGGGCCATTCACAGTCTTCTGAGTGGCAGTGATGGCACAGACTGTTGTCATGAGCCCTTCTACGATGCTAAAGTTGTCATGGATGACCTTGGCCAGGGGGTCTAAGCAGTTGGTGGTGCAGGAAGCATTGCTGACAATCTTGAGTGAGTTGTCATATTTCTTGTGGTTTACGCTCATCACAAACATAGGGACATCGGTAGAAGGGGCTGAGAGGATGACCCTTTTGACCCCACCCTTCAGGTAGTTCCCAGCCTTCTCCATGGTGGTGAAGACACCAGTAGACTCCACGGCATACTCAGCACCAGCATCACCCATTTGATGTTAGCAGGATCTTGCTCCTGGAAGATGGTGATGGGCTTCCCATTGATGACAAGCTTCCCATTCTCAGCTTTGATTGTGCCATTGAATTTGCCATGGGTGGGGTCAAACTGGAACATGCAGAGCATGTAATTGAGGTCAATGAATGGGTCGTTGATGGCAACAATCTCCATTTTGCCAAATGCAGAGCAGAAGGCAGCCCTGGTAACCAGGAGCCCAAATCCATTCACACCGACCTTCACCATCTTGTCTACAGACTGGCACTGCACGAGAAGATGCGACTGTCTCTGGAACAGGAGCAGAGAGCCCCTAGGTGATTTTAAATCTAGAAATCTAGTCAATTGATAAGTGAGTATTACAGCTGTTAAATGAATCTGGGTTTGGGATTAGGATAAAATTTTCGACAGTTTCTGGATGGCCTTGAAGATACTTCTGTCATTAAACAAGCCTTTAAGGATTTATTTACTTTATCTTATGTGTCTGCATGTGTGTATATGTACCATGTGCATGCCTGGGACCCGTAGAGGTCAGCAGAAGGCACTGGAGCTCCTGGAACTGGAATTAAGGATGGTTATAAGCCACCAACGGGTTGTTAGGAACCAAACCAGGGTCCTTGCAAGAGTTGCAAGTGCTCTTTATTGCTGAGCTGTCACCCCAGCCCCCACTTCTGTCATTTTGTGCTGTATATTTATGTGAAGTGGTGTCCTCTATTGTAGAGGAATTTTAATCCAGCAACATGGCTGCTCTGGCAAGGGATCATCTCCAAAGACATTCTAGGTCTATGTGATCTGGCTGGAATGCAGACAAGCTGTGGATTACAGTATAATCTGACTAGAATACAGACACGCCCTTACTACATACATTTAATCCCTAACAATGGAGGTAAGGTTAGTTTGTAGAAGGAAGCAGCCATGTTTGAAAGTGTGTAATTGAGGGGCAGACAAAGTGACAAATCAGGGAAAGATTTGACAGAATGAGTCAGAGATAGAATACGACCAAATCTCACAAGAATAGAGAGCTGACTTGAGAAGCAACACAGAGAGAGAGAGAGAGAGAGAGAGAGAGAGAAGTTTTACTAGGACAGCTTTGCAGAGACAGGTTGCAAGTAAAAACAGAATGAGCCAGAGAATAAGAAGGACCCAGAAAATTAGAACCGATTGCCAGAGCTAGTTTGAGGCCAAGCAGAATAATTCAGTGAGAAGCTGAGTGAAGCCAGTTTGAAGCAATCAGCTTGGAGAGGCATTTAGGCCAGAACAGCTGAGTTGAGCTAGCCACCAATAGTTTAGAAAGAACTAGAAAGGGTAAATTTATTCAGCAGTAAGCCTCTGAGATGAGAATCACATCAGGCAAATAAAAGTTACTTTACACTTAGCACTGGTGAGTCAGTTCTGAAAATAAGGAAGATACACTGAATCCTGTGCTATCAAATATCAGGTTTAAATACATCATTAGTGCGCACATTTGAGTTCATCTGCAGTGAATGACACATTTATGAGTAGTCAAATTGTTTAAAACACATTTTATGACTTATTATCAGCAAATGTTTTGTGTGCATATTTTCTATACCTATATACTGCAGGCAGTCACACAAACATTTCTTGTGGGAAAGGAGGTGTGAGTGAAAAAGTGTAAGAAACCTTGTCCTGCCAGGCAGTGGCGGTACACGCCTCTAATCCCAGCATTCTAGAAGCAGAGGCAGGCGGATCTCTGTGAGTTCAAGTCTATCCTGGTCTACAGAGTGATTCTAGGACAGCCAGGGCTACACCGAGAAACCCTGTCTCAAAAGAAGAGGAGGAGTGGGCGGAGGAGGAGGCCACAGTAGCAGCAGCCTTGGAGCAGAGGTTGGGTAACTGTTGTTCTGGGAGGTATTCTAGGGACAGCCTGGAGCTTTCACACACACACACACCCCACCCCACCCCCACCCCCGCTTACTGCACTGTAGTGCAAATTCTATCATCGATTTCCTGGCTTGAAGCTCCAGAGCAGGTACACTTCTCACCATTCCTGGAAGTCACAGAGGCCACTAGAGAACCTGGCATGGACAGCATTTAGGAAACATGGGGGTGAGAGCTATAGGCCACATTTTGTAAGTTGCTTTATGAGGCTATGCATTACTCAGTAAGCTTATTTTTCCATGTGATATCCCTGAGCTTCTGATTTTATTCAAATGTCGTATCACATCCCAGAGGTCCTAAGGAAACTCAAAGAAATAAACAAAGATATTCCTGTCAAATTGCTAAAGGGGAAGAGGAAGCCAGGCCCGAGTCTGCTCTCTCTGTCATTCTCCAGTCAGCAGAGGTAATGTGTATTCAAGGAAGGTCAGCTTCCAGATGCACCGGAGTCTTGAGACTACCTCCTAGGTAGTCCATCTTTGTCTTAGAAGGTCTCATTTCACTGCATCCAGGAAAGCAGGCTTCAGATAACAGGCCTCTATCTCAGACTCGCTGCCCAGGTGTGTGTCTCAGCAGCAGTCTCCACTTTGGCAGAACACAGAGTAAAATAATCTGATATGAACTGGAGCTGATGACCAGGGTTCTTTCAGTCCTGCCTGCACCAGGAAAACCACAAACAACTAAGACCCAAAGTGTACCGGACCATCTTCTGGTTTGGTTCCCGTATTTTGCATTTTTCTAAAAATAGCTATCTGTGAGTGCTAGACAGACGGCTGCTGGTTACGTAACTTATATCACCAGCAATGCTCACAACCCTGCAAAGTAAATACCACCAATCCTACGTTGATATACCAGAACACCAAGACATGGAGCTGAGCACTCATCCAAGCTGCACCTGCTTGTAAGGATTTGGGCTGGCATTGGAGCCTGGTTTCTGAGTCTAAAGCTTATTTCTCCTGTGTCAACTTCTGAGTGACATTACTACCATTTCTAAGCTAATTTCCAGACTTCTTGGTTCATGGTATTATTTTTAAGGACCAGAAATTTTATGAACGTTCTCTTTTGTAAAAGCCCAGGTAGGTGCTGAATTTTGGGTTCCTGGAAGCAACGGAAGTTTCCAGACTTGGAATCTGAAAGGGGTAACAGGAAGGCGTAGGGTAAAGGTCAGAGCTCATTTCTGAGTTTGAAAACCCACCAATCCCCTAGCTTGATTGAAATCCCATCGATTCCTGGACTCACCCAAAGCTCGAGCCCTGAAAACCCACCAATCCCCAGCCCTGAAGAACTCTTCCCTCAAGAAACCTTATATAAGCCTGGCTCTTGCTCAGTTCCCGGCTGAGAGGCAGCCACCCCCTTGTGAGGTCTGTTGTGCAGTGGGACTTTGTGGTATTTCTTGGCTCCCGGCTGCCAGGAAACCATTTCCCAGGAAACCACAACACTTTTATTGGGGAAACCTTTCCCCTCAGAGTCATAACACTTGCAAAAGTGAAAATGGGGATGGGTCGCAGGGAGAATTGCATTTCATTTTCTAGTCCATTATGGCTACAATACACAAAGAATTTAAATGCAAAACTGTGTGGTTGGCTACTTACTTCTCTCACAAATACTTGAGCTAATCAACTTACAGAAGAAAGGGTTGGGAGAAGGGGCTCAGCAGATAAAGGCTCCAGTTACCAAGCTGACAATTTGAATTTAACGCTCAGAACCACATGGTAGAAAAACAACTCCCTAGGGTTGTCCTCTGATTTCCATTCATGTTCTATCTCACAAGCGCGCGCGCGCGCGCGCACACACACACACACACACACACACACTGAGATAGTAAAAATATATTTAAAGAGAATGGTTTGTTTTAGCCCGTTATTTTGGAGCTTTCTGCCATAAATAGCTGCTCTAAAATCTTTTGGAGCTGTGGTGAAGCAGTACATTGTGGTAGGGAATGAGGTGTCCAAAGCCACCCACCTCAAGGCTGGGATGCTAAAAAGAACAGCAAGTGGCCCCAGAATCCCTGTCTTCGGGACATGTACTCAAAGATCCAACTTCCTCTCACCAGGGCCCACTTCTGAATCATACCTACATGAGAAGCAGGCCTTTATCAATGGACCTCGGGGACCCAGAGAACAGCAACTTCCTAGGTCAGCTCAAATTCTAGTCTTGTTTCATGCCTTCCACACAGGTCTCACTTCAAAATAAGAGTTCGTTTGGGTCTTGTTAATGACACCTGGCATTTTTTAAAGCACACCGAGGGATTATCAGACGTCTCTTGGACAGGTTCCTCTGGAAACCAGAGCAACCCACAGAGGAAATGAGTTCAGAGGAGTTAAGTGACCTGCCTTAGGAACCCAGAGCTCTTATTGCATGCAGTTTGTAGTGTTCCATTCTACTGGACTCTCAAGGATGAATGACTCTGCCTATAAAATAGCCTTACCAGCAGGGGGCGCAGGAGCATGCCACCGGGATATGTATCCTGGTCCGCCCACTGAGAGCTATTTATTTATTCAAATTTTCTGTGACTAATCTTTAAAATATTAATGACAATGCCCTTTCACCACTACCACAGGGTGGTCAAGTATGCAGTGGATGACACACAGTTGGGGAGCAATAAATCATCTCTCAGGCCCCTCACTATGGGATCATAGAGACGTGGAGGTTAATTAGACATTGATTCCTCTTTGATGCTTTAATAAACACTTGAAATCGATCTACCTACTTGAAATTTAAATAAGCAAACTTATGTTTATATAATGGTCAAATTCATAGATTTGCTGAAAAGATGCTGGTACCCAGCAAGAATTTGAGGAGGCAGATTAAATCTTCTCTGGGTGGAAGGCCTTAACACAGGGCAGGCTACTACCCCGAAACTATTTAAACTTAAAAAGTTAATATGGTGTGATAGTCTGGGATACTGTATGGTAGTCCTGTAATCCTAGCTGTCTGAGAAGTGAGGCTGGAGGTTCATAAGTTTAAGGCCTGCTTAAACTACAATTGAGCTCAGAGCGACTTGAGTCTACAGAGACCCGGTCTCAAAATTTAAGAACAAGAAAAGAGAGCTGGGGATAGAGTTCAGTGGTGGAGTGTTAGCCTAGGGTACATACAACCCTGAGTCCTCCATACTGCCCCCAAAAGGTAAAAGATTTTGTATACATATGAAATATATATACATTATATAACATATTTTATATATTATAATATATATATATTATAATAAATTTTGTATATATATTTCATAGTACAAAGACTTATTGTCACTGCTACTTTCTTGATATTTCAAGATAGAAACAAAAACATTACCATAGATGATAAGATTGTTAGTGATTTCCCCCTCATGTTTATTTACAACATCATTTATTGGGGGGGTGTCAAAATAGTAAATATATATATATAATTTTACAGGAGCATAATTGGAGTCTCGCTTAACATTACTTTCAAAAGAAAAAAAGAGAAAAAGCTAGGCCAATGATTAGGTAAATTAAGCCAATTGTAATAAAGTGACTTGAGTTTCAGGGTAATTAAAGTATTAAAAACCTAATGAAATTTAAAGTTGGTCACTAGGCTTTAACGTGAGTCGGCAGCAGACAGGCCTCTGCTTTTTCATACGGCCTAAGTATGGCTCAGAATTAAACATAAACAGTTGTTCATTCAAACAGCCATGAGACCTGTTTGTCCCTGGACTTGTAACCCAAACCCCGCCTATCTAGGACTCTGGGTTGGCTGCACATCTCTGAGCCGTGTACGCTTGCTCTCCGCTGCATAATTTACTCTGCTGAATTTGAAAAGGAGTGGAATTTCGATGTAGAGTTACCCATTAGCTCCAAGCTAAATTTAAACCTCTAATTAAATTAATCCGTTCATCTTAAACACTTTGCTTCTCCCTTAGAGAAGTGTAACAAGGCTTCTTAGGTGTCACAAAGCCTAATTCGGGGTGACAACTGCTCCACACAGTATTTAGTAAGTCATCCATGCCGAGAGAACTCAGCCGGGGTCTTTGGAAAGTGGCTGGGTAGGCCCGCAGTTGCTCATCCTAAAACAACGTGTTGGGCTTGGGGGATGGTTCTTCCTAGACCCAGAGTCACTGTGTCCCTAGGCAGGAACCCATCTTTCTGGAACATATAACAAGGGGTCAAACAGATGTAGACGAAACAAATGAGAATCTCATTTATATCCTCGTTTATAGAGGAATAAAAGACTCACAGACATTTGAGTGTAAGATTATTTTAGCCTGCTCAGATCTTCACAGAAAATGCAATACATTTTCAGGGGCCAAATGAAAATCCCAGCTGTTCTTTGCTAAGAGCACCAGGGGTGTGTATATTAATCAGCTGGGCCACATAGAAGATGCTAACACACCCGGGCAACTGGGTGGGTGCCTTTACATTTATCTTCGCAGCCGCCCCCTGGGTCTGCGAAATAGTGGGGTCACATCCCAGTGATTAGCGACACTTGGAATGGAGTGTCCACATAGGAAGGTGTATCTTTCCACGTAACTGTAAACAAGAGCCAGTGTGTCCAGGCCCATGGGTAACACCAGATTTGGTTATTGGGTCGGGTGCAAAGGCTCCAGGTGATCGCCCAGTAACTCTTCCAGGAGCACAAGCCTGGGCTGCGGCTCACCAGGCTCTACGGACACCCGCGGTTCTCCGCCCGAGCGTACAAGGAGTGACGTGCTTGCCTCCAGCACCTGGCTTCCGCGCGACGCAGGAATAGCTGGGACCGTGGGGACAGGCCCGGTGAGCCCCCGCCCCGCCACGCGCCGGGCTCTGCTTCCCTCCTCCTCTTTCACCTCCTGCGCGGTCGCCTCCCGCCGCTGCGGCCTCCGTCTGCGGCTTTGTTTTCCTCCCAGGTCTCATTCCCCACACGTGATACTGTGTTATTGCAAAGAGCGCTCCGGAGCGCGAGCGCGGGGCGCGCGCACTTATAAATACGGACCGCCCGGCCGGGAGCCCGTGATCGCGCGGCACGGAGGGCCGGCCAGGAGCGCGTGGGTCCCGGTCGCGGAGGGCGAGCCAAGCGCGTGTGGGTCCCAGCGGCGCCCGAGCGCCCAGGGCCGAGCATGGCCCGCCCGCGGGAGGGCAGGGCCGCCTCGCACACCGCCCGCGCCCCGCGCCCTGCCCAGCCCGGGTCGCCGGGGCTCGCGGCCGCTGCTTAGCACTCGGCACCCGCCACTCGCTTCTCTGGCACCGCGGAACTGACGCCGCAGACGGACACAATGGCGGCGGCGACCGCCACCGCGGGCACGACCGCCTGCAGCAGCAGCAGCAGCAGCAGCAGCAGTCGCGGCGGCGGCACGGACGCCGTGGCCACTAGTGGGGTGCAGCAGCCGCCGCCTCCGGCCACTGCGCCGCCCGAACCTCTCCGTAAGCCGCGCATGGACCCACGGCGCCGCCAGGCTGCCCTGTCCTTCCTCACCAACATTTCTCTGGACGGACGGCCACCGCTACAGGACCACGAATGGGGCGGCGGCGAGGAGGGCGGCGCGGCCAAGCCCGGAGCAAGGGCTCGACTCAGCCTGCTGGCCGCCGGCTGCAACACGTTCTCGGCACCGAGCACCGCGGCCGCGCCGTGGACCGCCGGCTCCGGTTCCAGCCCTTGCCCGCTGCCGCCGTCCCTGGTCCCCCGGGTGTTGGGAGAGCCATCTCAGCCGCCCCGTTCAGCCCCAGCCGTCCCCGGTGCTCAGCTGCCATTGCCTGACGGGCCGGGAGGCGCGGGGCAGGAGGAGCTGGAGGAGGACGATGCCTTCACCAACGTGCAGGTGCCACTGGCCAGCTTCTTGGGCTCCGGGACCCCCGGGAGTACGAGCGGCAGTCGGGGCCGCCTCAACTCGTTCACTCAGGGAATCCTGCCCATCGCCTTCTCCAGGCAGAACTCGCAGAACTACTGCGCCTTGGAGCAGTCAGGCCAGGGCGGCAGCACCAGCGCCTTGGAGCAGCTGCAGAGATCCCGGTGAGTATCATGGACACCACGCACGCCCAGCTTTGTTGTGTCCGGACGACAGGAGCCCCACTGGGGTCTCCCACCTTCCTGCTCCGGGCTAGATCCTGGGCTCCTGGGCAGAATCCCAAACCACTAGGGCATCTGAAAGGGGAAGAGGCAAGGGAGTGTGTGGTCACACGTGTGCACGAACCCGGCACTAGCAGAGTGGCCACACCATGCTCTTGCTTTGGCCAAGGAGTTGGGAGTTGGAAGAAGCTGTTAAAAAGCCGTGCGAGGAGTTCACCAGCTTCCTGAAAACCCGTCCAGACCTGGAGGCGCGTCCCCAGCTCCGGGCGAGCGGCGGCCGGGTGCAGTGGGTGGGGCCGGGGCGGGCGGCGCTCAAGGAGCCCCAACTAGTAACAGACACGTGGGAACCCCTCTGGAAAGTTTGTGGAGCCCGGGAAATCATGTTTTCCTAAGAAATGGAAAGTTCTTTTGGCATTTCCTTAGTTCAGGCCTAGGGTGTGGGGATAGAGAGGAAATGTGGCCTGAGACTTTTCCATTCCGAGAAAACTGGCGTGAGACGCTTACTGAACGCTTGTGCACGTTATCTGCTGGTTTGGACATTTTAGCAAAAACGCTGAGATGTGCTTATTGGAGAACTAGCTATATGCTAGGCCTTGGTGCTGTGTGGGACAGTGAGACTACCTACAGGTTGGGGAAGAAGCCCAAGGTGGGGCTCTGCAGGCCTGTGTCGGAAGTCCTTCCTCATTAGTTAATAAAGCCTCCTGAGAAATTATAGCACTGACTACCTTAGCTAACTAGCATTAACTTGGGGAACCAAAGCCTCAGTTTCCTCTAAAAGAAACAGGCCTGGCCAGTGTTCTGTGGGCATGAGGTAGGTAGGGGACCGGCCTCTGTTGCCATCCCTTCCTATGACCCTCCAGAGAGGGTTCATGCTCCCTGCGGCCTGTTGGAAACCTTGGTTAATGAAATAAGAGAAGGACCAGCCGGGTTTACACAGACGTTTGTTAGCTTCCCAGTGCATAAAATCAGACCTTCGCTGTCTCGAAGTGTTACAGTTCAAGTGTTCATGGGCCTTGGAATAGGGGTGTGGAGTCTGGGGAAGCAGCCTCCTGACTGCACTGATGATACTGGGTACAAATGACAATCCTGCTCTGCTGTTTCTTGTCACAGCATACATCTCCCATGGTGGATGGGCAGCCCTAGGCCAGCAGAAGGTTATGACAGGCATTGTAATAAACTGGTGCTGTGCTTAAAGACCGGTGTACCTCCTGAAGGGCCAGTGCACTGGAAGTGGGATGGTCCTCCACTCTTCCTCCTGGAAACTCATTCCAGAGGCGTGGAGCATCTAGCATTTCTGTGTTAAAGGACATCCAGAGCTTACTTGCTAACCCTAGCTCTGCGAACCCCCTTAGGATGGCTTATTGATCCTTTCTGTCCTGACACATCTTGGGATGTGCTGGTCTCACAGATGTATCCTTGCCAGACAGTCATATAAAGCAAACTATTTCTGAATAGCCTGTATTTGGAAGCCTGATAGGTATGCTTTTTGGCAGGTTGGTTGTTTGTTTTCTCATTTTTTGTTTTAGTTTTTCCCAGACTGGATCTCTGTAGACCAGCCTGGCCTCAAACTCAGAGATCCTCCTGTCTCCGTCTTCCAAATGCTGGGATTAAAGGCTTGCACCACCACCTTTTGGCAGTTCTTAATAGATGTGGCAGAGGAAAGGTTAAAATGCGGTTGAGAGTGGTCAGTGTGGCCAGGGAGACCTTTGCCTGAGGTGTGTTACTTTATGATCCCAGAACAGTACTTTCACCTGTTTACAGATATCTATAACCCAGGTGTGGTCTCCCTGCTCCCTCATCTTCCTGGGTCTTCTGAAGCCCAGTGGCCCTTGGGGCTCTCTCCATAAGCTGCTTTAAAAAAACAAAAAATCCTAAACAAACAAGCATGGGTGGGGTGTGAGCTGCCAATCAAATCGGACTTTCTGTGGATTCTCTCCCAGCTCTATAAGAAATTCTTTGAAACCTTTCTGCTTCTGGTTGTGGGCTCTTGACCCTCATGGAGAGCACAATCTTTTTGTTTTCACTCTGACCTGTGCACCTTCATGCCAGTTTCCCAGGTGACTGACAAGTGCCGCCATGGTGAAAGGCATATCTACACTTTTTCTAGTGAATTTCCTATATATTGAGTTTGTCATGAATATACAAAAATTTTAAAATTAATTAATTTATTTAAAAAATCACAACTTCAAGACCTGGACTCTTAAAACTCTTTCTGGTTGCTTTCCCCTGGACACCTAAGATACTGGGAATGGACCCAAGATCATTACACATGCCAGAGAAGCCCCCCACCACTCAGCTATAACCCTAGACTCTTAGACCAATTACATTGAATTGCTTTGCTGTCCTGTGTCTGAGCTACAGCAGGGAGGAACATTTCTGTGGTCAGGCCTTATGGTACCTACTCAGTAACCATGGATCCAAGCAGTGGTTACCATTTCTGTACATGGAAACTGGACATCAAAGGCATTTGACCCTCATAGCTACCCTGGGTGTGGATTCTTTCACAGACAGGAAGACTCCAGGACTCAGGGTGATTGAGGTGCTGTCTCAGACTGGACTCGGTACTGAGAGGCACCTGGACCATGGACCCACCCTGGGACGGGACGGCAGCTTGGATCTTTGCCACTATGGCTCCTTCCCTTTTGCCATCAGCTTTCTCACTGCCTTGCCCTTTGTTGGAACACAGGAGGCCAGCTACTCCATGTTGAATTTGTAGCTCTTTTCTGACGGTCTCTGACATTTTACTTTATACCTCGCCTTGTTTCCCTTATGCTCGAGCAGTGAGCCCCACATGGGCAAGGTGTTAATAGACAAAGGGGAGCAGATTTTGAAAATGTATTTTATGGCTTCTTTTACTTAAAAAAACGTCATCTCAGGCCACAGCTGGCAGAAACCCTTGTTCCTCTTCCAGGATCTTCTGACTGGCAGGCAGCCACCCAGCAGCGCAGAGTAGAGCTCAGGTGTGAGCGCCAGCCAGAAGGGCTGCAGTGACAGAGGACTGTTTAAAACTAGCACAGGCCTTTGCCTTTTAAGACACCTGAGTTAGTATAGTGTGCCAATCAGAGTCGGGTCTGTGGTGGATGGAGGCCGTTTGACAAAGACCCATGTCCTGGACTGGGATGCTCCATGAAAGCTGTGTGACCCTGGGCAGGTGAATCAACCCTTCTGAGTCACTTTCCTCTTGGGCTCTTCTGCTTGTGTTTTGGGCCCTTGCAAATGCCTTGGCTGTACTTAACTTTCTGAATGCTAAAATGTATTGAATACTAAATGTGCTCTAGGGGTCCGGACTGTCAGATGTTAATGTAGTTAGCACCCCCTTGGGACCTATTCTTAAAAAGCAGGTGGTCCAGTCAGGCAGCCTTTGTCTGCAGTCCTAGCACTCTGAACCTGAAAGCTGGGGGATAAGCCAGCCTGGGCTACATATTGCCCCCAACAAAAGCTAGCAGCCCCTTCTAAGCAGCTAACCAGCCTTGGGAATAGAAGAGGAAGTTGCTGTGGAGGGAGGCACTGTCCAGGTCAGAGGCCTTCCGGGAGTGAGGCTGGTTAAGTCACTTGCTCAGGATCACCCAGCTCTTCAGGGCTGAGCCCAGGCTCTTGGCAGATTGCTTCTCTCGGCCACTTAGGGTTTCTGCTTCCTCCCTCTTCTTCTCCCACCTCAGTGTGGAAACCTGGCTCATGCTGGTAAAAACTGTAATCACTGAGGTTTTATTAGAAAGAAAAAAACCAGGAGTTGAGAGCCAGAGCCTGTGAGAAGAGGTGGCCATTCCTCCCTAACCTCGTCACCACCTTGCTTCCTGATTGATTTCTCCAGCAGTCAAACCCAGGTTACCTCTGAGCCTTGTTTCCAGCAACATGAGTTTCAGAATTCAGAGCTGTGCCTAGGCTCCAGGCAGGGTGCTTTCCAAAGACTGGGTGACCACTGAGCTTTCCAATAAGCTAAGGGATGGCAGAGGCGTCTAGGGCCCAGGTAGTGTTCTCTCACCTTAGTTAAATCTTGTGTCAACTAAGGGAGCTGAACAAATGGGAAGCCTGGTGTGAGCCTGCTGGGAGAGATGCAGAAGCCCATGGGCTCTGTCTTGTCCACCCATCAGCTACTCCAGAAGCTGTTGATGCCTGTACTGTCACCTCACCGGCTGATGACAGTGGGCCTTACAGGCAGAGTAAAAAGAAACTGCATGAGGTGCTGACCTGATCCAGGACCAGCTTTGAGAATTCTGGGCTCTCAGCCTCAGTTTTTAACCGGTTTAAAGGCTGAGGACAAGTGGGCCTGCCCCGTCCAGGGCTAGTATTCTAAGTTAGCCCTGTGGTCTCCTGTGAAGGGCTAGGATGTGTCTGGCTTGGGGGCATAGGATAATTTAATTGTAGAATTAGATGCAAAGAGGGGGTGGATTTGTTTATGGACCTGCTTGGGAAACAGGCATGAATGAATGAGGGAGCAAGCGAGCCAATGACTGGGCTACCTTCAGTGCAGGGCAGACTTTTATTTATTTATTTTTGAGTAAGGTCTCAAGTAGCCCAGACTCCTTTAAACTTGCTTTGCCCACAAGGGTGGCCTTGAGTTTCTCCCCCTCCCAACTCCTGTCTCTTAAATGCTGGTATTACAGACAGGTACGACCTTCAGCTGTGCCACCTGAGAAACTGGAGGGTCCCACTGGACTTTAGACTTCAGGAGGCCATCCAAACAGGAAGCCTTGGCCTGCCTCAGGTGGCCATTCCCAGCCAACACCCCTCCCCATCAAGGAAATGGGCTATAGGAACCTCGATTGCCAAGGGGCCCATTTATAAAGTGCTTTTGTAGATAGATGCGAATCGTAGCCGTAGCCAAGAGTAGAGTAGGAGTCCAAGGTCAGACAGCAGACCTAGTAGAAGAAACTCTAGTAAGGGGCGTTGTGTATTCATTCAACAGAAGCTATGATGAGTTTCTATTACAAAGCTCCTCTGTGCTGAGCACAGGAGGTATGGACATAAACTTGGATCCCTTAAAAAAAAAATTGAGGGCTCGAGAGATGGCTCAGAGGTCCTGAGTTCAATTCCCAGCAACCACATGGTAGCTCACAACCATCTGTAATGTAATGGGATCCGGTGGCCTCTTCTGGTGTGTCTGAAGACAGCAGCAGTGTACTCACATACATAAAATAAATAAATAAATAAATCTTTAAAAAAAAAAAAGATGGATCCCTTGCAGTGTTGAGTGGTACAAGTTAGCCCATGATCTAGCAGGGACGAGCTCTTGGTTTGTGCTCCCACAGACAGAAACTTTTCACCCTCCGTGTGAGTCCTGGGGCAGGACCTTGATCACTGTGCTGTTATTAACACACAGATAATGCATGTTGAGTCTTCAGTGAGACCTAGTTATATCGATCCTGAGGCAGTGTATCCGTCCTGTTTTAAGGTGGAGAGAGGTTAATTAAGTAGCCTGCCTGAGGTCAGCTCGTTTGTGGGATGTGGTTTCAAGGTCTTTGGAATCTGCTGGTGCCTTCACAGCCCAGTGTTACAGTTTCTTTCATTGACTTTAGCCCTCAGAAGCAGACTTGGTGACCTCAAAGGTCACCGCCCACACTGCTTTCTTTCTTTAGATTCCTACCTTTGTATCCTCTAAGGAGGACGTCTGCTGGCCAGGGAAGCAGGGCTTTCTGTGATCACAGGAATGAAGTCCCATGGGTACCTACAAGGGATCCCCTTTACTGCCCTCACTCCCCAGATCCTGTCAGTGTCCTGTTGTCACAGTCTCTGTGGGTGGGACCAGCTCTGCTTTCCTTTCCTGCTGTTCTCCTTAGCCTGATCACCCTGCTTCCTTCCTGGGCCTTTGTTTGTTTGGATACTCTGTGTCTTCATAGTGTCATGCTGGTCCCCAGTCTGGGGTCAGCAAGGTGTATAAAAGGCCCACTGACCTTTTACATATCATTCCTTGGAGACAGCCTCACCCACACAGTCTGTGTTGTCTTTGGGTCTCAGTGCTAAGATGGCTGAATTGGGGAGTTGTAACAGAGACTAGGTCACCAACAGAAGCCTCAGCTCAAGTCCTCTGGCTTGTCCTGGAAAATCGTGGCACCTGTGGCCTGAAGTGCTCAGAGCCCAGAAGATGTGCAGGTGCCCAGGCTACGTTCTGCCCACCTTTGGCTCCATCTTGGATGTCATGGTATTTTCTAAGAGGGCCCCTTTCTTCTTTTGGACTCAACCATTCCTTCTCCCTGGGTGGGAAGACCTTTCTAAGACCCACATCTGATCCTATGAGACGCAAATTCTTTGTATTTCTTACAAAGTGGCCTTTGGTGATTCCTGGTTGCTCCTACCCCCTCCCTCGGCATGTGGGGGTGGCTCTTCTAGGACTGCCATCACAGCTGTGTATGTAGGCTGCTCTCCCTGGGAAAAGTCCCCAGCACTGTCCACCTGATGGTGACATGCCCCCTCTCCCTTACATTGACCTCTCTGGCATACATGCTGTCAGGCATTGTTGGATGGACCATTTGGTGGCCAGATATCACCAAATGGACTTCCTTTCCTGCAGAGTGCCCATAACCAAAACAAAACCCAGTTTCCTGACCACCTGTAGTAGGGAGGTTTGGTTTTGGTTTGGACAGTCCCAAGGGGACAAACCCAGGGTTTGGCTCTGTCAGAGGTACCATTGGGAGGTACATCCTCAGCCCAGTGGAATCCTTGCACCTGGCCAAACCTCTTCAAAGCTGGTGCCCACCCTTTTCCTCAAGGCCATCTTCCCACATGCCTGCTTCTTCCAGTTCCCCAAGCCTTTATCTTTTTCCCAGCAGTCACTCCTGCCTCAGCTCATTTGGTGAGGCAGGATGCTTATGTACCACCTCCTCTCTTCAGCAGCCTGACTGGTCTGCCCCAAGCTTAGCCACATCCTGGAGTAAGTTGAGGCTGCTGTGTGGCCTGCACCATCCTGACTCTCCTCCTCTTCCTCTTCTTCCTCCTTCTCTTCCTCTTTATCCTCCTCTTCTTCCTTCTCTTCTTCTCCTTCCTTTCCCTCCTCTTCTTCTTCCGTCTCCGTTTCTTCTTCCTCCTCCTCTAGTGGGTGAGAAAAGAGATGAAGCCCTCACTCCCCTTCATTGGTGTATGTTTGCACTTTATCTGTTCCATATCCCTGTGTGATGCAGATTCTACCCACTTTAGAGCTGAGGAGACTGAGGCTGGGTGGTTTAAGGAGTCTTGCCTAAAACCCCTTAGTTGTGACAGTGTGCTGGGTTTGCCATGGGGAAGTATTGTCAAAGCTGATTGGTGAGCTCAGAGCTGAGCAGTAAACTGAACTCATCAGGATGTGACTGTCACCACCCTGGGAATCCAGACTGCCAGTCAGGTCCTTTCCTGGCTTCCTGCGAGCTGTGTGCTCTGGGGGCCAGCCCATGAGTACATGTTTGTGTTCTACTTTTCCCTTGGGGGGCTGTGCCAGTGTTCACATCCAAGGAAGCACGGGGAAAATCAGTTTCTGAAGAATCTGCTAGGTAACTTGGGCATGGTGGCTCATGCCTGAATCCCACTCTCAGAGATGGAGACAGCAGGACCAGCATGGGTTCAAGACCAGCTTGGGCTAAGACTGTGTGTCAGAAATGCTTAAGGGAGAAAAGGAATCTGCTACAGAAGATGATCTGAATGTCTGTCCCCCAGGGCTACTGTCTGCTTTCTTCTTCCGGATACCATGGCTGAGGCTGTAGCTCAGTTGACAGTGTTTTTGCCTAGCACACCGGAAACCCTGAGTCCCATTCCCAGCACCACAAAAGAAAACAAAAGCTAAACCAGTCGTATGAGTGTGGTCTGTGGTAAATTTTAAAACAAAACTTTCAGGGCTGGAGAGATGGCTCAGCGGTTAAGAGCATGTACTGCTCTTGTGGAGAACCCAAGTTGGTCCCCGGCATCTACACTGGACTGTTCATAACTGCCTGTAACTTCAGATCCAAGGATCTAACACCCTCTTTTGGTCCCTTTGGGTACCTGCACCACCCCAACTATGCATACGCTTACCTTAAAAGTTTTAAATATTTTTTTTTAAACCCACAAAATCATTTCAGATACTGAAGCTGTCTCCTGCTCAGCGCTCTGCACTCTGTGGGAATCACAAACTTACCGGTAATTTGTTGTTTACAAACTATCATGCTGTGGTTTTGTTTTTGCTTTGGTTTCCTGAGACTTCCAGGAAGATAGCATTGACCAACCCTTCTCTGTTTGTGTGAGTTTGGATCACTGCTCACCAGTTGGTGTTGAACAAGGCTATCCTTGGTGCGTGTTTAACCACAGAGATGAACACTTATAAAGTTCTAGACTCTAGAGCGTAGAGCCTTAGCATTTGGGATTGCAGTGTCATGGGAGCACATGGAGGAATTCAGTCTTACCCAATCATGATAGAGTTAAAAAAATAAAACCAGCAAGAATATAATAGAATATTTGTAAGCGCCAAAGATCTATGTGCCTAGAACACTAATTTTTACTTTAAAACACTTTTCTCATTAACCCAATTATTAATAAACAGAAATATCTACTTTGTAGTCCTAGGTAGGCAAGAGCTATGCAGAACAGATGGGAAAGGTGTAGGAAGCCTTCTGCCTAGGGCTGGCTAGAAGCTGATCTCACTCAGACCGGCTTTTCCGAGTCCAGTGTAGTCTGCTTTAGAAGGATGTACAGTGAAGGAGCAGAGGCGACAGTTGTGTGCAGTGGTTGTGGTGTTTGCTCTGTCCAGTGGGGATTGTAAATGTGACTTGTTTGGAGCCTACAGCTCACAGTGGGTCTCCACAGGTGCTTTCTCATCCAAGCACTCAGAAAGGCGGCAGGACAGGAGTACTGTGCTAGCAACATCCTGTTCTCCAATTCTGGGAGTTTTAAGACATCCAAACACTTACCCCTAGAGTCATGTCACTTAACAAAACAAGGGCTTCTATTAAGTATTGCAGAATGTACCCTGATTCCTGTTGGGAGTCCCCTCTCTATTTGTTAACCTCAGAAGAACAGACATCTGAAGGCTGGATCTGCTGGAGCCGGTCACAGTCAGTGTGGTGAAGGATGGAGTAATGCTCACCAGGGTTTGGGACTGCAGCCTGCCCATCAAGCATGCTGATTGGCATGTGATAACCTCCTGGGCAAGCCAACAGGACCCTGGGCTGGCAGGAGTGGTGGAAAATTTTCCCAAGAACCCAAGAAGGCAGCTCCTCCTGTGGGAAAGAGCACCTGTGCCTTCTCAGCCTCTCAGCCTCTTTGTTCTTACAGTGGATGAATGGACTGAGAAGGGGAAGGACCCCCTCTGAGTCCTTGGCTCTGCCACTTGACAAGCCTCACGACCACCCACCGGAACCCAGTTTTCCTGTCGCTGTGACTGAATATCTAACAAGGACTTGAAGATCGATTATTTCAGATGACGGTTCAAAGGGGTGTGGTCCCTCATCACAGGGACAGCATGGTGGCTGGTCACATGGCATCTGCATGAGGAACCAGAAAGAGCCATGAATGTTGGTGCTCAGCCCCCTCCTTTTCCCTTTTTATTGAGTGTAAGACCCTAGTCCCTGGGATGGAGCTATCCACATCCAGGGTGGGTCTTACCCCTCAGTTAACCTCCTCCAGAAAACTAATAGACAACCAGTGTTTCCATTAAGCTGACCTTGTTAGCCAACCATTGCAGGAGTGATTGGGCTGGGGTGCTGAAGTCCTCAAAGTTGGCAGCGCCTTGCTAACCACCCTGTGCTTTCCACCAGGAAGCAGCAGAGAAGCTGGTCAGGCCTGGGAAGATTTTGGGGAGCCGAGGGAACAACACTGGGGTGGCTAAGTCACTGCAATTTTATAATTTCATAATAGTGGTAAGACCAGTCTTTAGGGAAACCACACCCTCCTGTGGGTGCTGATCCTGCCCCCAGCCTCATCCCATACAGCAAGACCCATTCTGTTTGCCCTGGCTGTCTCAGCACAGGGGGGGCAACGAGGGAGATGCCACGGCCCATCTTGCTGTTTGTGTGAAGGGCAGTCAGGAGATGCCTGCCAAGAAAATCCCTGTCATCCCACTGAGCAGCCTTAAGACAAGCTAGGGCGATACACTTTCCCACTTCCTTTGCAGAAGCTGGGTTCTTGCCCTGGGGTTGAGTGTTGTGACTTAGCTTCCAGGGTCTGAGTGGCAGGGCTCCTTGACAAGACAGCAGCAGGCACACCTTGCTGCTCAGTGACTAGACTGATTCCTGTTGTAAGTTCCTCCTCACTGACCCTTTGCACCCCTGGCCAAACACTTAGAACTGTGCTCAAGGCTCTGAGGTATAATATAGTTGGCACTGGGACAGCAGCAGTTTCAATATCAGCTCTGTCTAGGTGTCTGACCCAGGCAGTGACTGCATGGTTGTTAGGTGAATGGGGCCCAAGACTTGACCCAGAAGAGAAGCAGAATCTCTGTACTGAGGCAGCTGGGCTCTGTGTAGCAGAAGTCAGGGGCCACTTGAGATGGGAGCCATCAGCAGTTGTGGAGAAGATGGCCTTTGGGCTGGGCTTGCAGTTTGGCTGTGATACCACTGTGAGCACCTAGCATTGACACCCACTGGATGCTTCCTTACGGAGAGAATCTCACTTCAGAGGGAGCAGGAAAGGTATGATAAGCCTTTCAAAGACACACCTGTGAGTCACCCATGCCTCCTGTAAGTTACCAATAAACTAGCTAGACTTGGTGGGATTGTTTCTTAGGTCTGTTGATGCCCTCTTTGTCTGGGATGGACAGACAGGCTCTCCAGGAAGAGTCCACCGCAGGCACCTACTTCTGTGGCACTTTCTTTTTGCTCTTGTAGGATGTACCTAGGTGAACATCCCTCCCCCCTTATGGCCACCTGGAATAGTAGAATGGACTGTCTTGAAAAGTGAATGCAAAAATGAAATCAGAGAAGGACAGTCACTCCTAAAGTATGGAGAGAGGTTTTTATTGTAGAAGTAAGGGAGAAGGCAGGCTGAGGAAAGAGTCCAGGCTGAACATGGCAGCAGAACGCTGGCTGCAGAGTTCAGGTTAGTGGGGCAGTGTGTGCCAACAGGTAACAGGTAGGGACTGAGGGATGCTGGAAGTACCTGGCAGCCAGGTCTGTTCAGTTAGCCATTGGTCTTGGATTTGAGACCTAGCAGAAATGAGGTTGTTGTAGATGTCATTAGTTAGGATGAGGTTCTGCTGAGTTAGAGACACTCCAAATGCAAAGACTGCGTCCTCCTCCTCAGGCCATGTGAGCATGCAGAATAGGACAGACTGGACACAGGTTGGTATGATGTTTCTAGCGTTCGCAGAGAATATTAAGGATTTCTGGCAACCATGGAAGTTGGAGGGAGCATGTCTCCCTAGAGCGCCCAGGGGAACCAGCCTCACAGCACCTTGAGTCTTCAGACCGGTAGTTGTCACAGTAGCTGGTGGTCAGAGTCAGAGGTAGAAGCCAGTTCTCCACACGGGTGTACCTGTCTTCCTCCCTGTGGCCAGCAGGATGGGTAGAGGTTCTGAGATTCTAAGTAAGCTGCTGTAATAAATAGCCATGGGGAGGTTGGCTCATCATTTGAGAAGGTGTAGGCCACTGTCTATTGGCCCAGTTACTTTTGGGCCAATGGCAAGCAGTCTGTCCTAGTGAGAGGGTGTGATGACATAAAACCATGCAGCTCATGGCCAGAAAACAAGTGAGGAGGAGGCCGACCTGGCTTTCACAGTGCCCTGTAATTGACCCAATGACTTTGGCCCAAATTTGGAATCTTTGGATCTCAAATAACCCAAAGGCCTTTGAGTAACCAGGGCATAGACCTTTAATACATGGCCCTTGAGGGGCGTGTGTGTGTGTGTGTGTGTGTGTGTCTCACACTCCATTCTGGATACTGAAGTTTTTGGTCAAATCTTTGGCAGGCTTTAGAGCAGTGTTCTGAGTATGTTCCCTAACAGCGCCCTTCTGAAGAGCAGGTGAAGGAACACAGAGGCCTTTGCTCGCACATACGCACCAGAGGAGCCTGGAATGTTAAGCACACGGGGTCGTTCCTTCAAAGAAAGGAACACAATCAGTGCCTGTTGTCCACTGGAAGTCTGGGAGTGGGCATGCTGCCTTTTGCCTTATCTATGTGGCTAAAGACTTTCCCAACATTGGATTCCCCCCATACCCCTTTATCAAAAATTCATTCTCCTCAGTCAATTATAGAACCCATCTTTATAGACATTACAATGGGTTTTGAGGTAGTCACTCCTGGTCTGGATTTAGCCTACTTTGTCCTCAGGGAGATTTGTGTGCTTTGTTGTACATGTGGGATTGACTGAATTAACAGCAGAATAGTTTTTACCAAATTGTGCTGTGCTTAAATATGGCTAAAATAAACCTCTCGGGGTCAGACCCCCAAAGTCTCAACAAACACCGTCTACTGAGGTGTGTTGATTCAAAGTGCCTTCTCACCTCCTGAGGCTTACCTCTCTGCAGACATCTCTGAGGCCATCTCTCAGAGACCCTCACAGATGTGACTAGACATGGTGCTTTAATAATGAGCCACTGCGTTATAGAAAATCCAGATTCTAGCGTGAGTCATTGGAAGCACCAGGTCCCAGCTCTGCTTGAGGTGGTGAGTGAGGGGAGACTCTGAGGCCTTCTGCCCCTTTCGAGCACAGCTGTGCACCACCGGGTAGATTTTTGCTGAGTTTCCTCACCTTGGCTCCCCTGCCTCCTCCTGTCTGTCTCTCTGCCCCTGCTCGGCAGTCTGAGGAATTTCATGGTGTCTCTGCTGGAAGGTTGTGTCTGCTGCTTCAGGCATGCAGATGGACTTCTTAAAGGCATTCTACTTTGTGCCAAACCCTGGGGACACAGACCCTAGAGAGATGGTGCCACTCTTTCCACACATCAGTTAGCCACTAGTGTGGGAGATGGACAGAAGAAAGGCACTCATAAAACTGCCTGTAAAATCAACTCTGGAAGCTGCCATGAAGGGACTCCTCTGTTAGACATGGTGGCTGGGAAGGTGTCTCGGAGGAAGATGAGAAGCAATGGGAACCACCTAAAGCTGGGTAGACTCCTGGAACCCTGGCATGTTGAAGGCTGGACCAAGAGGATTACCAGTTGGAGGCCAGCCTGAGCTACTTAGCAAGATTCTGTCTAAAAAACAACAACAACAAAAATTCCTTACACACAAACCAAAGACAAAAGCCAACTAAAGCTGGGGTGCAGGTTCTAGGCACTGGGAATCATGTGTTCTGGTCCATGAGATGTGTTTAAAGAAGAAAAGAGATGGGTAGCTGGAGCACAGAGAAGAATGTGTGTGAAGTATGTATGCTTAATAGAAACAAACCTCTTGCATCCTGAGAGACACAGTGGCTTGGGGTGAGGCAAAAGTTAGAGAGGGCGTGGTGGGCTCAAGGTGAATGCTGGGAACTGATAGAAAGTCCATTGAATGGTGCCTGACAGCACCAGGCTGGTATAAGGAATCTTGAGAATAGTCACAGGACAAATCAGTTATAGGCTTGATACATGTTACAGGCAGGATGGTATTGACCCTGCTGGCCTACAAGAAAATCCATGTTGGTGTGTTAAGGAAGGCTTCACTTCTGGGGTGATTGCTGAGGACAGGCAGGGGAGTGGACAGGATGGATGACTGGACAGACAGGAGAGGCAGTAGATCCTGAGTGGCACTGGGACAATTCATGTAGACAAAGGAGCCATTGTGCACACAGTGGGATCAGAGTATTCATAGAATCCAGGGCTGGAAGGACTGAGGCAGACCAGAAAAGATGTGCAGAGGCCAGAGAGAGTAGATTTCAGTAGTCCAGGCAGCAGACTGTGGCCACGCAAACCACATGATCATGATGATGGAGAAGATGGCTGGACAGAGACATAGGGTTTAGTGGGATGGGTTTGGAGATGGGGTACAGGGAAGAAGAGGGGCTGGCAGTTGGTTCGTTCCCTTGTTTTATTCGTAGTTTTGCATAATAATACCACGCTTATTGAGCATTCAATAAGCGTGATATTATTTATAAAAGCACCAGTAAAACAGGAAAGAACCAACTGCCAGCCCTGGACCTCATCACATCAGATACAGAGAGCAGACACATCTGCTTTTTCCTGGGTCTGTGGCTTTAGACGAGTCCCTTAATTTCCTTGATTCTCACTGGTCACCTGTGAAGAGTAGATACCTCCTAGCAGTGTATTCGAGGCCCAGATCTACTGACCATGATCTCCGAGGCATGTAGAATGTAATTCTCACTAAGTCTCAAGTGGTTAGTAGAGGCCAAAGCTGTCACATCAGTCAGTGAGGTAACTGTCATGCTGGACTTTCTCCCCAAGTCGTTAGTACCACCTGGGACCCCACCTCACTCTGAAGGGCAAACTTCCTTCCCTCTGGGCACTGTTGCCATTTGACATAGGGAACATTTTATCCAAATGAGTTTTGGACTCAGCTTTAGGACCTAGGTGCCCAACGCATTCTTAACACTGTCTTAAGAATATACTCTGGTCACTCCACAGCTTGGCATCTGGTAAAGGCTTGGTGGGATGCTGCCGTGTATGCTGGGAAGGAGGTAACATTTTACAAGTTCACCTCTTTGCTTCAGACACAAGGGTTTCACGGAGGCCAGGAAGACTGGAAGCATCAGCAGTGTTCTATCTCCAGGTAGCCTATAGGCAGTACAGAGAGGAACAATGTAGTCAGCATAGCTGGGTTAAAAGGTGTGAGATTGGAAACCTTTAACATTAGCTCTCTGGAGCCAGGAAAAGAAGCATCAAGACTGAAATACAAGGAACTACATGAGATGTGTACGAGCTGGTGGAATCTGGCATAGGAGGAAATATTTACATGAGAGTTGAGCATTGATTTTTATATTGTCACAAATTGGTACCAGATGCCTGCCTTTTCAGACAGGCTCCAGAGCTCATCTGAGACTCTTGAGTTGGACAGCAAATCACTTTGCCATTTGGAATGCCATTTGATATTTTTTGGGAGTTGTCCACCCCCCACCCCCCCAAGGGTAAAGAATTGGTACTACAGACTCATAAAACTGCACTTTTGTGAATGGTAACTAAGAGATGTCGCCCCAGGGAGGAAGTCTCCCTGGCAGAAGTGAAGGAGGTAACATTTCATTAGCATTTGCATCTCCTCTCACTGGGAATTAGTTCAGCCTGGCGTAGCCGTGTGCAGCCCTGGTCACTCCGTTTTCATTTTTCTTCAACCTCTGGGCACAGGAGAACCAGAGTACTTCTGTCTAGGGCTTCAGGGCCTTGTGTGGGCTACATGTGGTAGCGTCCCAGGATCATGGCACAGTGGAGTGGATTTTCCCTATGGTTGAAAACAGTGGCTTTTTGTTTGAGCCCTGGGTTTAGTCAATGTTTAGACAGTGTTTTCTTGTGCTGCAGGCGTTTTTTTCTTGCTGGACGTAAATGCCTTATAAGGTTGGAAGGTGTGAGGATGAGATGCCTCCTTATGCCTGCAAGGCTTTCTCAGAGGGCTGAGCTGACTTTCCTCATGGTTGTCAAAGGGTCACTTAGGTTACTAGGAGAATAGTCTGCTCCGGCTCTGGTGCTGGGATGCCAGCAGACTGAAACCCGAGGCTCAGCCTGGAAAAGCAAAATGCTTGTGAGGATATGGTTGGCCATTCAGCGAGTGGATTTGTTACAGTCTCAGTCAGTCACTGCCATTTAAAACACTATGGCTAAACCTAACTCGGGAAGGAAAGGGTTTATTTCACCTTACAGCCTGTAAGCTAGCTCATCACTAAGGAAGCCAGGGCAGGAATCTGGAGGCAAGAACAAGAGCTTAGGCTATGGAGGGGTGCTGCTTACTTACTGGCTTGCTCTCCTGGCTTGTACACCCTGGTTTCTTATAGCACCCAGGGCCATTGGTCCAGGGGTGGCCCCTCCCATGTTGAGCTGGACTCCCCCACATCAATCATTAAACAAGAAAATGCCCCACAGGCTAATCTGGTGGGACACTTTCTCAACTGAGGGCCCTTCTTTCAAAATGACTCTAGCTTGTGTCAAGTGGGTTTCAAACCAAACCAGTACAGCCTCTTTTCCCTGTGCTGTGACAAAATATCTGAGAAGAAGCAACTGAGAAGGTGGGGTGAGTTGTTGTTTGGGTTTACAGTGTGAGGGGTTACATTCCAGCATGGGGGGAACACAGAGGCAGAAGCAAGAGGTGGGTGGTCACATGTCGCAGGCAGGAAGACGAGAGAAGGATATTCCTGGCTCAGCATGCTTTCTCTTTTACTTTCTGTCTGGAGTCCCATGAAATGGTGCTACCCGTATTCAGGGTGGGCCTTCCCTCCTCTGTAAAGCCTCTCTGGAAAGACCCTGATAGGTCAGTCAGTAGTGAAAATTACTTATCACATCTGGGCTGTGGGGTAACCTGCCATGGCCAGGCTGTGGACTCTCATGTGGTGCCTCACTGTGTACACAGAATGAGACAGGATGAGGCCTCTCAGCTCTCCACTTCTGTTGGCCAAAGGTTTCCTCGCTGTGGACTGGAGACCCAGAGGGCCGAGGGCATCAATGTTGTGTCTATATGGGTCTTCTCGGGTGCCTGGTGCCTATGCTCTGTCTTCCTTCACAGCCACCTACATGCCACATAGGCGAGTTTCTAGAATAATAGTCTTGCTTTTGAAGCATTCTCATTGTTCTTATTTATTTTTAAGCAAAGCTATTGAAAACTCTGAATTATGGAATACTGAACCAGGCTCAGTACATAGCCTGGTCTCCAAGTGTTTAAAAACACCTTATTTAATACATGCTGTTGGTATGTGGTTGAGCCCACAGATGACACTCCTGTGACTCATGCCTGAATAAAAGGTCTCACTATGTCCCAAGGGCACGTCACAGCTTCCTTGTGTTTGCAGCACTCAACTACACACTAGCTTTACGGTTAGACCATTTCATTTCAGTGAAATTATGATAAAACCTGCAAAAAGGAAAAAGAGAATTACTGGATTACAGAGAGCTTAGAGAGGATGTATGCTTGTTATTATCAACAGATAAGAAAGCAGTCACCTTGTCCACCTCTGTCATTCAGGTTACAGGGTGACTTGCTGACTGCCAACTCTGCCTGCGCAAATTCCTGTCATGAACATATCGATATGGGTTTGATATAGGAGTTACTGATAAGTTCTGTGTTTGCAAATTTACTTGTGTTGTGTGACTTGCCCATCATGTAATATGGGACAGGATATGCCCATTTACTTGGTACTGTGCACGGTACCTGACCCTAGAATGCCTGAATCATGAGGAGTCTGTATATTTTGTTTGGCTGCTTATTGCTGTGTTTTCAGGGGACAGAGGCTAGAAAAAGTATCGCTTTCCTTTTAAAGGCCGGCCTCATCCAATCCCATTCATTAGCTTCTTCAAACTAAATCCTTTTCCCTGTCATGGAGAGGGAGCCAGGAGTGAGAGCGCTCACATAGCTCAGGGTCATGACAGAAAAAAAGACTACTTGGCTCCAATTTGTATTCACCCTGTGGTGATGTGCTGACAAGGGAGGTCTGAGACACAAAGAATGCATTGGTGGAAGATGCTTGAGGGCCTGGGTTTAAATCTACAGCACCTGTATAAAAAGCCAGCACAGCACAGCAGCACACTCCTGTGAGGAGGCAGAGATGTCCAGTCCCACGTCCCTGGGCTTAGAACCCTGCAACCCTAGCCTAAGAGGCTAGCCTCAGGTCCTCACACGCACGCAAGCACGCACGCACGCCTTTCTGATTTTTAGTTCCCTATTCATAAGATAAAGACAACAACAAACCCAACCAATGTGAGACTGGAGTGAATGGATTCAGATTTGGTGCTCAGAACCATGTCAGGGACCCACAGATGCCCGAGTATGCTAAGTACTCAAGAGAAGAGCCTGGCTCCTCCTCACCTGCAACCCGGAATAACAGAAATGGCACAGTACTGCTGTGATTCCACAGCACCAGGCCAAGGAGGATTTTGAATTTTTTAGTCCTTTTGGTCCACTTGGTTTACATCTGAGTCTGAGAAGCCTGTTTTGAGCTTTGTGTATTCAGTTTGACTGTCCGCAGGTCACAGGTGGGACCCAAGTCACTTTTTTTTTAATGAGTGGGTAGCTAATCAGATGAGCAGGTGTTATGAGGTACCCGCTGGGCTCCCATGGGGACCTGCGGAAGTATGAGCAATAGAGGAGACCACTAGAGGTCAGAGAGAAGAGCACCATTCACTTTTGTGCTACCCCAACCCCCCCCCCCAATTTAACATATATTTAACCAGCCTGCCAGCTTCCCTCCCTCCCTCCCTCCCTCCCTCCCTCCCTCCCTCCCTCCCTCC